>CM055121.1:248288202-248753202 GCA_029206835.1 Rana muscosa | reverse complement strand
GGGACACTGCGGAGCTGTCACCTGCTACAGAGCCCTGCCATTCATACTGCACAATGATGCACTGTGTGTTCTCCTGGTTATTAGTTTAATTATGTTTGTCTTCTGCTCCATTGTACATAACATTAGGGGAGAGCACACAGTCACTGCTTCACCAACTGTTCTTTTGTTGGGTGCTTGAGTGTATTTACATACAAAATATTTAAAGTGGTTTTAAAGCCTTAAGATTTTTTACCTTAATGCATTGTTTGCATTAAGGTAAAAAAACTTCTGTGCTGCAGGATCCACCCCCCCCCCCCCCAACCCTTTTCTTACCCGACCTTGATCCAGTCCAGTGATGTGCACAAGAGCAGTAGCTTTCTGCGCTGTCTCTCTCCTCGTTGGGCAGATTGAAAGCAGTTGGAGCCATTGGCTCCCGCTGCTGTCAGTCAAATGCTGTGACAAGCAAGTAGGGGGTGGGCCACAGCCGTCTGGTCTGTGTCCATAGACACAGACTGGGTGACTCAGGTGCAAGCCCGCACGGCTTTCCATGGGGGCACTCGCCGAAGATTAGGGGCCTGGAGCGCCGACGGCGCACCCCAGAAGAGGAGGCTCGGGTTTTCTCTGTGCAAAACCATTGCACAGAGCAGGTAAGTATACTATGTTTGTTATTTTAATAATAAAATAAATGAAGGTTTAAAGCGGAGTTCCACCCAAAAGTGTAACGTCCGCTTATCTGATTCCCCCTCCGGTGCCATGTTTGGCACCTTTTCCGACGGAGCGGATACCTGTTTTTTCACAGGTACCCTGTCTCCACTTCAAGGAGACCAGGCCATGGCGAATTACATCAGCAGCACGGTCCCCCTCCTCCTCCCTCCCCTTCGCACATGCGCAGTAGGGACCCGGTCGTGAAGCCGAAAGGCTACACGGCCAGGTTCGCCTTACCCGCAATGGCGACGGCAGCACCCGACCAGCCGATGGAAACATCAACTGCAGTGCAGACATCGCTCAACTCCAGGACAGGTAAGTGTCCTAATGTTAAAAATCAGCAGCTACAGTATGGGGCGGGCAGAACTCGGTTTTAATGTCAATTTATTGCAGGCAATGATAAACTATATTGTCGAAAGTATTGGGACGCCTGACTTTACATGAACTTTAATGCATCCCAGTCTTAATCCATAGGGTTCAATATTGAGTTGGCCCACCCTTTGCAGCTGTAACGGGTTCAACTCTTCTGGGAAGGCTGTCCACAAGGTTTAGGAGTGTGTCCATGGGAATGTTTGACCATTCTTCCAGAAGCCCATTTGTGAAGTCTGACACTGATGTTGGATGAGAATGTCTGGCTCACAGTCTCCACTCTTATTCATCCCAAAGGTGTTCTATTGGGTTGATGTCAGAACTCTGTGCAGGCCAGTCATGTTCTTCCACCCCAAACTCGCTCATCCTTGTCTTTATGGACCTTGCTTTGTGCACTGGTCCAAATCAGATGGTGGAGGGGGGATTATGGTGTGGGGTTGTTTTTCAGGGGTTGAGCTTGGGTCCAGTGAAGGGAACTCAGAAGGTGTCAGCATCGGTGGTGTATGAATGGCTCTGATTGTCAGTGGGCCTAGGGAACTCTCTTGCTAAAAGTTCATGGCCTCTGAAATGACACTGCACCTCTAAGCAGAAGAGAATGCTACATGTGCTGCTGTTCTGCTGTAAGCCTTACGTTGGTGGCAGCAAAAGGGTAAAGGCAATGTTTCCTAAGATGTAAGGAGCATGCCATTGCTGAACCCCTTCTGAAACTACTAGTTGCCTTGCATTTGTGCTAGGCCCACAAACATCAATAGGCCCACAAACATCAATTGTTTTTAAGTTAATGACCCAAAGCAAGTATGCCTTTGAGAAAAACCAATGGCGGAAAAGGGATGGAAGGATATCCACTCTACTGTGGGGGCCACAGAACAGTTAAAGCAGAGCAAAATACGTGATATAAGACCACCGACACGCTAACGCACAAAACTTGGAGTTTCTATTGTTTGATTTGAGCCTTTCCCTTAAGTATTTAGGGCCTGTTTACATTTGTCTGTTTTATTAAGCAACAGGGAGTTTTACTGCATGGAATGCATTTCGAGTAAAAATTCCAATCATTACATTCGCTAGGTACATCAATTCCATTGTATGTAGCTTATTGGTTTTGTTTTGTTTCAGGCATATTGCTGGTTTGAACTCAGTACGGGCAAAGAACGTAATTGAATGGCGAGAAATAAATGGCCCTTTTTTGAACAGAGAGCAGTTGAAGTGCGTGAAGGGGCTGGGTCCAAAGACCTTCCAGCAGTGCGTTGGATTTATACGAATTAACCAGGAATATGTCAAGAACCTGGGCAGGTAGGCATCCTTTTCACTTTTTTGGTATATAACATGGAGGACAGCAAAATGATAGTTTAGGAGCCAGTGGCTATTAACTCCACCAAAATATGTACAGTGGAACCTCGGATTGCCAGTAACGCAATTAACGAGCGTTTCCCAATACAAGCACTGTATTTAAAAAAATTGTGACTCGGTTTGCGAGTGTTGTCTCAAAAAACGAGCACGATTCAGGCCAAAGCGGTGTGCAGTACCGCTTTTGGCCTGAGGGGGGCGCCGGAGCCGAGCAGAGCCGAACATCGCCGATCTGCGCCGTTCGGAAATGCACGGAAAGGCCTGAGGACAGCACGGCTGATCACGGCAAATCTCGAGTAGGAAGTCTTTCCGAGGTCAGCCGACGTGTCCTCTGGCCTTTTCGGCCTTTTCCGAGGCTGTCTGGTGCCCCCGCCTCTGGCCGCATCCCATTGAAGTCAATGCGGAACTAACTATTTTAGTTTCCATTGCCTTCAATGGGGAAACTCGCTTTGATATGCGAGTACTTTGGATTAGGAGTATTCTCCTGGAACGGATTATGCTCGTAATCTGAGGTTTCACTGTACCTGATTTGGAAGGAACAGTTCAGCTCATTCTTCTGAACATTGTAGAGAGAACATGAAAGCTAGAGGTAAGCGAGGGAGCTGCGAAGTTGCACGAGGAAAGATCTCTGAGCCAAAGGCCTGCAAAGAATTGATTGAGTGAAGAGAGAAGTATAGACCTTTTATAAATAGAGAACAGCTAAAGTGTGTGAAGGGACTAGGTCTAAAGACCTTCCAGCAGTGTTAACAGGACCAAGTGCTATGTGTGCTGGGTCCCCTAGGGCAATGGTTCTCAACCTCAGTCTTCAAGTACCCCCAACGGGCCATGTTTTCAGAACTTCCTTTAAATAAAATAGCTTTTATCAATACCATGTCATTGATATTGATTTAAAGCAGCTGTGCAAAGTAAAGGAAAACATGAAAACATGGCCTGTTGAGGGTTCTTGAGGACTGAGGTTGAGAACCACTGCCCTAGGGAATTTAACAAAGATTTTGAACTTCTAGTGATACGTTTTGTTCAATGTTGCTAAAGAAAAAAAATAAGGATGAGCCTCTTTGAAACCCTAGTTCAGGGGTGTCAAACTCAATTTCATTGCGGGCCACATCGGCATTATGGTTACCCTTAAAGGGCCACTTGTATCTGTAAGATTAGATGTCCCGAGCACCCCCCCTTTACATGGCTGGGGGAGGAGCTGGGAAGTGGAAAGTGCAGGGTCTGGAGAAGGACCAGAATGACTGTAGTCAGCTGCCGGAGTCTTCTGAATGCTGAGAGCAGGAGAGGTGGAGAAGAGGGGGCTCTGGATCTGTAAGAGTAGTTCTGTTCTCTCTGCTTCTGACTGCAGAGACAGAGGTGGGATTCACAGAGATGAGTCTGTCCAAAGCTGCACAGAGAAGTGCAGGATCTGGTGGTGGAGTTCTGTCCCCTCTCCGCCACCAACTGCTGAGACAAGGTGGAAGTGGAGACGAGGGGGATGCCGGCTGCAGGAGAGGTGCGAGGCTCACATGAAATGGCCTGGGGAGTCGGATTCAGTCTGTGGGCCTTATGTTAGACACATGTGCACTATTTCATATACCAATTGTCTTTTCCAAAGGTGCAATTGTACTATATCTAATTTATTGATTTGAAGTTCCCTCTGACAAGACACATACAGTAAATTGTGTGTATGTGTGTGTGTGTGTATACACACACACACACACATACCGTATCTCACAAAAGTGAGTACACCCCTCACATATTTGTAAATATTTTATTATATCTTTTCATGTGACAACAAATTGCACTTTGCTACAATGGAAAGTAGTGAGTGCACAGCTTGTATAACAGTGTAAATTTGCTGTCCCCTCAAAATAACAACACACAGCCATTAATGTCTAAACCGCAGGCAACAAAAGTGAGTACACCCCTAAGTGAAAATGTCCAAATTGGGCCCAATTAGCCATTTTCCCTCCCCCGGTGTCATGTGACTCGTTAGTGTTACAAGGTCTCAGGTGTGAATAGGAAACGGGTGTGTTAAATTTGGTGTTATCGCTCTCACTCTCCCATACTGGTCACTGGATGTTCAACATGGCACCTCATGGCAAAGAACTCTCTGAGGATCTGAAAAAAAGAATTGTTGCTCTACATAAAGATGGCCTAGGCTATAAGGAGATTGCCAAGACCCTGAAACTGAGCTGCAGCATGGTGGCCACGACCATACAGCAGTTTAACAGGACAGGTTCCACTCAGAACAGGCCTTGCCATGGTCGACCAAAGAAGTTGAGTGCACGTGATCAGCGTCATATCCAGAGGTTGTCTTTGGGAAATGGACGTATGAGTGCTGCCAGCATTGCTGCAGAGGTTGAAGGGGTGGGGGGTCAGCCTGTCAATGCTTAGCCCATACGCTGCACACTGCATCAAATTGGTCTGCATGGCTATCATTTCAGAAGGAAGCCTCTTCTAAAGATGATGCACAAGGAAGCCCGCAAACAGTTTGCTGAAGACAAGCAGACTAAGGACAAGGATTACCGGAACCATGTCCTGTGGTCTGATGAGACCAAGATAAATGTATTTGGATCAGATGGTGTCAAGCATGTGTGGCGGCAACCAGGTGAGGAGTACAAAGACAAGTGTGCCTACAGTCAAACATGGTGATGGGAGTGTCATGGTCTGCGGCTGCCCGAGTGCTGCCGACACTGGAGAGCTACAGTTCATTTTGGGAACCATGAATGCCAACATGTACTGTGACATACTGAAGCAGAGCATGATCCCCTCCCTTTGGAGACTGGGCCGCGGGGCAGTATTCCAACATAACGACCCCAAACACACCTCCAAGACAACCACTGCCTTGCTAAAGAAGCTGAGGGTAAAGATGATGGACTCGCCAAGCATGTCTCCAGATCTAAACCCTATTGGGCATCTGTGGGGCATCCTCAAACAGAAGGTGGAGGAGCGCAAGGTCTCTAACATCCACCAGCTCTGTGATGTCGTCATGGAGGAGTGGAAGAGGACTCCAGGGGCAACCTGTGAAGCTCTGGTGAACTCCATGCCCAAGAGGGTTAAGGCAGTGCTGGAAAATAATGGTGGCCACACAAAATATTGACAATTTGGGCCCAATTTAGACATTTAGACTTAGGGGTGTACTCAATTTTGTTGCCAGCGGTTTAGACATTAATGGCTGTGTGTTGCGTTATTTTGAGGGGACAGCAAATTTACACTGTTATACAAGCTGTACACTCACTACTTTACATTGTAGCAAAGTGTAATTTCTTCAGTGTTGTCACATGAAAAGATAGAATAAAATATTTACAAAAATGTCAGGGGTGTACTCACTTTTGTGAGATACTGTACAACCTTTGACATCAGAGTTTCCCCCTATTATTTAGGGTCTGCAGTAATTATTAGAGGCATTGGCTACCTGGTTCTTGAAATTTGCCCAGTTCTGGCATCAACCTTCGAATTAATATAGAATATACTATTACCACAATAAAAGTAGTATATCACTTACACACAGAATAATATACAGGGCCACATCAGTGTGTGAAATATGTCATGTATATTGTAATATTTTAGAGGCTGTAAAAGGCATTGGCTGAACCAGATTTTTCCAAATGCATTAAGTGCAGGCTTTACAGAATATCCGGCTGTTCTAAAGCAGGTTTTATGTATTGTGCTGTACGAATCCGAAAATAGGCCAGTTTTATTGTGTATATATTACAGTCCTTTACTGTTCACGAAACACATGCTGCTATACATTAGATGTAAGAAGTATAAACACAGGTATGAGATCTGTTCTGCAGAGACCCCTTATCTCCAATCATTTGAAATACTGAAAGGCAAAACCAGTAATTGCTTTATGTCTTCCTAAAAATGTCATACATGATTTTCTCTACTGAAGCTCAATTGTTAAAGGCACACTTTCTTATATACAGTGGGGAAAATAATTATTTGAATCCCTGTAGATTTTTTATGTTTGCCCACTTACAGAAAATGAAGGGTATATATTTTTTTTATCATAGGAGGATTTTAACCACTTAACGACCGCCCACTGTATATATACATCATCACTTTAAAGATGGATATCTCGGTAACGGCAGCAGCTGCTGCCACAACCGAGATATCCATCTCTTCAGTGGGCGGTTCTGTTTACGATAATGGTGGTCTCTGCGGCAAGATCACCGTTATCGGCAGCGGGAGAGGGCCCCGCCCCTCCCGCCGCTCTCCCGCACCCTCCGCCACTTACAGGAGCCGTCGGTAGCAGCGGAGGCGATCGGGTCCTTCTCCCTCTGTGGTATGGATACGAGTGAGGAGAAGATGGCCCCCACCCGTCTCCATACCATAGCAGGGCGGAGCTGACGTCAAAACGTCAGCTCCGCCCAAACGTCTTAAAGTGACTTTTTTTTTTTTCATTTTTTTCAAATGACAATTTTTTTTAATTTTTTTATTGCATTTTTGTGTAAATATGAGATCTGAGGTATTTTTGACCCCAGATCTCATCCCTTGTAATAGAAAAAAGCATGACAGATGCTCTTAAATATGTTTACATTCCTTGTAATAGGAATAAAAGTGACCCATTTTTTTTTTAAACTGTGTAAAAATAAATAAAATCAAGTAAAATAAATAAGAAAACAAAACATTTTTTTTTTCTAAAGCGCCCGAGCTTGTGCGCAGAAGTGAACGCATACGTGAGTAGAGCCCGAATATGAAAACGGTGTTCAAACTACACAAGTGAGGTATCGCCGCAATCGTTAGAGCGAGAGCAATAATTCTAGCTCTAGACCCCCTCTGTAACTCAAGATGCAACCTGTAGAATTTTTTAAACGTCGCCTATGGAGATTTTTAAGGGTAAAAGTTTGACGCCATTCCACGAGCGGGCGCAATTTTGAAGTGTGACATGTTGGGTATCAATTTACTCAGCGTAACATTATCTTTCACAATATAAAAAAAAATTGGGCTACCTTTACTGTTGTCTTATTTTTTAATTAAAAAAAGGAATTTTTTCCCCCAAAAAAGTGCGCTTGTAAGACCGCTGCGCAAATACGATGTGACAAAAAGTATTGCAATGACCGCCATTTTATTCTCTAGGATATTAGAAAAAAAACAATATATAATGTTTGGGGGTTCGAAGTAATTTTCTAGCAAAAAAAAGTTTTAAACTTGTAAACACAGAGTCTGAAAAACAGGCTTGGTCCTTAAAGTGGAGCTCCACCCTAATTTTTTACTTCTGCTGATCGCATTCCTCCCCCCCTCCGGTGTCACAATTGACACCTTTCAGGGGGGAGGGGGGTGAAGATACCTGTCTAAGACAGGTATTTTCACCCACATCCGGGAGTCCTCTCTCCGGGAATCTGCAGGAGTGACGTCACTTCCCCCAGACTTCCCGTAGTGTTCTGGGAGACACTCGGCTCCCAGAACACAGGAGCACCAATCAGAACGGCGCAGCGCGACTCGCGCATGCGCCGTAGGGAACCGGGCATGAAGCCGCAGGGCTTCACTTCCTGGTTCCCTCAGCGAGGATGGCGGAGGGAGCAGCAGAGCGACGAGCGGTCGCTCGTCCTCTGCTGCGGACGTCGCTGGACTCCAGGACAGGTAAGTGTCCAAATATTAAAAGCCAGCAGCTGCTGTAGCTGTAGCTGCTGGCTTTTAATATTTTTTTTTCCGGCGGAGCTCCGCTTTAAGTGGTAAAAAATAGGATTTTTATAACAGCTTACCTGTAAAATCCTTTTCTTGGAGTACATCACGGGACACAGAGCGACATAGTCATTACTAATGGGTTATATAGATACCTTCAGGTGCTGGCACTGGCAACTTCCAAAACCGGAAGTACCCTCCCCTATATAAGCCCCTCCCATCCGGGAGCACCTCAGTTTTGTAGCAAAGCAATAAGTGTCCCTAAAGAGGGGCGGGAGCTCTGTGTCCCGTGATGTACTCCAAGAAAAGGATTTTACAGGTAAGCTGTTATAAAAATCCTATTTTCTTTCTCGTACATCACGGGACACAGAGCGACATAGTCATTACTAATGGGATGTCCTAAAGCAATGCCCAATGAGGGGGGGGGATACACCATACATAAAGCTGAGCGCTATCAGACATGAGGATCTTTTGCGGCTTGCAACACACTGCGCCCAAAGGCGACATCCTCCTGACTTCTAACGTCCACCTGGTAGAACCTAGTAAACGTGTGTACTGAAGACCATGTTGCGGCCTTACAGATTTGAGCCAGGGAGGCCTGGTGATGCACTGCCCATGAAGTTCCAACTGCTCTCGTGGAGTGCGCTCTAACTTTGAACGGAGGCGGTCTCCTTCTCAAGCCATAGGCTTGCATTATGACCTGTCGAATCCACTTGGCTAAAGTAGATTTTGACGCTGCCTGACCCCTTCTGGGGCCTTCCGGCAGAATAAACAAAGTATCCGTTCTGCGAATCTGAGCAGTGGCTTTTAGATAAGCTTTAACTGCTCTTACTACATCCAAAGAATGCAATAACTTTTCCTCTACCGAAGTAGGTTTGGGGAAAAAAGAAGGAAGAACCACATCTTGGTTCAAATGAAACCTCGATACCACCTTAGGAAGAAAGGCTGGATGAGGGCGTAACACTACTCTATCCTTATGGATAACCAGATATGGCTCCTTACAGGACATAGCTGCTAATTCCGACACTCTTTTAGCCGAACAAATGGCTACTAGAAAAACCAATTTCCTGGTGAGAAGAACCAAAGTAATGGTTCAAATGGTTGTTTCTGTAGAACCGACAGAACCAAGTTTAGATCCCATGGACATATGGGAATATTAACCGGAGGACTAATACGCATCACTCCTTGTATAAAGGCTTTGACTAGTGAATGCGAAGCCAAGGGCCTTTGAAAAAATATTGACAAGGCCGAAATCTGACCCTTGATAGTACTCAAGGCAAGCTTCCTATCTACAGCCCATTGTAGGAAGTCCAGAATCCTACCTATTACGTATTTACGTGGATGCCATTTCTTGGCCTCACACCAGGCGATGTACGCCTTCCAGATTCTATAGTAGATCTGCCTGGATACCGGCTTCCTGGCATTGATCATGGTAGATACCACAGAATTAGAGAGCCCTCTCTTTTTTAGAATGTGGGCTTCAATAGCCAGGCCGTCAAACCTAGGGCTGGTAAGGAAGGGTGGTATATCGGTCCTTGCGAAAGCAGGTCCGGACGACGTGGGAGAGTCCAAGGACTCCCCACTGACATTTTACAATCTCCGCGTACCACGCTCTTCGGGGCCACGCTGGAGCCACCAGAATCACTGGTTTCTTTTCTACCCTGATTCTGCGGAGTAATCGAGGTAACCATTGTGGCGGTGTGAATGCATATATCAGCTTGAACTGATCCCAAGGGAACACTAGGGCATCCGAGCCGCAAGCTAGGGGATCCCTTGTCCGAGAGACAAACCTGTCCACCTTTGCGTTGAATCTGGATGCTAGAAGATCTACATCCGATGTTCCCCACCGCTGACATATTGTCCAGAAAACCTCGGGGTGAAGGGACCCTTCCTCTGGGCATAATTGCTGGCGACTTAGAAAGTCCGCCTTCCAATTCTCCACTCCTGGAATGAATACCGCAGATATGGCTGGGACATATCTTTCTGCCCATTTCAGGATGTAATTTACTTCCCTCTGGGCTGCACGACTCCTGGTGCCCCCCTGATGATTGATATATGCCACTGCTGTGGCATTGTCTGATTGAATTCTGACAGGGGACCCTTGGAGTTTGGATGTCCATGCTACTAGGGCATACCGGGCTGCTCGTATCTCTAAGAGATTGATGGGCAGGGCCCTTTCTGCATCCGACCATCTGCCCTGGAGAGACTATTGCTCCAGTACTGCTCCCCAGCCTATAAGGCTGGCATCTGTAATGACCACCTTCCAAGAAATCGGACTGAAGGATTTCCCTTTTTCCAGATTCTGGGGAACCAACCACCAACGGAGGCTCTTGCGAACGGAAGGGGACAAGGACGTTGTAAGTCTAGGGCCTGAACTTTTTTGTTCCAGGCTGACAGTATGGCCCCTTGCAAATTCCTTGAATGGAATTGACCGTAGGGTACTGCTTCGAATGATGCCACCATTTTTCCCAGCAGCCTCATGCACAGGCGTATGGACGGCTGTCTTTTTTGTACCCACTAAGTGGATCAAATCTTTCAAAGACAACACCTTTCCTCGAGGCAAGAATATTTTTCTCTGGCCTGAATCCAACCTTAGCCCCAAGTATTCCAGACTTTTGACTGGTTTTTAGGGCTGACTTGTCTCGGTTGATAATCCAACCGTGAGATTCCAGATACTTGATTGTCTTGTGAACGACCACGTCTAGTTTTTTCACTGAATGGTCTATCAGCAACAAGTCATCTAGATATGCCATTATCATTACACCTTGTGTTCTTAGATTGGCCAATAAAGGGCCAGAATTTTTGTAAACACTCGTGGTGCTGTGGCCAAACCGAAGGGTAAGGCTCTGAACTGAAAATGGCGCCCTTCTACTGCAAAGCGTAGAAATTTTTGGTGGACTGGAAAGATGGGAATGTGCAAATAAGCATCTTTGATGTCGATCGCGGCTAACCAATCCTCCCCTTGTAGGGCAGTGGCCACCGATCGGATCGACTCCATCGGAAATTCCTGATATACAGGAATTTGTATAGCCCTTTTAGAATTAATATGGGCCTCCCGTCCGCGTTTGCTTCGGGATTGTAAAGAGGTTTGAGTAAAACCCGAACCCTCATTCTTCCAGGGGAACCTCCATAATTACTCCTTGGAGCAATAGTTGTTCTAGTGCCAACAGGAGGGACTCTCTCTTCCGGGGATCCCTTGGCACGTTTGACCTCAAAAATGGGAAGGAGGAGAGTCTTTTAACTCCAAACTGTATCCCAGACATACTGCGGAGAGCACCTATCTGTCTTGATCGTGTCCCGCCAGGTCTCTTGCGAACAATTGGAGTCCTCCCCCCCACCCGACTGAGTGGGGCAACCCTTCAATGAATTTAACTTTGGGGGAGGTTTTGTACCTCCCCTGACCCAGGGTTTCTCATTACCCTGCTATTGTCCCTGTTTTTTACCCCCGGGAATTGACCGAGGAGGCCGTCGGAACTGTTACACAGCCGATGCCCCAGGGACTGGAGAAGCAGGCCTCTTAAAGAGGGACCTCTAACTCTGCTTTTAACCGGCAAGAGCGTATTTTTACCGCTGGAAATTTTCTGGATATATTTGTCCAGGTTTTCCCTGAATTAGCGTTCACCATGAAATGGGACGCTAACCAGCCATTCTTTACAGGGAGCTTCAGCAGACCAGTTTTTGAGCCATAGAAGCCTACGCATATGTACTATAGACAGCGTAAGGCGGGAGGCCTGATGGACTGAATCCTTTATGGCGTCAACCGCAAAGCCTAAGGCTCTAGGTAGATCAGCTAGGGCAAGGCCTGCTGATCTGTCAAGTCTCTCAAGACCTGTTTCAACTGAACCTTCCCTGCTTAGCAGACCCCAATAGCTGCTACTGCTGGTTGTGTCACCAAGCTTGCTGTAGAAAGAAGCAGACTTTCATAAGGACTCCAATCTTTTATCTATTGGGTTCTTGAACATTTGGACATTATCCACTGGACATGTCAGTGATTTATACATACAAGAGATGGCTGCGTCCACTGTAGGGACCTTCCATTTTTTTGATGAACTTATCCCCCATGGGATAGACCACCGGAAATCTCTTGGGGGAATAAATATTTTCTCAGGACGTTCCCAATCCTGGTAAATACGCCCTTTCAGTAAAGGGTGAAGTGGAAAAGAACAGACAGTCTGGGGGCTTCTAGCGACCCCAACGAGGATACAGTAGTGGTTGATGGTTCCGCAAGGTGCATTTTTAAATGCTGATCGGACCATGTTAGTCAGAGACTGAACCCATAATCTTTCAGCTTGAGATGCTGAGAAAAGGTTCCCCCACTGTTGACTCCTCTATAACAGAATCAACCTTATCCTGATCCCCTTCAGGCAGGTCGATCCCTGTATGGGACTGTTGCTCTGCTAACAGGCACTCTGAAGGAGGAGACGGAGATCGGGCGTGCTTTCCCTGACAGGGAGGCAGCGATCAATGTTGACAATCTCTCTCTAATCCTCCCAGAGCTGAGGAAAAAACCTCCTCTGTTACATACACAGGAGCAGGTGAACTGAGGACAGCCACAGTACCAAGTACCCCTGCGGGGTCTCTACGGTCACTTACCTCTGAACTTCAGGGGAGACTGGTGCAGCAGAAGCATGCCCAAGATCCTCAGAGCCCGATGAGACCCCCTTCGCTTCCTGGAAGATTCAGTTCCGGAGCTTCTGGACGGCATATTCCTAAGCCTAAAGCTGAGGTATTCCAGCCGTAATACACCACTTTTACTGAGAATAGTCTAGCACAATTGCTGCTATATCACAGTTGGTGTCTACTAATGTGCCTTTCTATGGGGATGCCTGCATCAACCGCTTGCTGTATGCCTTTTTTTAAATGTTGCCAGCTCTGTCTCTGCACTCCATAGCCAGCTCACAACACATAATTGTGTTTTTTAACATGCTGGGACGCCCGCACATGCGCAGAAGCGCTGCGGCTCGCACAGAGCGTCATCCCCCAGGCTCCGCCCCCTTTCCCGGCTCACCTCTATATATAGAGGCGGCCACGTGCGCCTTCGGCGCTAATTTCGAAAATGGAAACTAGGGACAAGAGCCAGGGCCCCTTTTTGCCGCAGGCCGGGGGATGGACGAGCATTGCAACATGGCAGAGGAAGCAGTTTCCCACAAGAGAACTCACCATCTGCCTGGACTTGCTCTGACGAAAAGAAACTAGTCCACATGACAAGAAACGTTCCACAGCGGCCTCTAGTGGATAAACACAGGTACCGCAGTCTAATATATTAAATGTATATTTTTTTATTTTTTTTTTCTTGACCACTATTAAAATTATTACATTTTTTTAGTAGTTACAGGCATGCACAGATATTAGCGGGAATACCGTTAGGTAACAGACAGAAAGACAAATTAGGCTTGGGGGTCCCCCAATAGAACCAAGTTCCTGGGGGCCCCCACTTACCTGTTCCCCGCCGCAGGACTTTGTTTGGTCCACAGAAGCCCAAACTTCACCTATCACGGCAGGCATTGTAATTAAACCTTCAGGGACCGGGTTCCCAAGGATTCCACTCCCCTGGACCTGTATAGCACCCTGCACAGAAAACATCTTGGTCATGGGTATGACCAGAGCTCTGGATCCCAGGGTCCAGCTCTCCTAAGAGAAGCATTACAGGCAAAACCTTGCTCTTCTCTGCAAAGCCCGGGTACCGACCGTTTAGCTATGAAGCTTTTTTGGTCGGATCCGGAATAGCTTACTGAGGCCCAAAAGAACCTGTACGCAAGCTCAGTGAAAAACACATGTTTCTTCTTGGCCAACACCTTAGACACTGGCAAAAAACTGAGGTGCTCCCGGATGGGAGGGGCTTATATAGGGGAGGGTACTTCCGGTTTTGGAAGTTGCCAGTGCCAGCACCTGAAGGTATCTATATAACCCATTAGTAATGACTATGTCGCTCTGTGTCCCGTGATGTACGAGAAAGAAAGACAGAGACCAAAAATCCAGAATAAAACACGATACAAACGTTATAATTTGAGTTGCAGTTCAGTGAATAAAATAAGTATTTGATCCTCTACCAACCAACAATAATTCTGTCCCCCAAAGACTGGCAACAGTATTTGCTCATGTGGTACACCGATTAGTCCTGTCAATTTAAGAAGGTGCTCCTAACAGCAATTCGTTATGTGTATAAAAGACAAAAAGACACCTGTCCACAGAATCTCTTCCATTTAAACCTCACCATCATGGGCAAGACCAATAAGCTCTCAAAGGACGTCGGGGACAAGAGTGTAGACCTGCACAAGGCTGGAATGGGCTACAAGACCATCAGCAAGAAGCTTGGTGAGAAGGAGATAACTGTTGGAGTGATTATTCGCAAATGGAAGAAATACAAAATAACCATCAATCGCCCTCGGTCTGGAGTTCCGTGTAGGATTTTGCCTCCATGGGGTAAGGATGATCATGAGAAAAGTGAGGATTCAGCCCAGAAGTACACAGGAGGAGCTTGTGAATAATATCAAGGCAGTTGGGACCACAGCCATCAAGCAAACCATTGGTAACACAATACACTGCCATGGATTGAAATCCTGCAGTGCCCGCAAGGTCTCCCTCCTCAAGAAGGCACATATACAGGCCCGTCAGAATTTTGCCAATGAACATCTAAATGATTCAGTGAAGGTTTGTGAGAAAGTGCTGTGGTCAGATGAGACCAAAATTTAGTTATTTGACATTATCTCGACTTGCTGTGTTTGTTGGAAGAAAAATGCTGACTATGACCCTAAGAACACCATCCCTACATTCAAGCACGGAGGTGGTAACATTATGCTTTGGGGCTGTTTCTCTGCTAAAGGTACAGGCTGACTTTGCCCCATTGAGGGGCCAATGGACGGGGCCATGTATTGTAAAATCTTGGATGAGAACCTTCTTCCCTCGGCCAGAACACAGAAGATGGGTTGTGGATAGTTCTTCCAGCATGACAATGACCTAAAACATACCGCCAAGTAGAGCTGGGAAAAAAAAACGATTTTAATCTTGAATCGAGTTTTGAGTTCAAATCGATTCAGATTTGAAGAAAATCATTTTTTTTTTCCTTCAGAGTTTCCGTAGCGGGGCTGCAGGGGGCGTGTCCGGAATGGCACTGGGTGGCGTTACCCCAATTACATCTACTCGCCGCAGCCGCCGCGAGTAGATGTAATGTAACACTAACTAACCGCAAGCCGCTGTCTGCCTACCTGATCATCGTGTCATGCAGACAGACGGCGGCCATTGCAGTGTTCAAAAGCCGCGCCTCCCGAGTCCTCGTCTGTGATAGGCGGAACACTCAATTTCACAGCAGGCAGTGTTCAGCCTATCACGGACATCCTCTCATCCTCGTCTGTGTTATGAGGATGAGCTGTTGTCCGTGATAGGCGGAACACTGAATGCTGGGAAATTGAGTGTTCCGCCTATCACAGACGAGGAGGAGGCGCGGCTTTTGAATACTGGAATGGCCGCCGGTGTAGCAGTAAAATCCGTATCCCATGAAAATCTGCATCAGGTACGGGCACAGTGATTGAAGCATGGGCACAGTGAGACACGGGCACAGTGAGGCACGGGCACAGTGAGGCACGGGCACAGTTCAATTCAACCAAGAGTAACCTCAGGATTTTTTGTTGTTTTATTAGCTAAATCCAAATACAGTATTAATAATTTGGATGTTTAACAATCTTTGTTGCACACTGACTTTGCAGTCAGAGAAAGGGTTTGCCTTTGCAATTTTGTTTGTTGATGCACTTTAATATAATAAAAAAAAATCGAATCGTAAATCGAGTTTTTTAGTAAAAAAATTGCAGATTTTTTTTTTTTGGGGGGGGGGGGGGGGGTGGAATCGCCCAGCCCTACCGCCAAGGTAACAAAGGAGTAGCTCAAGAAGAAGCACATTAAGGTAATGTAGTGGCCTAGTCACCTTAATCCTATAGAAAATGTATGGAGGGAGCTGAAACTTCGAGTTGCCAAGCAACAGCCAAGAAACCTTAAAGTAGAAGTAAACCCTCCTATCATTTTCAGGCAAGGAAGCTGCCATCTTGGCTTCTGTTTAATCTCCAACTGCCATGATGCTGCACATGTGATCTGTTATGACACCAGCCATTGGATGGTTTGACAGTTTGGTTGAGAGCACAACCAATGTGACAGTTGGCATTCCCAGCATGCCGGGAATGTAACTGCTTCTTGAAACTGTTAAATCAATGGGTTTACTTCCACTTTAAGGATTTAGAGAAGATCTGTAAAGAAGAGTGGACCAAAATCCCTCCTGAGATGTGTGCAAACCTGATCACCAACTACAAGAAACGTCTTACCTTTGTGCTTGCCAACAAGGTTTTCTCCACCAAGTACTAAGTCATATTTTGCTTGGGGATCAAATACTTATTTTACTCACTGAACTGAATTTATAACATTTGTATCGTGTTTTTTTCTGGATTTTTAGTTGATATTCTGTCTCTATCATCTCAAATACACCTATGATAAAAATGATAGACCCTTCATTTCTTTGTAAGTGGTCAAATTTACAAAATCTGCAGGGGATCAAATAATTATTTTCCCCACTGTAAGATAGATGTTGGAGATGTCTCTCAGAGAGGGGCGCTTTAGTTACATATAGGAAGGCCCTGCTCTAAAATTTGCCCTCACTGGAAACGCATCCACCTTTTGATAGTGAAAATCTCTGGATATTACCCTCCCAATAATTAGGCCTCATTTGTTCTCTGCTTATACAGTGGTACCTTGCATTACGAGCATTATCTGTTCCAGACGCATGCTTGTAATCCAAAGCACTCGTATCTCAAAGCAAGTTTCCCCATAGGAATCAATGGCAACTCAGATAATTAGTTCCAGTGTCACTGCTATTGTATGCAGTTGAGCATGTGGCCAGAGGTGGGGGGGCCGGAAACGCTCGGAGACACTCGGGAACAGGGTCTCCAAGCGTCTGAGTGTCTCAGAGCGTCACCGGTGCCCCTGCACCTCTGGCCACATGTGGTACTGCACACCCCAGAGGCTTCAACCCTGTTCGCCTTGCGAGACAGCGCTCAGAAGTCGAGTCAGGATTAAAAAAAAAACTGCTCGTATTTGCGAAACGCTCGTAAACCGGGTTACTCGCAATCCAAGGTTTTACTGTACATTTGAATGCTGCCAAAACACTCATCCCCAGCTTATGGATCTCTACCAAGGTACCAGAGATCTCAGGTTGGTTTAGCAGAATTGATCAGGTAGAGGAGATGGATGAATTGGTACAAATAAGCAGAGAAACTATGTCTTCCTATGTTAAAACTTGAACCAGCTGGCTTCTGTTTAAAGATTCTGATGTATACGAACGGTACCAAAATGAGCAGTAACCACTCAGCCCCCCCAGGGCGATGCTGTGATTTTCACCCTTCTGAAACGGGCTTCCTATGAGACTTGTGCACCCAGGGGACAATCCGGCCTTACCCTGTCCCCTTCCTATACCACCTCCTCTACCACGCCCTCCCCTTTCCTCCCAGACCAATGTCCTTTCCTTTTTTACTCACCCCCCCCCCCCCCTTTTTTCATTCCCCCTCTTTATTCCTTTTTTCGACTACCATCTTCTTTCTGTCCTATAATACCTCACACAAGCTCAGGTTTTTCTAATATTCCTCCTGCATAGCCCGGATAACCTCCCACCGCCCAGCAGTGCGAAGGCACGGATGAACCCTCTTATTCTTCTGCGTTCCTCGCCCTCACTTCCTTCATCGCCCTGGGGCGGGGGGGCAAAATTTACCACAACCATGAAAAAGAGGAGCGCGAGTGGCGTTAGTGATACATTTTTTGCTTTTTCTGTTTTCTTCCACACATTAACCTAAGTACATATTTTTCGGTAGTTAATGCCATTACATTACTGTTAGATTGCCTTCTGTTCCAATCCCATATTTTTCTGGAAACTCATGGGAACTGTGACCGCTGCAACATGATGTTATGATGATTCTACTCATGCCATGTGTTATACAAAGTGTTTATCCGTTTTCAATAAAAACTTTATGTAAAAACAAAATATCTGCCTGGAGTCCAGCTGTGACTGCCCATACATTATTTTGCAATTTCAGAAAAGCAACTTATTTTGTAAATATATTTTATTATTATATATTATGTGTACATTTCCTCATAAGAACTACAATTCCCCCCCCCCCCCCCCATGTGAAAATGCTTTTATTTCCTTTATGGTTTGAGTCCCTTTTGTAATAGTTTAATGATGCAAATTCACATCAGAATGGCAGTGTTTTTTTTTTGTAATGGTTCTATGATGAAAACTCCGGTGATGGGTCTGAAGGATTGTTTTTCTTTTATAGGAACCGAACAGCAGATGAGAACGCAAATCTTTTTGGACCCTGTGCACAAACATCCCACACCACTGCTCCCAAACAGGGAAAAAAAACTGCAAAATCTGCACTCAACGCCAAGCCAAACCCACTGGATCAGACTTGTATTCATCCTGAGTCATACAGCATAGCAGCAAGGTAGGTCAAGTTTTTCTGGATCATGTGCACCAACATCTGACACTACTGTACCCAAACAAGGCAAAAAAGCAACAAAATCCACACTCAACATTCCTGCCAAGCCAAACCCACTGGATCAGACATGTATTCATCCCAAGTCTTAACATACAACATAGCAACTGTGACGGAACGCCTGGCACCCAGCCTGGGTGCTTCCGTCAAACAGTGCCTCCTGCCTTCCAAACCCTTTCGACAGACCAAGAGCTGCTAATACCAGCCCTTTTAATCCAAGCATCGTACACAGACAAGATGTTCGGTTAAGAATTAAAGGAATGACTGTTTATTGAACAGAAATACAGGTTTTTATACACTTTAAAAGTAGGTCAGTCACCACATGAACAATAAAACCAAATATTTACCCAAAACATCACACAATGGTTATATAACGAAGTAGAGTTGACACAAGGCTAATCTTATCATGTAGGATCCTCCAAGAGTTAGCCAATTTAACCAACAGACAGAAACCATAGGTGACTCAATTAACCCACTTAACAATGGGAATTCACACCTAGGAGGCACACAATGAGTGAGAGACAATCGTGATATAAAGCGTGATCCCACCTCAGACTGGCCAACAACAGCCTACAACAGTCTAAAACAAACTCGTACAATGTTCCAGCAGTCTAAAAAGGTGGAAATAATGTATCTTTATAGATTTCTTGAGGGATATTGTTGATAAATATTTCTGTCCCAAGTGGAGGGGCTTCTCCAACTCTGCAGGAGGGCCATCGTATTCCCTCTGACTATTAACCTGTACAAAATTAATATTACACCTTTCCATCCACTCCTGAAGGGAAGCTTTATTGTCCTTATTCAGAGAATTAATGTAAGTCATGTTCTCAGCGTTCATCACGTTGTTGTCCATCATTATAGAATGATCTGCTCTCTCCATGGGCCATAATCGGTGGGTAGGAGGCTTGCCCTAGTCCTCTCCAGAGGCCCCTTACCTGGTTGGGTCTTGTAGGAAAGCGCAGTTCAATATTCAACATAATTTACATTACTGTGGTCTCTTGCAGCAAACTATGGCTGGGTGCCCAGTTGTGTGCGGACAGTCATGGCCAAGAAGCCTGTACATAGTGTTTAGAGCAGCAACAGCTGTCCACCAGTGTTTGGAAGTAATCACACATTGAACCACTACCCTGCAGTTAGGAACAGATCCAAGCAACCTGAGGCCGCTTTCAGCCTGACATTACTTAGTACAGGCTTCCTGGCCTGGTTTTTTATTGTAATATGAAGCACTAGCCCACTAGTGCTGATCTGGGTGCACTCACCAATAAATTAATTATTGAAAAATTCTTGAAAAAGCAAGTGATGAAGATAACAGAAACTCAATAAAAATTTATTGTAAAAACCAATATGACAAAAATGATTGAAGGAATAAAGACCTGAGAAGGAAAAAAGGCGTTTGAGTCCAACTGTGTCTAATGTGAATAGACTAACAGCTTAAGAGATTAACACACACAATAAAGTTGATAAAACTCCCAAGGGTGGCACTTGGAAGGATAAACACAAAAAGTCTTTAGTTGATAGAAAACAAAATATTAATAGTCCATACAAGATGTGTTGATGAATCATCCACAGTGACACATAATCCAAAAACACCCGGGAGGAAGTAAGGATAGGAAAGTGCCTCCACCTAAACACACACTGCCCCTTACTGCAATGATATGATCCCTTGTTACAGGGGATCAATGAGTGCCTGTGGCTTACCCAGCCTGGGATCTCTGTGGCATACACCGGACGTCCCAACTTTGATGGTAACCGTCGTGAGAAGTTAACAGGATCAAAAGTATCCCCATAAAAAACAAAGGCTTATATAGTGTAAAACCTTTTACATTTATTGGATAAAAAAGACGAGTGGACACTTACACTTAAGTAGGTAAAAAACAGCATGTAAATAATCGAGCCGGCTGGCTCTCGATAGCAGCCCGTATACTTCCGGGATTGGCGTAGACACGGTGACGTCAGAACGTAGCTTCTCCCTACGCATTTCGTCACTGCAAAGACCGTGTTAACGGGATACGGGCGGCGTTCTGACACACCGCTTAAATACACAAAACAAAATAACCAAGCCTCGATCTGAGTCCCGGGACACTGCTGAATACCGCCATCTTGGTAGATGGAAAAAACAGCTACTGCGGTTAAGGCAAACACACATAAAAAGGGCAAACACTTAACACATCCATTCTAGGAATTCAAAGGTTGCAATTCAAAGGAACCTAACGGGATGTAACCGAAGGAGATAAAATGTGGAATAATAAGTAAATAAATATAAACAAGACTAAGTTTTATCTTCGATTCCTATCGCAATGGGCTCAAAATCTTTGTATGCAGTATATTCTGAACATGTGAGTTGCAGCCTGATACACTTATTCTAAATAGCGCAGTTTTTTCCTTTATTTTTATTTTAATGCATTCTATGCATTAAGATAAAAAAACCTGTGTACAGCAGCCCCCTAATACCTACCTGAGCCACATCTTGATCCACCTATGGTGCACGAGAGACTCCACTGTAGTGGACCGGCGCCTTGCACTGGCTGCCGGTCCACTATCACACCTTATTTAAGGCTGGATGTATTGTGTTTAAGATAGCTTGGGGCCAGGCCTCTCATTATCTCTGCTCTCGTTTTCATAAACAAGCTTTTGTTAGATCACTCAGATCTACCGGCAGAGATCTCCTCCACATCTCGGTGCCCAAGAAGATCCGGCGTGGTGGTCGGGCCTTCTCCCACCAGGGTGCTGTTTTCTGGAATAGCCTCCCTGTCAAACTCCAGGAGGCCCCTACTATTCCGGTCTTCCGCGGGTTACTGAAGACTTGGCTTTTCACGCAAGCCTTCCCTGCGTAGCCTCTCTCTTCCACCCTTTCTGCCACTCTGTGCTGCTTCTGGTTCCTGGGTCCTCTTTTCCCAGAAACTCTGCTATGCGCGTCGGGACCCTTCGGGGTAAGACCGCGCTATATTAAGATACCTCTCAACTCAACTTAACTGTCCAGAACTCTCCCTCCTGTTTGGCTGAAACACATCAGTGTGCACCATTGCTTCCGCTGCTGTCAATCAAAGCCAGTGAGCCAATGAGGAGAGATAGGGGGTGGGGCCAGGAACGCCGGCGAGGGACCCGAGAAGAGGAGGATCGGGGCTGCTTTGTGCAAAACTGCTGCACTGCGAAGGCAAGTATGACATGTTTGTTATTTTTAAACAAAAAGCAAGACTTTAGTATCACTTTAATTGAAAAAAGGCAAACAAATTGATCTTTATCACAGATATTTTATTTACTTATGGGAATATATTTCTACCATGTTTTAGGGCAATTATAGTGTCACCTTCATCAGTGCTATGGATAAATATTATGTAAAAAGTAAAATATCAGATTTTTAAAGCCAGCAGCTACAAACACTGCAGCTGCTGACTTTTTTAAAATATGGACACTTACCTGTCCAGTGCGCCCGTGATGTCTGCAGCCAGGGACGAGCAATTGCTCGTCCCTCTGCTGCACCCGCCGCCATCCTCAGTGAGGGAATCGGGAAGTGAAGCGTTGCGGCTTCACTGCCCGGTTCCCTACTGTCCAAGGTATTTAGGCATGGCAACTTTTTTTTAAGTTGTAATTTTTTGTCACAATTTTTTGGAAAATTAAGACATTTTTACATACTGTCACCAGTGCAGTGCAGCGTCGTCATATAACTGGTATGGCTGTGATCAGGGTCACTGACTGGTGACAGTATGTTAAAAAAAAAATGTTTAATAATTTTTTTAAATAAATATATATATATATATATATATATATATATATATATATATATATATATATATATATTTAACACACTGTAACCAGAGCAATACAGTGTTACTATAGTATATGGGAAGTGATCAGGATTTTTTTTTACACATTGATTTCTTATACCAGTGAATTTCATTGGTATAAGCAAACATTTTTACAGATTAAGAACTGATTCATTCGGTGTGTATTGTTGTGATTGGCCACAGCTAATCACATGGTACGGATGGACTGTGATTGAACCTGTCTATATCATGTGATCACTGTGACCAATCGCAACTAGCAACACAATTGTACGGAATGGATGGCACGAAAGGAAGCCATCCATTGTTTACAATTGTTATGTTATCTGCTGTGATTGGTCACAGAGATCACTTGGTACAGGCAGCGCGCTGGTACACACTGATCAGTCATCGACTGTCTCTGATGGGCAGCCAGTGACAGATCGCACCGCAGCATCAAATTACGTCGTCCCGGAGCAGCGAATTTCCTGCCCAACCATCAAATGACAATAGGCTGGGTGGGAAGTGGTTAAAGGGGTTGTAAGGGTTAATTTTTATTAATTTTTTTAAAATAACAAACATACCATACTTCCCTCCACTGTGCAGTTTGTTTTGCACAGAGTGGCCCCGATCCTGGTCTTCTGGGGTCCCTCGGCGGCTGTCTCGGCTCCTCCCCACAAGAGCTAACCCCAGTTCTGGGAAGCTCTCTCCCAAGGGGGTTAGCTTGCGGGTGCGCTCCCGTGTGATACAGTGGCGGCTATAGCCACCAAGTGTATCACCGCGTCATTGGTTTGACAGCAGCGGGAGCCAATGGCTGCGCTGCTATCAATCTCCAATAAAGAGCCGTCTGAAGCTGGGGGAAAGCATTGCGGGATCGCACCCACGGAGTTTCGTGGCTCAGGTAAGTAAAACGGGGGTGCTGGGGGGCCGTGAGTGCAAGGTGTTTTTTCACCTTAATGCATAGGATGCATTAGGGTGAAAAAACACGAAGCTTTACAACCCCTTTAAGAACTACAAGTACGCTTGCTGTGGTAGCAGACAATTTCCAGATTTAAGTAAGTTGGTTTAAATTTGACAGCTGCTATGGGGTAGAAGAACCCCCTCACGGTCTCAGAGAGGGATCTGTTGTAGGGGTGATGAGGTCCACTTGGCACCCTAAATATAGGTGTAACAAGTAATATTAAAGTCTTTATTTTTATTTGGTTTAAAAATAGCAAACATGTTATACTTACCTCCTGCAGTTGGTTTTACCCAGAGCAGCCTGGATCCTCCTCTTCTCAAGTCCCTCGCCGGTGCTCCTGCCCCCTCCCTTCTGTCTAGTGCCCCACAGCCAGCAGCCGAGCCACTGCTCTGTGTATCCATTCAGACATAGCGCTGTGGTCTGGCCCCACCCCCTCTCTCTCCTCATTGGCTCACTGACTTTGACAGCAGAGGGTCCCAAGGGCACCCCGCTGCTGTCTCAGCCAATGAAGCGAGAGAGTCACAGCCAGCCAAGACTCTCCTGCAACATAGCTGGATCGAGATGGGACTTCGAGGGGATGCTGCACACAGAAGGGGGGTGTTGTTCAAAGAGATTTCTCAACAAAATAAGGCATGGAGACATGGAATGATGGGGGAGTTGATATATAATATAAAAAATTTATTAAATAGCATTTTCAGTTTGTGGTGCTCAAATACAGTTGTGATCCTCTTTAAAGGAGGAGTTAGCCTTTAAGCCTATAATAAATTAAACAATACAATAGCTTATTATAGCAAAACTATTTGTGGAAAGGAAAGTACAGCCGTGTAGATCCTCTTGTGTTTTTTCAGTGGTCGGTTGTATTATTGCTGCATGTGGTCTGTATGCTTTCATGGATGAGCGGGAGGATTTACTTCAGTCCAGGCTTACAGGATATCTGGGCTGTTAAGTCTGTAGGATGGGGATACTAGTGTGTCTGATGGAGGAAATATTGTAAAATTAACACAGGCTTAGAAAATGCCATTGCTTAACCACTTCTCTACCCAGCCATAGTCAAATGACGTCCACAGATGGGATCTCCCATCCTGGGTGGACGTCATATGACGTCCTGGGCTTTGTGGGGGTATATCTGAATGATGCCTGCAGCTAGAGGCATCATTCAGATATCCTTTTGTTCTGCTGGCGATTCTGTGCGCCATAAGAATCATCATAGCGTTCCGCCGCTTGATCGTTCTTATAGGCGGCGGGAGGGGACATCCCCCCCCCCGCTGCCATCCAGTGCTTCTCCGGGCTCTCCCGTGCCATCGGGGGCCCAGAGAATGAATCGTCCGGCGCTGGAGGTGAACCATAGAGATGACTGGTGACCAAATGGTCACTAGTCATCTCTATGACCGTCTGAAGCCCGGGCGCGATGTGATAACATCACACCCGGGTCCTCGGATGTAAACAAAGCCGCCATTGCAGCTAGTAAGCATGAGATCGGTGAAATTTTTTTCACGATCTCATGCTTTCCAGCCTGGAGGAGAGATGTGGGGTCTTATTGACCTAGCATCTCTCCATAAAGAGGACCTGTCACACACATTCCTATTACAAGGGATGTTTGCATGCCTCGACGATCCCATACCTTATCCCTGACATGTAGAATCTCAGTCAGACCGCGGCCGTCCATTTTTCAAAAGCCGCGCCTCCTCCTCGTGCTGTTCTGTGATAGGCGAAACACTCAGCTTCCCAGCAGAGCCTCTGTTCAGTGTTCCACCTATCACGGATGCCCTCTCGTCCTCGGATGAGAGGGCATCTGTGATAGGCGGAACACTGAACACAGTGTCTGCTGGGAAGCTGAGTGTTCCGCCTATCACAGAACAGCACGAGGAGGAGGCGCGGCTTTTGAAAAATGGACGGCCGCGGTCTGACTGAGATTCTACATGTCAGGGATAAGGTATGGGATCGTCGAGGTATGCAATGGCACAGTGAGGTATGCAATGGCACAGTGAGGTATGGTGAGGCATGGCTAGTCGGAAGCCCAGTCGTCTTATACGCCGGCAAATACGGTAAGTAATTCATAATGTAGCTCATTATGCCTTTGTCTTGCAGTGTGTTTTTTTTTTTTTTTTCTTAGAGAGAGGGTTTACTTCCTCTTTAACCCCGGTTTTTAATGCATAAACACAACTGCCTAGAAATGACTGTAAATGACCCTGTGTACATGTACTGATAAGATAACATAGAGGAGAGTTCAGGAGCAGTTGAAAAAAAATGCCCAACTGTTCCTAAACGTCAGTTTACCAGCAGCAGTGTACATGAGGCCTAAGGCCTCATACTCACTAGTTCAGCCCCTGCCAAAAAATGCTGATAGTCTATGTGTGCATGGACACAGGATAACATGCTGGGGAGTTTACTGGCTGCAGAAAAAAAATGCCTGAAGCCAAAAACGTCCAGTGTGCCTTATAAGTTTTTTGTTTTTTTTGTTTTTATTATTATTTCTTTTGTCATTTGTGTCTAATTGGGGAAATTTCACCAAATTTTCTGTCCCATATCCAAAGTAAGTGAGAAGAAATTTCTCCAGAAACTTCCTTACTCTTTCGTCCATGGACCGACACAGCTTCTCTATTGACAAAGTGGGTATTATCCGTTAATTAGGAGTGACTAGGCAGAAAAACTTGTAAAAAGTGTTGCATCACACCTTCTACAGTACCGCCCAGGGGGCGGACCCTCTGGGTATACCCTCTCAGTCTGCATTTTCGCAGATCAGTTTTTTTCTGTCTAGCAAGGAGTAGGACATGGCTCCCTTCGGGCCCATTGGTCCGGGGGAAAAAGATATATATTTTTTTGCTACATTTTTGTTTCCTGCGATCTTCGATCAACTGCCGACTGGGTGACAGGCTGGATCCTCGATCCTTGTAGTCTCCCCAGTTTCGGCCATCGAGCGTGTGCCGACCCTAGCTACGCGCTGGGTTTTCCACGACATGCCCGTCGCTCCACGGGTGGCCGGTGAGCCTACGCTCCAGGGCCTGCATCGGACCGCTCAGCTTCGGCTGACCTTACGGCCGAGTCGCAGCAGCCTGGCCGGTGAGCTTACGCTCCAAGGCTTGCATCGGACCGCTCAGCTTCGGCTGACCTTACGGCCGAGTCGCAGCAGCCTGTCCGGTGAGCGTCACGCTCCAGGGCATACATATGATTGTCCCTTTTGGGTCCAATCACAGCATGCCTGGCCAACAGTCACCTTCCGTGCGCGGACGATGACCTGTTTGGAATGTCTTCCAGCATAATACATGCAGGATAGGTAAGTAAAACTCCCCTGCTTTGGCTGGGTGATTACCTGGACATTCCTGGAGAGATCAAGTAAGTGGTTGTGGCCCCTTTCTTCCCTCTCTCCCTGCCTTTCCCTCCTTCCTGGGCTTCTAGCTAAAGGTTGCTGGGTGCTGGGGGTCACCTAGGGGGTTCCACTGGAGCGGGGCTGGCTGTAACTAACATTTAAAAGAAATCTCATTTCTGCTTACCTGTGTTTGTGTGCTTCCTTCTCCATGCTGTCGGTGGCCATTTTGAGGTGGTCCATGCCGAGTTCGGCCTCTTGTGACTGCCCGGCGGCCATCTTCCTGTGGTTCGGCCACACCCACTGGCCCCTATCAGCTGATCGGCGGCCATGTTTGTCCACCCTGTATGCATATATTGCCGTTCGGCGGCCATCTTTTTGTGGGCTATGGCTGCTTGACCTCTATCTTTGGTCGGCGGCCATTTTCTTAGAGCCCACATGATCTTCCATACAGACGTTTTTGGCAACCATTTTGCGAGAGCCTCCGGCCTCTAGGGTGCATTACACTGGTGCGAAAATTCACACAGGAAATGCTGATAAAAGAAGCAGACTGACACAGCAGCAGGGGGACAGCATCACAGGTGCAGCGCACGGCAGCATAGCAGTACCTATCCAGGGTAGTGAGTCCTCTGGGTGACCCAGCCTCTCTGCAGCACAGGAGGGTGGCCTATTGATATCTTGCCTGGAGCCCTGTGAGTGTCAGCGTGTGGTCAGCATGCCATCTGAGCCAGATGTCTTCTCCCCTGAAACACCAGATTTCGCAGCTGGTGCCCCTGAGGTGTCTATGAACGCTATGACGGCAATCCTAGAGGCGTTTGCTGCCAGGGTGGAAGCAGCACACGGGAATACAGGGGGTAGTAAACGCCCCGTCCCCTGCAAGCTTCTGGGGATAATTCTGATGCAGAACCAGGTCCAGCTACGGCTCGGGGCCCAGATTCTGACGCATCAGAGACTGCAGACCATGACCAGACAGTGAGAATGACTCCAGGTCAGTACGCAAGACAGCTTTGGTATCTGACCTTATTACTGCAGTGCGGGATATGCTAAAGTTGGAAAATACTGCAGAAGCAGAAGAGACTCCGGTCCACTTGGGTTTCATAGACCTGCCCGCACTGCTAAGGTGTTTCCTTGTGTGTCTTTTGATAAACTCTTATACAAGGAATGGGAGAACCCAGTGAGGGTCTGCACAGCCCCAAAGAGGTTTGCGGTACGGTACCCCTTTAAGGAGAGTTTTCTGAAGAAATGGACCTCTCCCCCTATAGTGGACCCTCCGGTGTCCAGACTTAATAGAGCCACCACAATTCCTGTAGAAGGGGCTCCTGTTTTCAAGGACCCTGTAGATAAGAAGGCTGAAGCACTCGCTTGCTACCTATACTCAGTGGTAGGCTCGGCAGTACGCCCGGCATTGGCGGGGGCCCTAGTGTCTCACACACTTACTGAATGGGCAAGATTGCTACTCCAGGGGTTAAGGAGCGAGATGCTCCTCCTGTTGAGATAACATTGGCCGACCAGTTGGTCCAGGGCCTTAGGTTTGTCTGCGAGTCAGACATGAATACTATTCCCCTGCTGTCTAAAACTTTGGTTTATGCAGTAGCAATACGCCGCCTGATCTGGCTAAAAGGCTGGTCTGCGGACCAGACTTCCAAGAAAGCCCTGTTGGATCTGCCTTTTAAGGGCGACAGACTTTTTGGGGCTTCTCTGGATGACATCATCAAGGATGCCACAGGAAGTAAAAGCACTTTGCTTCCCCAAATTAGCAAGGGTAAGGGGCCACGCCAAGGGGCAAGGGCCCTCCTTTACTGCACGCAAGCGGTTTTTTCGTCCCCCTAGGGCGACAGGGAAAAGACCCCAGGCCGATAAAGCGCCTGCCCAAGGACAAAAGCGTCCTTGGTCCCGCATACCCAAGAAGCCGGCGGACAAATTTGCGTCCGCATGAAGGTCCACCCCCACCCAGCTCTCGGGTGGGGGGACGTCTTCAGAAATTTGCGACTCAGTGGACAGCTCTAATCTCCGACAGGTGGGTTTGCGAAGTAATCTCCTCAGGCTACAAGATAGTTTCTCTCTTGTCCACCGGACAGATTCAACACCTCTAATCTCCAGCTACTACCGACCCGTCGGGAGGCCCTGTATAGGGCGGTCCAGGGTCTACTGGAACACGGGGTAGTTATTCCAGTTCCAGAACTGGAACTGGGTTTTTACTTAAATCTGTTCTCTGTGCCGAAGAAGGAGGGGGTTCGTCCAAGCTTGGATCTCAGAGCCCTCAATTGCTTTGTGAAGGTACAAAGATTTCGGATGGAGTCGGTTCGATCTGTAGTCACGGGTCTCTATCCGGGGGACTTTCTGGCCTCCTTGGACATCAAGGACGCATACCTGCATGTCCCCATATACTCCAGACACCAGAGGTTTCTGCGATTTGCTATCGGGAAGGACCACTACCAGTTTGTGGCCCTCCCGTTGGGCCTTGCCTTAGCACCCAGGACATTCACCAAGGTGCTCGCTCCGATTCTGGCACTTCTAAGACAGCGGGGTATCTCTATCACAGGCTACTTGGACGACCTTCTGCTGAAGGCCCCTTCAAGCTCAGAATTAGAGGTAAGCGTGTCCATTACCTGTCAGACTCTTCGAGACTGTGGTTGGATACTAAACACGCAAAAGTCAGTATTGGTGCCCACTCAACGCCTAGTGTACCTGGGGTTGATTCTGGATTCCTCAGAGGCAAAGGTATTCCTCCCTGTGGAGAAGTTGCAGACCCTCCGGGCTGCAGTACGGCAGCTGACTTCCAGGAATTGGTCGTCACTCTGTTTTTGCATGCGAGTGTTGGGCCTCATGGTAGCCTCCTTCGAGGCGGTCCCATATGTTCAATACCACACTCGAGTGTTACAGAAGGAAGTTCTGTCCAGATGGAACAGATGCCCTTCATCTCTGGATTATCAAATCCGAGTGAGCCACCTAGTCAGGAGATCCCTGGTATGGTGGCTGACAGCAACGGCTCTAATGGCCGGGAAGTCATTTCTTCCGGTTTACTGGATAGTGATCACGACGGACGCCAGCCTTACAGGTTGGGGGGAGTCTGGGGTGTCCAGTCGGCGCAAGGTCGCTGGACCCCAGAGGAAGCCCTCCTGCCGATCAATGTCCTGGAGAGCCGGGCGATCAAGCTGTGCCTCTTCAAATGGTCTCAGAGGCTGCAAGGGCGTCCAGTCAGGATCCAGTCAGACAACGCCACAGCGGTGGCATATGTCAATCATCAAGGAGGAACAAGAAGCTCAGCTGCAGCATCGGAGGTTGCTCGCATGCTGAAGTGGGCAGAGAAGAGCGTACCGGCACTATATGCCGTGTATATTCCGGGTGTGGAAAACTGGCAGGCGGACTACCTGAGCCGCCAGATGCTGGACCAGGGAGAATGGTCCTTACACCCGGAGGTGTTCCAACTCCTCTGCCAAAGATGGGGCACACCAGACGTAGATCTTCTGGCTTCCCGACTCAATCAGAAGGTATTGAGATTTGTGGCCCGGTCAAGAGACCCATGGGCAGACGCAACGGACGCGTTGGTAGCATCGTGGGGTCAGTATCGGCTAATCTATGCCTTCCCTCCCTTAAGGCTTCTTCCTCTTCTGCTCCGCAGAGTGGAGGCAGAGGGAATTCCAATGATCCTTATCGCTCCAGATTGGCCTCAGCGTCCTTGGTACGCCGATCTAGTACGTCTGGTAGCAGACGTCCCCTGGCGCCTACCACTACGGAAGGACCTGCTATTGCAAGGTCCCATATTCCATCCTGCTTTACAGTCATTGGCTTTAACAGCATGGCTGTTGAGAACCAGGTACTGAGAGACCGGGGCCTGTCAGACTCAGTAATCTCTACTATGAGAAGTGCTCGAAAACCGTCCTCTAGGAAGGTTTATCACCGCACTTGGAGGGCCTACATCTCCATGTGTGAGGAAATGAAATGGCATCCACGTACCTATTTGGTTTCCAGAATCCTGCTGTTTTTACAGCATGGGGTGGACCAAAGGCTTGCCCTAAGTACGATTAAGGGTCAGATATCTGCCCTGGCTGTCTTTTTTCAGCGACCCCTGGCTACTCACTCTCTCGTGAGTACATTTGTGCAGGGGGTTTGACATGTGGCCCCTCCGGTCCGTCCCCCGTTACTTTCGTGGGACTTGAACCTGGTCCTCTCGGTGCTTCAGAAGGCACCGTTTGAGAATATTAGAGATATTCCCCTGTTGACACTTTCTCAGAAAGTGGTCTTTTTGGTGGCTGTTACGTCAGTTAGACGAGTCTCTGAGCTGGCAGCCTTGTCCTGCAAGGCTCCCTATTTGATTTTCCACAAGGATAAGGTGGTGCTGCGGCCGCAGCCTTCCTTTCAAAAGTAGTTTCGGCTTTTTATCTCAATGAAGACATTGTACTTCCATCCTTGTGTCCTCAGCCGTCGAATCCTAAGGAGTCGGCGTTGCATTCCTTGGACGTTGTCCGAGCTTTGAGAGTATACCTATCTGCTACTTCCCGGTTCCGGAAGTCAGACCCACTGTTTGTTTCGGTGGCTGGTCCCAAGAAGGGCCAAGCAGTCTCATCGGCCACCATCTCTAGGTGGATCCGACAGATAGTAATCCAGGCTTACGCCTTAAAGGGTCAAGCGCCCCCCTTCCCGGTCACGGCGCATTCGATCAGGGCAATAGGTGCCTCTTGGGCTTTCCGACATCAAGCGTCTGTTTCCCGATTATGTAAAGCGGCGACTTGGTCGTCCGCTCACACTTTCACAAAATTCTACAAAATTGATGTAGGTGCATCTTCGGATGCCTCTTTCGGCCGCAAGGTTTTACAAGCGGCTGTTTAGAGTTGCAGCTCCTCCGTTGGAGGAGTGCTGTTTTGTATTTGGGGTGAAGTTTATTTTTATGCTGTTACCACCCCTCGTTTTTTCTCTGACACTGCTTTGGGACGTCCCACTTTGTCAATAGAGAAGCTGTGTCGGTCCATGGACGAAAGAGTAAATAGGATTTTTTACTCACCGTAAAATCCTTTTCTCTGAGTCCATGGACCGACACAGCACCCACCCCTCCTTTTAAGTTTGTACTGCTTTTTGACGAACTGATCTGCGAAGATGCAGACTGAGAGGGTATACCCAGAGGGTCCGCCCCCTGGGCGGTACTGTAGAAGGTGTGATGCAACACTTTTTACAAGTTTTTCTGCCTAGTCACTCCTAATTAACGGATAATACCCACTTTGTCAATAGAGAAGCTGTGTCGGTCCATGGACTCAGAGAAAAGGATTTTACGGTGAGTAAAAAATCCTATTTTTCTGGTGAAAACCCAAAATTGGGGATTTTCTTTCACTCTCAATGATTAGGGTGAATGTAATGGGGGCATAGACAGCAATAAAAGCCTGATAAGTGTTCTCATCCCTCTATATTCTATCCAAAACTAAAAAAAAAAAACGTTTGCCTTTAGTTACAGTTTAAAGTGCACTTATCTTTTCACAGAGAAACAATACGAATTTCACACATCAACTTGGTTATCAGCATTTGTAAATGTTACATTTGGTGTTTATCTCCATGTTCCGAGCAGCTGTCAATGTATCTGTAAATGAAATGCCGCGTTGCAGGCTCGATAACCCAAACTTGTTTTTCTCCCTTTTCATTGTCATGTTATTTTTCTGTGTTTTTAATTGTGCACTGATAGCTCATACATATTTAACACTGCATAACAGCATATAATGATTTTTGTTTTGTTTTGCAAGAGCTAATGTTGCACCGCCATTAATCTCGGGGTATTGGAACAGAATGTAATGGGGTATCACATTGCAGAGCTGTAACACATGATACTGTTTACTCCCGAGTCGGGTTACATGAACGTACCTTTCAGTGCTCAGGATAACCGCACACGGATGTCTAATGTTAACCCCTTTTTGCTGCAGCATTTAAAATGTATGGAACAATGATGGATAGAAATAGGACAGCCCTTAGAAGCAATCCACCTCTGGACAAATTTTTTCATTTTCGTAGAAAAAAAAAAACATATACCAGTGGTTATATAAGGAAAATATTTCAATATATGAACATCAATCCAAAATACAAAAAAGTGTAATACAAACGCTAAAAACATAAAATGTGTCTCAGCTATAGTGTAAATATAAATGCAATATATTAATATTAGGTGCACACATCCAGTATACATTTAAATCCCAATTCCCCATGCATGTGCTAAAATAACATATATCTTCTTAACCTCCCCCCAACCATGCTATAGCCGAATGACGGCTACAGCATGGTTACACATTTCCGGGAAGGCATTTATCTATTGACGTCCTCCCAGAGCCCTGCCTCCCCGCATGCAAAGGGAGCGCGCTGTGATCACTGTGTCATTTGGCGATCGAGCTAAAGGGCCAGTCACAGGGGCCCTTTACCATGTGATCAGCTGTGTCCAATCACAGTGTAAACAGGATTTGCTGATTATAGGCAGTCCTCTCCTTTCGCTGACAGAGCCTGAGGAGAGAAGAGCCGGTAAGTGGCAATTTACGCAGGACATCTACAATGATAATCGGGGCACTGATAATCAGTGCAACCCCATCAGTTACTGCCTTTCAGTGATGGCTGTCTGTGTCCATCAGTGCCGCCTATCAGTGATACCTGTCCATGCCCATCAGTGCCGCATATCAGTGCAGCCTCAGAGCCCATCGGTGATGCCTGTCCGTGTCCATCAGTGAGTACACATTGCCTCGGCCACAGTGCTTTGTAACGTGACTTGCCTTGTTTGGCAGGTGCCACCACCTGTCATTTCTCCCATGAAAATGAATGGTACTGCGAAGCAACCATGACCCAAACATTTGGCTCCCAGGATCAGCACAATCCCACAATGCAAAAATACAGTTCGGCAGGGGGAAAAAAATGGCCTGCATTACCTCCTTTTAACCATCCTCTGAAACGTGCTACATCACAGATCACTTTTTAAGTAAACACTGCTACTAGTGTATTAGAAGATTGGTTTGATTGAAGGCCCAAGCAAATGTGACAGCAATCCCGTTTTTTGAAACCGGTAAATCGATGGGTTTAGTTCTGCTTTTATGATTTACTGCTGTTCAGGGGCTCTGGGCTTCAACAAAATGGCAGCCTCCAGCAAGAAGAAACAGGAGCAACGCTAAAGGCAATTTACAGCACACACTAATTTCAGTAGCATCTTTATTAATGTGGAATGTATGTTCCTTGCTAAAGAACATTATTTATTATCACGTTGTTATGGGTAAAGTTCTGCTTTAACATACGTCAAGCAATTCCCAACTTATGAAATCAAACAAAATCTTAATTATACCACCAATACAGATAATCTATTATGAATATAGTAAAAAAAAATATAGGTGCTTAAAAAGTCTCTCAAAGAAATAAGTCCCAAAAGGGCAAAATTCTTCACCATGCCAAGAAGTGATCATCTCCTCCCATTTACAATTCACACGTGAATACAGCCAGTGATTAGTCAGGCTCTAAAAACTCAAAAGAAAATATATGTCCCCTTTTCTCAAAAGAAAGTCAACAAACGTTTGATATAAACTCCATGTAATACTGGGGCTCTGTTGCTTTATTGTACATTCATCAGACGGAGGTTGAGTAATATTATTATTATACAGGATTTATATAGCGCCAACAATTTGCGCAGCGCTTTACAATGTAAGGGCAGACAGTACAGTCAAAATACAATTCAATACAGGAGGAATCGGAGGGCCCTGCTCATTAGAGCTTACAATTAAAAAGGGGAGGGTGATACACAAGGTAATAACTGATGGAGAAAATTAAAGTACAGTTTTTAGGTGGAGGCAGGTTCGGAGATACGTTTTCAGGGATTGCCCAAAAGAGGTTAGATTAGGAGTTAATCTGACAGATTGGGGTAGGGAATTCCAGATGATGGGAGAGGCTCGGGAAAAGTCCTGGAAGAGACAAGAACCAAGGAGGAGGTCTTGGGAGGAACGAAGAGAAGGATTTGGTTGATATTTTAAGACTAGGTTAGTGATGTAGCGAGGGGCGGATGGATGGCTTTATAAGTTATTGTTAGTATTTTGAAATAAATTTGTTGGGTGAGCGGAAGCCAGTGGAGGGATTTGCAGACACTGAAAGGTTGGTAAGGTGGATGAGTCTGGAATCGGCATTGATGGAGGACTGAAGGGGGGGCACCCTATGTAAAGGTAAGCCAATAAGGAGGGAGTTGCAGTAGTCGAGGTGAGAGATAACCAGTGAAATAGGAGCTTTGTGGTGTGATTGGTAAGGAAGGGGCATATTTTGGAGATGTTGAGGTGGCAAGTTTGGACATTGGACGTGGGGCTGAAGGAAGATTTCAGAATTCAGGATTACACCCAGCACCTTGGCATGCTGTGGGGGGGGGGTGATGGTTGTGCCATTGATCTCGACAGAGAAGTCAGGGGAAGGGGCGTGTGGTAAGTAAGTGAAGTGGAGGAAAGTAGGGCTAGTCTCCTGTATACTGTATGGCAGAGATATGAAAATCACTGGAACCAAATTGTAAACCCCGTGGCAAGGGTCATTATATACATTTTTACCTATTTAAATAGGCTTATACATTGCAGTTTGTGCATTGTTCAAATCCTAAATAAGGTCCTGTTCACACCAGGAGTTAGTGAGACTGCGCTGGCCGCCAAGGCAAGGCAAAATGCCTAGTTTCCAACAGGCCGGTTTAAAATATGTATGGCATGTCATACTTTTTTTTTCAGTGTGGTGCGACAGAAAGTACTACATCACACCACGCTGCCGCCAGTAGAACTTAAAGGGGTTGTAAACCCTCTCCTATACCCAGTCAAGTAAACAGCCTCAGGTGATGCACAGAGATTAAACAAATCCTCCTACATACGTTTTTCATGTACGGTATATCTGCTGTCTTCCCCTTCCCTCATCCTTTGGAAAGTGCAGATCATGTTAGAAATCTTTCTTCCTCTTTCAGCAGTGGGTGGGGTCTGGGCTTACACTGTGTGAGAGCTGATTGGAGGAAAGGCACCCCCCCCCCCTCCTCATAGGCAGAGGAACAAAGAAACTTGCAGAGCTGTATTGTGAATAGACAAGCTCTCTGCTTATCCATCTCTAAGCTCCCTCCCCTACACAAATTTTCAGCTGCTATTATCTTCTGTGTCGGAGAGCTTCTCAGACGTGACTCGTGCTGATAACAGAGGAACAGAGCACCAGAGAGAAACTACACTTAGAGCTTTAGAGAGGGATAAGTAAAAACTACAGATATATGTGCTTAGGTCAAATTTCATGAATGGGGTTTACAACCACTTTAAAATAAAAATTTCTTCATTCAACATGTTCGCATAAAGGAAAAGCATTGGCACTGCTGTCATTCTATTGTACACTAGCGCAGCCACTGGTGTGAACGGGCCCTAAAACATTTGTCTAGTCCCCTCTATGTGAATTAAAATTGATATTTAAACTTTTTTTTTTTTTTTTGTATAATCTGCTCACCTTGAACTGCATCATTTAACTTCCTTCTTAGCAATGACTTTTAAAAATAGAGACAATCAATACAATGCATTATCACTAAAGCATAACGCTGTTCTATGTATTGATTGCTCTCCTGTCTTCAGCTTTATCCCGAGCATCCTCAATCCGTGTTTGAACAGAAACTGGATATGCTATCTCCAGCCCGATTAAGTACTTCAAAGTCTGGTAACAAGCAAGGCTTGGCAGTCCTACATCCTGTTTTAAACTGGCCAGTCCTGTTGGTAGTAATTTTGCAATCGATAGGCCTGTATTAGGCTGCCTTTCCCCTGTTGAAAAATATGACCCTGTTTGAAGGTGGATAATCATGTTAGGTAAACACTGTGTCCGATTTTAAAACTGGCATTTAATAAAGCAAAGTAGGGTTTTCAAAGGCTTACCCTGGTGTTTTTACTCCTGATGGTGTAAAGCTATTTTAAGGACATTCTAGAATTGGGATTTTCATTGATGTCTTCCTGGACATGACTGCAGATATTGCTTTCCGGTAGTTTGGTTTCAGTACCGACATCTCATGAGTGACTCAAAGATATTTATTTGGAACTCTACATTCTCAGCTTTCAGTCTGCTTTAGTTGTGGTTAAGCCAGACTCATCTTTTGGTAAATCTCATACCATAATGAATGACTAAAATTAAATCAAGTTTTCAGACATATTGTGGTATGACTAAGGATAAAGAATTTTGTTGGATATCATGAGCACAAGCTGATTTGAAGGGTCAGTCTACACAAAAGCCCTATTTCAGATCTAGGTTTACTCATATTGTATATATTTGTGTATGCTGACAGTAGCTCTTGTAGCCATATGTCAGTATAAAATAATAAAAAATAAAAAAAAGTACTGTAGTACATTATAGTATCTACAATGCATACACATTCCTCGGTTTTATCCGTATAAAGACCCTGCCAAAACAGGAAAAAAAAATGCACTCTGCGCCTACAGTCATTATTTTCCTCAAAATTCTACAAACAATACCCCATAATAACAACGTGAATAAAGTTTGTTTAAAATCTTTGCAAAGTTCCAGCGGTCAGTCACTCCTTGAATTTATATGTTCCTCAAAAAGTCCTTGGCTATTACCACTGCTGTTTGTATGCACTGATTACTGTATAAATGTGACTGGCAGGGAAGGGGTTAACACTAGGGGGCGATCAAGGGGTTAAATGTGTTCCCTGGGAGTGATTCTTACTGTGGGGGGAGGGGACTGACTGGGGGAGGTGACCGATTGGTGGGCCTATGTACAAGGGACACACCATCGGTCTCCTCTCCCTGACGGAAAAAAATCCCAACTAGGTGGATTGTCACTTCTACAAATGTCCACTAGGGGGAACTTGGGGGGAAATGTCATGTAATTTAGCTGATTAGGTATAGATTGTTGTGGAGGTATTAAAATGGCAGAAGTGGCACACACCATCCGCTGACAATGACCAGCAAAGATGAAACGCGTTGGGTGGGGGAACCACAGAAATTTTGAAAACGGAGCTTGTAAAAATTCCAGAACAGGTGTATTCCAATGGGGAAACCTTTTCTGTCTAGGAAGGGATATCACCTCACTTTTGAGAGATTTCCTCTTAATTTTTGCAGTGTCTCTGGGGCAGGAAGTAAAGAGAAATCTCCCCAATGGGATGCACGCAGAAACAACCTGAGAGGGGTCGTAGTCTATACAAAAATTATAAATGTTTGGCTTTGCATTGACTTTAAGTGAAACACTGCAATAATAACTCAAAATGATGTTCTTGTTGAATATACATTATAGATTCCTTGTAAAACTGTCTGTTACTTTTGGTTCGTTTTAGGTTATTGAGCCTCGTGAGTGGAAGTGCTGAAGACATCGGATCAGAAAAAATTCAAAGGCAAATTAATGAATTCGTCCAAAGAGAAGGAGTTGATAAATTAGCTGAGAAGCTGAAGACGACTGTGCTCACATTGCAGCTAATTATAGACGGTCTCTGCCAACCTGAAGGCTATGACATTCGTACAGGTATGGTATAGATTGCTAGCTGCGGCATACCTGTGATAAACATGTAGGATGCTTCATGAGGTTGAAAGTTTGCCTAAGGCTGGGTTCACACTATTGTGAATCCCCACATCCCAGTCGCAAAAGCAGGACATCTTGACCGGCTCTCTGTGGAGAGCTGTGGCTTTGGTGCGAATTTTCTTTTGATCCGTTTCAGGTCTGAATTCAGCCCAAAATTCGGGCTGAAATGGTGAACGGGAACGCACCGGACCCTTACTGTGAGCCAGCCGCATGTGAAGATAGTAGGGTGATGTGCTGTGCCATTTGACCTCCAAACATGGTTTGTATTATGGCATCAAAAGAGTTAAATTTTGGTCTCATCTGACCAGACTATATTCTCCCAGTATTTCACAGGCTTTTCTAAATAATGTGCAGAAAACTTTAAACAAGCTTCAACATGCTTTTTCTTCAGCAATGAAATCTTGCGTGGAGAGCGTGCATACAGGCCATGGCGGTTGAGTGCATTACTTATTTTCTTTAAACAATTGTACCTGCTAATTCCAGGTCTTTCTGAAGCTCTCTACAAGTGGTCCTTGGCTTTTGGACAACTCTTCTGATAATTATTTTCAATCCTCTGTCAGAAATCTTGTGAGGAGCACCTGGTCGTGGCCAGTTTATGGTGAAATGATGTTCTTTCAACTTCTGGATTATGGCCCCAACAGTGCTCACTGGAACATTCATAAGTTTAAAAATCCTTCTGTAACCCATGCTATCAGTATGTTTTGCTCTAACTAGGTTGTGAAGGTCTTTAGAGAGCTCTTTGCTTTTACCCATCATGAGATGTTTCTTGTGCGACACCTTGGTAATGAGACACCTATTTTTTAGGACATCAGTTGAGACTGAAACAGCTGATATTTGCACCCACAAGGGGCAGGATTGTTTTCGAATTACTGATAGACTTCAGCTGGTGTCCTGGCTTTCCATGCCTTTTTGCACCTGCCTTACTTCATGTGTTCAATACTGATTTCCTGTGTCATTCCATTTTATTACACATAACTTTATTTCTAAGTGCCGGTTCACACTACAGCAACTTGGGATCCGACTTGTCAGACCTCAAGTTGCCCCAAGTCGCTGGACATAAGAAATTCCATTGAAGTGAATGAGAGCTGTCTTAATGTACACTACTGAAGTTGCTCCGACTTCAGAAAAGATTCCTGTACTACTTCAAGGCAACTTCTAGGCAACTTGTACCCATAGATTTCAATGGAATTTGCCTCTAAGTCGGATCTCCATCTTAACTGAGAAAAGAGGATGTGGCCGCTCTAGGTGGGAACCTTGATGAAAATCCACCGTGCAGATATCACAGGTGCAGGCAATGCATTCAGCAAGGCAGGAACAAAAGGATGTTTCTGGACAGCCGCACTCTGAAGAATAGTTGCCTTTATTGAATTAAAAACAGCACTACAAGTCACAGCAAACAAAAGGGACCTATGCAACTGACTAAGCACTAGATTTAGTGTGAAACGCGTCAGTTGCACAGGTCCTTTTTGTTTGCTGTGACTTGTAGTGCTGTTTTTAATTCAATAAAGGCAACCATTGTTCAGAGTGCGGCTGTCCAGAAAACATCCCTTTGTTCCTGCGTTCCATCTTAACTGAAGCAACTTTACAGGAAAAGAAAATGGTTTACCCAGGCAAACCCCTCCCTCCCACAGAGCTGATTATTCTGTGATTGGTCACAACCAAAGTTGCCTGTCCTGGAGGCAACTTAAGTCGCGGTGTAAGTGGCTCAAAGTCGCGCTGAAGTCGCCTCCAAATCGCCTTGCAAAGTCGCGCTGTAAGTCAGGTTGCCCATGTGTGAACCGGCACTAAACTTATTTGTTTTGTATTTTTGAATTACAGTGCACAGCCATCTTCAGATCTGTCCAGAAATGTTCAGTCGGGTTCAGTTCGACTCTCAAGGACATTTACAGAGTTGTCTCATGGCCACTCCTTTGTTGGCTGTGTGTTTTAGGGTGGTTGTCCTGTTGGAAGATGAACCTTCACCCCAGTCTGAGGTCCAGAGAGCTCTGGGGCAGGTTTTTATCAAGGATGTCTCTGTACATTCATCTTTCCTTGATCCGGACTAGTCTCCCAGTTCCTGCCACTGAAAAACATCTCCACAGCATGATGCTGCCACCACCATGCTTCACTGTAGGGGTGGTATTTGCCAGGTGATGAGCGGGGCCTGGTTTCCTCCAGACATGACGCTTGCCATTCAGGCCAAAGAGTACAATCTTTGTTTCATCAGACCAGAAAATTTTGTTTCTCGTGGTCAGAGTCCTTCAGGTGCCTTTTTGGCAAACTCCAGGTGGGCTTCCATGTGACTTTTACTGAGTAGTGGCTTCTGTCTGGTCACTCTACCATACAGGCCTGATTGGTGGAGTGCTGCAGAGATGGTTCTTCTTCTGCGAGGTTCTCTTCTCTCCACAGAAAAATGCTGGAGCTCTGTCAGAGCGACCATCTGGTTCTTGGTCACCTCCTTGATGAAGGCCCTTCTCCCCCCAATCGCTCAGTTTGGCTAAACAGCCCACTCTAGGAAGAGTCCTGGTTGTTCCAAACTTTTTCCATTTATGGATGTTGGAGGCCACTGTGCTTACTGCCACCTTCAATGCTGCAGAAATGTTTCTGTACCCTTCCCCAAATCTCTGCCTCAATACAATCCTGTCTCGGAGGTCTACAGACAATTCCTTGGACTTCATGGCTTGGTTTGAGCTTTGACATTCACTGTTAACTGTGGGACCTTATAGGTGTGTGCCTTTCCAAATCATGTCACGTCAACTGAATTTACCACAGGTGCACTCCAAGTTGTAGAAACATCTCAAGGATTATCAGAGGAAACTTGATGCACCTGAGCTCAATTTAGAGTGTCATGGCAAAGGCTGTGAATACTCGTACATTTGTTTTTATTTTTCACTTTTTATTTTTAATTAATTGGCAAAGATTTCAAACAAACTTCTTTCACTTTATCATTATTGGGTATTGTTTGTAGAATTTTAAGGAAAATCATTAATTTAATCCATTTTGGAATAAGGCTGTAACATAACAAAATGTGAAAAAGGTGAAGCGATGGAAATGCTTTCTGGATGCTCTGTACTGTATATAGTTTTCTATATGATATATGGTGATTTTCCTTTATTAGCTAGTAAACTAATTGCTCAATTCTCAGAATTATGTCCCTATTTTGTCAACTGATACACTTTAGTATTGCTGAGTCTAAAGTAAAGGATAGATATCATCCTATATAACTATACAGAATGTCTTGTAACTTTTGGAAGTGTATGTTAAGTGTATGTCTTTCCCCATGGAGACAGGCCTATTTACGTTGCCTTTGTAGCTACTGTATAATAATGTATATGGGGTGTATTTGTCTTTTCTATATACAAAGAGATCTTCTCAGCAGCACAGCTTGGAGTAAAGTCATTTTTCAGGAGAAGCTTCAAACGGCACATGACCTTACACAAAATAATAATTCCTATTTTAATACCGGCCTTGTAGGTTTACACCATCTCCTCCTCTTCATCTGAACCTTTTACAAAGATTTTGATTGAAGAGACAGCTAAGAAGTGTATTTCTTTTTCTCGATCGGGCTCATAAATCACCCATTTATCAGATTGTACGCCGAGCCCTCCCCAGGAATAACATTTACTTCTAGAAGTATACCCTGTCATGATCTAACCGCAGTCTTCCCCGCGTCTCTGGTGGCTGTGTTTAATAAGTGCGCTTTTTCTTGATTCACAATTTATACGGCATATAATTTATTTTCAGATTTGAATTCATTTCCTGAATACGCGGTCGCCTGACCACAAAAATGAGTCATTTCACAGCACAACCTTCTCGCCTGGTATCTTATTATTTGGCTTTCTTTACAGCTGCTCCCTGGATGGCTACAAAGGCTTTTTTCTTTCGCAGAATTTATGATCACTATTGTGCCGGCATTAATATTCGATTTCTGCTAAGGGGAAATGATGTTGGCTGAAAAGAAATAATTTCTCAGCAATGTGACGGCCTCTAATGCACTTTCTCATTTATGTTGAGATTATAATATAATGTGTTGCTGCTTCATCCAGCCCTTTAACATTACATGTTACCTGTATTGTAGTACAAAAACATAAAATACTGCTATATGGGCAGGTGGTCAGGAAAGTAGACACAGTTGTTCATTTTCTAAAGGAATACAGACTGTAGCAGACCTGTCACTCAACTGTCAAGAGTTATGGAACACCCACAATTCCCATTTATACAGGATCCAGATTATTGTGAGGAGATCCCATTTTTGGAGTACCCAAGACATATAAATCGGGGAAAAGCTGATTCAACTGATTTCAACTTATGAATAACTTTCACTTTTGGGTTGAATGAATCTTGAAGCGGAGTTTCTACAAAAAAATATTAAAAGTCAGCAGCTACAAATACTGCAGCTGCTGCCTTTTAATAATCGGACACTTACGTGTCCCATGGTCCAGCGATGTGCGCGAACGAAGCCCCGCTCGTCTCCCCCTCCTCTCTGCGGCACCAGCATCGTCACTGTGGGCGCCCGGCTGTGGCCGAGCAATCATCTGGGACCTGTGACGTGTCCCAGATGATTGGCAAGAGGGGGGGGGACTTCCTTCCGGCGCTGCGGTGCCCCGGGAGGAAGTGGGAGCTGGAAACCTCTACAAAGAGGGTTTCCTCTCCTCCCCCCCTCCAAAAAATGGCATGCCAAATGTGGCATGTCAGGGGGTCACCTTCCCTTAAAGCGGAAGTTCCATTTTTGGGTGGAACTCCGCTTTAACTAATAATCTGATACACGGAATTTTAAGGTAAGGGTAATACCAATCAAAGCTTTGGGTATCCATTTGAGAATCAGATATTATTTTAAACCACCATGTTTATTACAGAACATTTGCATAGGCCAGCTATCTCCAAACTGCACCTCAAGGGCTGGATGCAACCCTTTGCTTGCTTTTATCTGGCCCTTGGGGCACTATTCCATCGACTGACACCACAAATATATAAATGGTGTATTGTTTATCCCATATCCAGGATTTGGGTTGCAGCAGTTTCACAACTAGCAGTTTGCCTAGCACAAGTTATTTTTGGTTTTGAGCATCCACTGACACCAACAATAAGACATAATTCATGCTGCTGACACCAACAATGGGGCACTGTTCTCCCACTGACACTACAAAAAGGCACAATTCCTCCCATTGAACCCAACGATAGGGCAATTATTTCTCCCATTTACACCAATGTTGGGGCCTTATTCCTCCCATTGACCCCAACGATGGGGCATTATTCCTCCCATTGACACCAATGTTGGGGCCTTATTCCTCCCACTGACCCCAACGATGGGGCATTATTCCTCCCACAGACACCCATAGGGCAGAATTTCTTCCACTGACGCCAAGGAAGGGGCACAATTTCTCCCACTGACGCCAGCGATGGGGCACTATTCATCCCACTGACATCAAAGGTGGGGCATTATTTACTCACTGGACACCAGGACATTTTCTACTCCCACTGGCCCTAGCCTGGTCCCTCAAAAGTCTGAGGGACAGTAAACCAGCCCCTCTTTTAGAACGTTTGTGGAGACCCCTGGGACTGTAGTTAATTTAGATTTGAAGTAACTAGTGGTATGCAGCACACTGTAGAAAGTAATTATTTACATGTTTGTACAATGTATTCGTTTTGAGTCCATGGGTAATAAAAAGTAAAATATGATTTACAGTGCCTTAAAAAAATATTCATACCCCTTGAAATTTTCCACATTTTATCATGTTACAATCAAAAACGTAAATGTATTTTATTGGGATTTTATGTGATAGATCAACACAAAGTGGCACATAATTGTGAAGTGGAATGAAAATGATAAATGGTTTTCAATTTTTTTTTACAAATATGTGAAAAGTGTGGGGTACATTTGTAATCAGCCCCCCTGAGTCAATGCTTTGTAGAACCACCTTTCGCTGCAATTACAGCTGCAAGTCTTTTTGGGGACGTCTCTACCAGCTTTGCACATCTAGAGAGTGACATTTTTGCCCATTATATTTTGCAAAATAGCTCAAGCTCTGTCAGATTGGATGGAGAGCGTCTGAACAGCATTTTTCAAGTCTTGCCACAGATTCTCAATTGGATTTAGGTCTGAACTTTGACTGGGCCATTCTAACACATGAATATACTTTGATCTAAACCATTCCATTGTAGCTTTGGCTGTATGTTTAGGGTTGTTGTCCTGCTGGAAGGTGAACCTCCACCTCAGTCTCAAGTCTTTTTCATACTCTAACCGGCTTTTTTCTAAGATTTCCTTGTATTTGGCTTCATCCATCTTCCCATCAACTCTGACCAGCTTCCCTGTCCCTGCTAAAGAAAAGCATCCCCACAACTTGATGCTGTCACCACCATGTTTCACGGTGGGGATGGTGTGTTCAGGGTGATGTGCAGTGTTAGTTTTCCACCACACATTGCGTTTTTGCTTTTATGCCAAAAAGTCCAATTTTGGTCTCATCTGACCAGAGCACCTTCTTCCACATATTTGCTGTGTCCCCCACATGGCTTCTCGCAAACTTTAAATGGGACTTCTCATTGCTTTCTTTCAACAATGTCTTTCTTCTTGTCACTCTTCCATAAAGGGCAGATTTGTGGAGGGCACAACTAATAGTTGTCCTGTGGACAGATTCTCCCACCTGAGCTGTGGATCTCTGCAGCTCTTCCAAAGTTACCATGGGCCTCTTGGCTGCTTCTCTGATTAATGCTCTCCTTGCCCAGCCTGTCAGTTTAGGTGGACGGCCATGTCTTGGTAGGTTTGCAGTTGTGCCATACTCTTTCCATTTTCGGATGATGGATTGAACAGTGCTCCGTGAGATTTTCTTTTTATAATCTAACCCTGCTTTAAACTTCTCCACAACTTTATCCCTGACCTGTCTGGTGTGTTTCTTGGCCTTTATGATGCGGTTTGTTCACTAAGGTTCTTTAACAAACCTCTGAGGTCTTCACAGAACAGCTGTATTTATACTGAGATTAAATTATGCACAGGTGGACTCTACTAATTAGGTGACTTCTGAAGGAAATAGGTTCCACTAGATTTTAGTTAATGGTATCAGAGTAAAGGGGGCTGAATGCAAATGCACTCCACACTTTTCACATATTTGTCAAAAATGTTGTAAACCATTTATCATTTTCCTTCCACTTCACAATTATGTGCCACTTTGTGTTGGTCTATCATATAAAATCCCAATAAAATACATTTCCGTTTTTGGTTGTAACATGACAAAATTTCAAGGTAAAAATCATAACATAGAAGTTATATCGAATAATATTTAGTCGTGTCCTTTCACCATGATCGTATGTGATTGTATGTGTACTGTTCTTATGTAATAAATGTCTAAACTGCGCTGATTGAAAAACTATTCATTTTTACAGCATTTGATAAATCGGATTTCAAGACCAATATTGTCAGCATTGAAGACCTGAAGATTGGAACTGTTCTTACTGGGAAGGTTGAAAATGCCACATTGTTTGGAGTTTTTGTGGACATTGGTGTAGGAAAAGCTGGGCTAATTCCTATGCGATATATAACAGAAGAGAAACTCTCCAAGGAGAAAAGACGGAGAAGCCTTGGGCTTGGACCCGGAGAGCGTGTAGAGGTTCGAGTTCTAAATATTGATGTTCGACAGTCAAGAATTTCACTTGAACTTTTGCGTGTTTTAAAATGAAGTTTGGCAGACTCCGTAGATGCACTCAGTTCTGTTTTTACATATGAAGTGCCTTTTTTTTTCTTTTTTTTTTTTTTGTATCCCCAGCCCGGGAATAAATTGATGCAAAAAAGGTTGTGTTAGTAATAGTTTTTTTTTTTTTTTCAAATCATCACCAGACTGTTGTGATTATGTTTGTGGTTATTTTTTTTTTATGTTTTAGTTCTTTTAATAATAGTGATCGACAATTAATACCATTAACTTTGAAATGTATGAACACACGTATGAAGAAAAAGATGAAAAATGCAAACATATTTGAAGGAGTTTCCAGACACTGCAATTGGGCAATAAAAAAAAAAAAAAAAAGGATTTGACATTTATACATTGCAGATTTATTTATAAGACAGCACCAACACTATCACATTAAGGATCTTGTTCGATTCTTTTTGTAGTCTTAGATTGTAAGCTCTAACGAGAAGGCCCCTCTAATTCCTCTTGTTCCACATTGTGTTGTAACTGTAATGTCTGTCTTCATTTTGTACAGCGCTGAGCAAACTGTTGGCACTATATAAATCCTGTATATTAACCACTTAAGCCCTGGAGCATTTGGCTGGTCAAAGACCAGAGCACTTTTTGCGATTCGGCACTGCGCCGCTTTAACTGACAATCGTGCGACGTGGCTCCCAAACAAAATTGATCTTTTTTTCCCACAAATAGAGCTTTCTTTTGGTGGTATTTGATCACCTCTGCGGTTTTTAATTTTTGCGCTATAAACAAAAATAGAGCGACAATTTCGAAAAAAAAAAGGAATATTTTGTACTTTTTGCTATAATAAATATCCCCAATTTTTTTTAAAAAAGGCAAATTTTTTCTCAGTTTAGGCCGATACGTATTCTTCTACATACTTTTGGTAAAAAAAATCGCAATAAGCGTATATTGATTTGTTTGCGTAAAAGTTATAGCGTCTACAAAATAGGGGCTAGTTTTATGGCATTTTTTTTTTTTTTTTTTAACTAGTAATGACGGCGATCAGCGATTTTTATCTTGGTGGACACATCGGACACTTTTGATGCCTTTTTGGGGCCATTGTCATTTTTACAGCGACCAGTGCTATAAAAGTGCACTGATTACTGTAAAAATGACACTGGCGGTGAAGGGGTTAATCAGTAGGGGGCGCTGAAGGGGTTAAGTGTGTCCTAGGGATGTGTTCTAATTGTAGGGGGGGTGGGGCTACCACTGACATGACACTGATCACCGCTCCCGATTACAGGGAGCGGTGATTAGTGTCCTGTCACTAGGAAGAATGGGGAAATGCTTGTTTTACATCAGCATTTCCCCGTTCTCCTCTCCGTGAGATGATCGCGAGTATCCCCGCAGACCATCGAGTCTGCGGGACCCGCGCTCACACTCACGGAGCTTGCGGCGGGCGATCAGGGGGATCTACATTATTCCTCACTAATGTGCTGTACTTTCTTTTTTTGGCAAACCTGTTTTATTTTGTTTCATAAATATGAAAAAAAAAAAAAGTTACATACTCCGGCGACTTGACGTTGCTGGGAACTCAATTATTAAGAAAGACAATGCCGCGTCTTAAAGGGCAAAGTATATATACGTTAATCTGCCCAGCGATGTCATTCTGCCGACGTATATCGGCATGACACGGTCGTTAAGCGGTTAATAATTGAGTTCCCAGCAACGTCAGGTCGCCGGAGTATTTACCTTTTTTTTTTTTGGTTTCATAAATATGAACAAAAATAAAACAAGTTTGCCAAAAAAAGAAAGCACAACACATTAGTGAAGAATAATGTAGATCCCCCTGAGCAGCCCACCTTTATCTTTCTGGATCAGAAAGGTTTTTTTTGTGAGGTTGATGCCTGTAGAGATGTTTGACAGATTATTAGAAGAAATAAAGAATTTATTGCACGTGCAACAAGTAAAAAAATATGACAATAGAGATTTTGTCTCCTGCAACTCAGAAGGTGTAATATATATGTTGGAATGCCCTTCTGGGCTTTAATACGTGGTTTGCACATCTAGGACTCTGGTATGAGGGAACATATTTATTAACATATTACACCAAGCATAATGTCTGAAACCATTTCAGGTCACACCACAGTCATGATCCTGGTGGATTACAGTTTTAGGAATCAGAGAAGGTTAAAGAAGTACAGCCAAAACTTGTTTGACTGTACTTCTATGGATCACAGGAGTGCAGATCATTTTGTACTCCTGTGACCCATTTTCAGCTGAAGCCAGCTATCGGCAGACATCACTGAGCCGGTCCAGCCTCGGGAACGTGCCTGGACCAGCACCCGGCTCAGCCTCTCAGGGAGCAGCTGAGAGCCTGAGCCAGCTGCTTTCACCCGCTCCAAAGCCCAACGCTCCGGTGAGTGTGAGGGGGGCACAGCAGAGAGCCGGTGACTTACAGTGACCAGCTGTCTGCTCAGGGAGCTCTGAGAACCGAGCGATCAGCAGTGTTTGATCGTTCGGTTCTCAGTGTTAGAGCCAGCAGGAGACAGATGCTGCATCCATATAGGTAAACATGATTCAAAAAATAATAAAATACCATACTTCTCTTTTTTTTTAAAACAGTGGTGAGGGGGAACTTTTGTGAGACAATGAAGTGGGAGGGAATCATAGTGTATTTTATAAAACTAGACCTGGATGGTTTAACGACTATAGAATTTGACCTCAAATGTTTTATCGGTGATGCTTGATGCATCTTGGAGTAAACAATATCAGTAGCTTACGTTATGGGTGTAATGTGTAGGTGCCATAGTTAGTAACATTCTAGTCCATTAGGTATGTTGTATGTAGCACAGTCTGCATTTATACTTATCAGTTTAGTTATCTGTGTACTTTATGTGTTAATATGAAGTTATGGATTATACAGTATGTATATACATTGGGTACGGAAAGTATTCAGACCCCCTTAAATTTTTCACTCTGTTATATTGCAGCCATTTTCTAAAACCATTTAAGTTAAAAAAAATCCTCATTAATGTACACACAGCACCCCATATTGACAGAAAAACACAGAATTGTTGATATTTTTGCAGATTTATTAAAAAAGAAAAACTGAAATATCACATGGTCCTAAGTATTCAAACCCTTTGCTGTGACACTCATATATTTAACTCAGGTGCTGTCCATTTCTTCTGATCATCCTTGAGATGGTTCTACACCTTCATTTGAGTCCGGCTGTGTTTGATTACACTGATTGGACTTAATAAGGAAAGCCTCACACCTGTCTATATAAGACCTTACAGCTCACAGTGCATGTCAGAGCAAATGAGAATCATGAGGTCAAAGGAACTGCCTGAAGAGCTCAGAGACAGAATTGTGGCAAGGCACAGATCTGGCCATGGTTGGAAAAAAATTTCTGCTGCACTTAAGGTTCCTAAGAGCACAGTGGCCTCCATAATCCTTAAATGGCAGATGTTGGGACGACCAGAACCCTTCCTAGAGCTGGCCGTTCAGCCAAACTGAGCTATTGGGGGAGAAGAGCCTTGGTGAGAGAGGTAAAGAGGAACCTAAAGATCACTGTGGCTGAGCTCCAGAGATGCAGTCGGGAGAAAGTTGTAGAAAGTCTACCATCACTGCAGCCCTCCGCCAGTCGGGGCTTTATGGCAGAGTGGCCCGACGGAAGCCTCTCCTCAGTGCAAGACACATGAAAGCCCGCATGGAGTTTGCTAAAAACACCTGAAGGACTCCAAGATGGTGAGAAATAAGATTCTCTGGTCTGATGAGACCAAGATAGAACTTTTTGGCCTTAATTCTAAGAGGTATGTGTGGAGAAAACCAGGCACTGCTCATCACCTGTCCAATACAGTCCCAACAGTGAAGCATGGTGGTGGCAGCATCATGCTGTGGGGTGTTTTTTCAGCTGCAGGGACAGGACGACTGGTTGCAATTGAGGGAAAGATGAATGCGGCCAAGTACAGGGATATCCTGGACGAAAACCTTCTCCAGAGTGCTCAGGACCTCAGACTGGGCCGAAGATTTACCTTCCAACAAGACAATGACCCTAAGCACACAGCTAAAATAACGAAGGAGTGGCTTCATGACAACTCTGTGACTGTTCTTGAATGGCCCAGCCAGAGCGCTGACTTAAACCCAATTGAGCATCTCTGGAGAGACCTAAAAATGGCCGTCCACCAACGTTTACCATCCAACCTGACAGAACTGGAGAGGATCTGCAAGGAGGAATGGCAGAGGATCCCAAAATCCAGGTGTGAAAAACTTGTTGCATCTTTCCCAAAAAGACTCATGGCTGTATTAGATCAAAAGGGTGCAAATACTAAATACTGAGCAAAGGGTCTGAATACTTAGGACCATGTGATATTTCACTTTTTCAATAAATCTGCAAAAATGTCAACAATTCTGTATTTTTCTGTCAATATGGGGTGCTGTGTGTACAATAATAAAAAAAAAAAAAAAAATGAACTTAAATGATTTTAGCAAATGGCTGCAATATAACAAAGAGTGAAAAATTTAAGGGGGTCTGAATACTTTCCGTACCCACTGTATAGTAGTAGTTGAGTTTTTTTCTTGAAAGTTCTTTTCAATATTGTATATAGTTATAAATTTTGAATTCTGCAGACTTATTTGTTTATTTTATTTACTGGGGTGTATGAATCACGTTGTCGTAGGAAGCTCCCAATTAGGGGGTACGATTGCACACAGCTGTGTGGGGATTGTTATACTTTCATTCTGTAAAACTGTTAATTGAATTACATTCTTTCCAAAACAAAATTTGATCAGAAGATTCAACACAAATAGATTTACAGAGTTTTATAAAAACGAATTTCAAGAACAAGATCTTCTGCATTGAAGACCTGCAGGTGGGAAAAGTTATTTCTGGGAAGTTGGAAAATGCAGCAATGTATGGAGTTTATGTGGACGTGGTATTGGGACGACGTGGTATTGGGACGACGTGGTATTGGGACGACGTGGTATTGGGACGACGTGGTATTGGGACGACGTGGTATTGGGACGACGTGGTATTGGGACGACGTGGTATGGGACGACGTGGTATGGGACGAGCTGGGTTATTTCATTTTTAGATTTTATATAACAGAAATCAAGCTCCCAAAGGAGAAGAAACTGGAGATGACTTGGAGAGCATGTACTGGTTCACGATCTAAATATTAATGTTTGGCAGTCATGACTTCCCTTGAAGTTTTTTTTGTGTTTTAAAAGGATGGTGCTTGGACTCCCGGTTGTGTTTTAGATATGAACTGCCATTATATGTATTTTAATAAATTGATAAGAACAAGGTTGTTTAATAGTTCTTTCACTTGCACTTCTTTTTTTTTCATTTACTGCTGCAGCCACTGAATTATCCTTATCTCATCCTCTGCTTTCCAGGGCTCACTTTCACTCATTTCCTGTTCATAAGACCAGCGGTCACTATGATTTTTTTTCTCCTGGGGGACACTGGTCACACAACCTCCCCTCATTAGTTCTATTACATAAGCCAGGCCAGGAGACTACAGGTCTGTTTGGCCACTCTACACCTGCTTGCCATCTACACTATATTACCAAAAGTATTGGGACACCTGCCTTTACACGCAAATGAACCTTAATGGCATCCCAGTCTTGGTCCGTAGGGTTAAATATTGAGTTGGCCCACCCTTTGCAGCTATAACAGCTTCAACTCTTCTGGGAAGGCCGTCCACAAGGTTTAGGAGGGTGTCTATGGGAATGTTTGACCATTCTTCCAGAAGCATATTTGTGAGGCCTGGCTTGCAATCTTCGCTCTAATTCATCCCAAAGGTGTTCTATTGTGTTGAGGTCAGGACTCTGTACAGGCCAGTCAAGTTCCTCCACCCCAAACGTGCTCATCCCTGTCTTTATGGACCTTGCTTTGTGCACTGGTGTGCAGTCATGTTGGAACAAAAAGTGGCCATCCCCAAACTGTTCCCACAACGTTGGGAGCATGAAATTGTCCAAAATGTCTTGTCTTGGTATGCTGATTCGTTAAAGCAGAAGTAAACCCATCCATAAAACAGTTTAATTTCCGGCACGTGCCATAAATGTAGCACTCCTATTGGTTGTTCTCTCAACCAAACTGTGAAACCATCCAATGGCTGGTGTCATAACTGATCACGTGCAGCATCATGGTAGTTGTAGATTAAACAGAGGCAAACATGGCAGCTTCCTTGGCTGAAAACGATAGGGGGGTTTACTTACACTTTAAGAGTTCTCTTCACTGGAACTAAGGGAACAAGCCCAACCCCTGAAAAACAACCCCCACACCATAATCCCCCCTCCACCAAATGATTTGCACCAGTGCAGAAAGCAAGGTCCATAAAGACATGGATGAGTGAGTTTGGGGTGGAGGAACTTGACTGGCCTGCACAGAGTCCTGACCTCAACACAATAGAACACCTTTGGGGTGAATTCGAGTAGAGACTTTGAGCCAGGCCTTCTCGTCCACATCAGTGCCTGACCTCACAAATGCGCTTCGGGAAGAATGGTCAGACATTCCCATAGACACACTCCTAAACCTTGTGGACAGCCTTCCCAGAAGAGTTGAAGCTGTTATAGCTGCAAAGGGTGGGCCAACTCAATATTGAACCTTACGGGCTAAGACTGGGATGCAGATAAAGTTTATGTGTGTGTAAAGGCAGGCGTACTTTTGGTAATATAGGGTATGTCTACTGCTAGTAATAATGTCCCTATACATGGGACTTGTAATATATTGAGGCAACAAAGACTTGGAGTATGAAGAGCAAATGGGGATATTTCAACCCCATACATTTAGAGGAGGACTGCAATGGTTATATGATGAGAACACACAGAACAAGGGTATGTAAAGTGGGAAGGAAACTGAAAAAGCAAGTACTAGGGGAAAGGCTTTTATAATTTTAGTTTTTAATACATTTGATGTATATATTGATTATGAATACATCAGAAAGTTAAATATAATATAAAATGTTCTCTGGCTATTTTTTGCAATATCTTTAGATCTAGCGGTTTAGCTAATCACTGCATGTTCATTCCACAGAATCAGGCCAATAAATAGGAAGAGATATTTAAAGTCTTGGTTTAAGAAGACTTTAGAGAAAAAAGGAAACCATATGATCCCTCTCAAATTCAAATTGATATCAGAGATTTAGGCTCTTGCACACAGATGCCTTAAAACACCACCTTTTTTAGACACTTAGGTCTTTTTTCTTACTGATCTAAATTCAGCCCATAGTTTTTATTGTGTCTGTAAAACTGCATAAACCACCGGCCAGGGTTGACGGGAAAGGGCCCTTGTCCACATCAACATGGTGGCACAGGGCCCCCCCCCTGCCCCAAAGGAGCCACCCCCCATTCTGAGAGAAATGTGGCCTGGTATGGTCCAGGAGGGGGGCCCTTGCTCGTTCCCACCCCCCCCTTTCCTGACCTGCCAGGCTGCATGCTCGGATAAGGGTCTCGTATGGATTTTGGGCGAAACCCCACGCCAATTTTTTTGTCGTGGGGTCCATACCAGACCAAAGGGTCTGGTATGCTCTTGGGGGGAACCCCACGCTAGGGATTTTTTTTTCATTTTGGAGAGGGTTCCCCTTCAAGATCCCAAGCCGCACCATAAGTTGGATCATCATGAAAGGGGCCCAAATTGTGCCAAGAAAATATCCCCCACACCATTGCGCCACCACCAGGCTGAACTGTTGATACAAGGCAGGATGGATCCATGCTTTCATGTTGTTTACACCAAATTCTGACCCCACCATCTGAATGTCACAGCTGAAATCAAAACTCATCAGACCAGGCAACGTTTTTCCAGTGTTCTATTGTGCAATTTTGGTGATCCGGTGCGAATTGTAGCCTCAGTTTCCTGTTCTTAGCTGACAGCAGTGGCACCCAGTGTGGTCTTCTGCTGCTGTAGCCCATCTGCTTCAAGGCTCGTTGTGTTGTGCATTCAGAGATGGTATTCTGCATACCTTGGTTGTACTGAGTGGTTATTTAAGTTACTATTGCCTTTTTATCATTTGGAACCAGTCTGCCTATTCTCCTCTGACATCAACAAGGCATTTTCCTCCACACAACTGCCGCTCACTGGATATTTTCTGTTTTTCGGACAAGTCTCTGTAAACCCGAGAGATATTTGTGTGTGAAAATTCCAGTAGATCAGCAGTTTTTTAAATACAAAGACCAGCCCGTCTGGCACCAACAACCATGTCACGGTCAAAGTCACTTAAATCCACTTTCTTCCCCATTCTGATGCACGGTTTGAACTTCAGTAAGTCGTCTTCCCCACGTCTAGATGTCTAAATGCATTAAGTTGCTGCCGTGTGATTGGCTGATTAGCATTGTGTGTTACCAAGCAGTTAAGCAGGCGTACCTAATAAAGTGGCCGATGAGTGTATATTTTAGACCTTATATAAAAAGAAATTCCTAGACTGCAATTGTTTAACTACTTCCCATCCTGCGTATTGTCAAATGACGGCCGCAAGGTGGCTGGTGGCCGTCATATGACGTCCTCTGGCCTCCTGGCCGCTAGGGGGCGCACGCACGCCCGAGGCATCACTCGGGTGCCGATGCGTGTGCCTGGCGGCCGCGATGTCCGCCAGGTACCCGCGATCGTCAGTTACAGAGCCAGGGACGTGGATCTCTGTGTGTAAACACTGAGATCCACGTCCTGTCAGGGAGAGGAGACCGATGGTGCGTCTCTTGTACATAGGGACAACGATCGGTCACCTCCCCCAGTCAGTCCCCTCCCACAGTTAGAATCACTCCCTAGGATACAAATTTAACCCCTTGATCGCCCCCTAGTGTTAACCCCTTCCCTGCCAGTCACATTTATACAGTAATCAGTGCATATTTATAGCACTGATGTCTGTATAATTGTCAATGGTCCCAAAAATATGTCAAAAGTGTCCGATTTGTCCGCCGCAATATCGCAGTCCTGACAAAAATCGCAGATAACCGCCATTACTAGTAAAGAAAAAAAAAATATGTCAACTCTATCCCCTATTTTGTGAAAAACAATCACTATATGCTTATTGTGTTTTTTTTTTTACCAAAAATATGTAGAAGAATACATATCGGCCTAAACTGAGAAAAAAAAAATTGGGATATTATTGCAAAAAGTAAAAAATATTGTGTTTTATTCAAAATTGTCAGTCTTTTTTTGTTTATAGCGCAAAAAATAAAAACCGCAGAGATGATCAAATGCCACCAAAATAAATCTCTATTTGTGGGGAAAAAAAGGACATCAATTTTGTTTGGAAGCCACGTCGCACGACCGCGCAATTGTCATTCAAAGCGTGACAGCGCTGAAAGCTGAAAATTGGTCCGGGAAGGAAGGGGGTGAAAATGCCCGGTATTGAAGTATTTTTATTTATATGTGTTTTACGTTCAATAGATTTTTTATTTTTTAAATCAAGTATAGATATCACATAAGTACAGCATGACAAAGGGTAATATCATGTATAACAGATCGCATTTTTTCAGCACAAAACAGACTCAGCAACAAATCCTCCAAAGGTGTTTCAGAGAACAACTATGGGTCAAGGAACTGAAGTTATAAAATAGCCCCTGGTAAATAGAAAGAACGGTATAAAAATGAACCAGAGAGTCAGACAGTCTGGGAAGTCCTACCCCCTCCTGGGCACCCCAAATGGGATCATCCTGTGTCTCGGTCAGGCCCCCCCCCCAGCCCGCCCCCCTCACAGATACCCAACACCAGGTTATGAGGCGTTAAAATGTAGAAAACAATTATACTCTAACTCTGAAGCGCATATTGAATTAGATTCAGAGAGTTGCCGAAACAACTACACAACAATTAATTATGCCAAACCCTTAAATCATATCTATCAACCAAAGGTAAAAAAATATTATTAATAAATAAGACACAAAAAGAAAAAGGAGAAAGGAAAAAAGAGAAGAGGGAAGAAATCATATGCCTAATATGATGTTTAGGAAATGGGGTGATCGGAGTTGATCCCGACCACCAGAGAAATACCACGGTAAACAGCCCAAGGTTCCCACACAGCTTCAAATTTAGGGATTGCATTTGATAAAATACAAGCCAACTTCTCTTGTGCCATAATCCAAGAGCTCTTATTTTGTATTGCCGGCATGGAAACCCTGGGTTGCCTCCAAGATCTAGCAATAGTAAGTTTTGCCCCAAGTAACATAAAGTGGATCAGCTGCCGAGAGGGTTTGAAGATGTTAGGAATACAGGCATTGAGGAGAGCAATAGAAGCAGATCTGGGAATCGAACACTTAGTAACCTTGAATATGAGGTTATGAATATGAGGAATCTTCTTCCAGACTGACCTGATCCTAGGACATTCCCACCAGACATGCACCATCGATCTCAAGAGTTGGCAGCCTCTAAGCAATTGGGATCCGATGTTGGGTAGATGGTCGCAAGCCTGGCAGGAGTCATATACCACCTCATAAGAACTTTCAAGTTTGCTTCTATAAGGGAAGTGTTCAAAATACCTTGGAATGAGTTAGAGCAATTATATGTGTTTTTAGACCTTTAACCACTTAAGCCCCGGACCATTTCGGGCCATTAGGACCAAGCCTGTTTTTGGGATTCGGCACTGCGCTGCTTTAACTGTAAATTGTGCGGACATGCAATGTTGTACCCAAATGAAATTTGCGTCCTTTTCTTCCCACAAATAGAGCTTTCTTTTAATGGTATTTGATTGCCTCTGCGATTTTTATTTTTTGCGATATAAACAGAAAAAGACCGAAAATTTTGAAAAAAAATTATATTTTCTACTTTTTGTTATAAGAAAAATCGAATAAACTCAATTTTAGTCATACATTTAGGCCAAAATGTATTCAGCCACATGTCTTTAGTAAAAAAAATGTCAATAAGCGTATATTTATTGGTTTGCGCAAAAGTTATAGCGTTTACAAACTAGGGTACATTTTCTGAAATTTACACAGCTTTAAATTTATGACTGCCTATCTCATTTCTTGAGGTGCTAAAATGGCAGGGCAGTACAAACCCCCCCAAATGACCCCATTTTGGAAAGTAGACACCCCAAGGAAATTGCTGAGAGGCATGTTGAGCCCATTGAATATTTTTTTTTTTGTCCCAAGTGATTGAATAATGACAAAAAAAAAAAAAAATTACAAAAAGTTGTCACTAAATGATATATTGCTCACACATGCCATGGTTATATGTGGAATTGCACCCCAAAATACATTCTGCTGCTTCTCCTGAGTACGGGGATACCACATGTGTGGGACTTTTTAGGAGCCTAGCCGCGTACGGGACCCCGGAAACCAAGCACCGCCTTCAGGATTTCTAAGGGCGCAAATTTTTGATTTCACTCCTCACTACCTATCACAGTTTCGAAGGCCATAAAATGCCAAAATAGCACAAAACCCCCCCAAATGACCCCATTTTGGAAAGTAGACACCCCAAGCTATTTACTGAGAGGCATGTTCAGTCCATGGAATATTTTATATTTTGCCACAAGTTGCGGGAATATGACAAACTTTTTTTTTTTTGCACAAAGTTGTCACTAAATGATATATTGCTCACACATGCCATGGGCATATGTGAAATTACACCCCAAAATACATTCTGCTGCTTCTCCTGAGTATGGGGATACCACATGTGTGGGACTTTTTGGGAGCCTAGCCGCGTACGGGACCCCAAAAACCAAGCACCGCCTTCAAGGTTTCTAAGGGCATAAATTTTTGATTTCACTCCTCACTACCTATCACAGTTTTGAAGGCCATAAAATGCCAAGATGGCACAAAACCCCCCCAAATGACCCCATTTTGGAAAGTAGACACCCCAAGCTATTTGCTGAGAGGCATGTTGACCCCATTGAATATTTTTTTTTGTCCCAAATGATTGAATAATGACAAAAAGAAAAAAAAAAATGTACAAAAAGTTGTCACTAAATGATATATTGCTCACACATGCCATGGTTATATGTGGAATTGCACCCCAAAATACATTCTGCTGCTTTTCCTGAGTACGGGGATACCACATGTGTGGGACTTTTTGGGAGCCTAGCCGCGTACAGGGCCCCAAAAACCAAGCACCGCCTTCAGGATTTCGAAGGGCGTAAATTTTTGATTTCACTCCTCACTACCTATCACAGTTTCGAAGGCCATAAAATGCCAAAATAGCACAAAACCCCCCCAAATTACCCCATTTTGGAAAGTAGACACCCCAAGCTATTTGCTGAGAGGCATGTTGAGTCCATGGAATATTTTATATTTTGCCACAGGTTGCGGGAATATGACAAACTGTTTTTTTTTTGCACAAAGTTGTCACTAAATGATATATTGCTCACACATGCCATGGGCATATGTGAAATCACACCCCAAAATACATTCTGCTGCTTCTCCTGAGTACGGGGATACCACATGTGTGGGACTTTTTGGGAGCCTAGCCGCGTACGGGACCCCAAAAACCAAGCACCGCCTTCAAGGTTTCTAAGGGCATAAATTTTTGATTTCGCTCCTCACTACCTATCACAGTTTTGAAGGCCATAAAATGCCAAGATGGCACAAAACCCCCCCAAATGACCCCATTTTGGAAAGTAGACACCCCAAGCTATTTGCTGAGAGGCATGTTGAGCCCATTGAATATTTTTTTTTTTGTCCCAAATGATTGAATAATGACAAAAAGAAAAAAAAAATGTACAAAAAGTTGTCACTAAATGATATATTGCTCACACATGCCATGGTTATATGTGAAATTACACCCCAAAATACATTCTGCTGCTTCTCCTGAGTACGGGGATACCACATGTGTGGGACTTTTTGGGAGCCTAGCCGCGTACGGGACCCCAAAAACCAAGCACCGCCTTCAAGGTTTCTAAGGGCATAAATTTTTGATTTCACTCCTCACTACCTATCACAGTTTTGAAGGCCATAAAATGTCAAAATAGCCCAAAACCCCCACAAATGACCCCATTTTGGAAAGTAGACACCCCAAGCTATTTGCTGAGAGGCATGGTGAGTATTTTACAGCTCTCATTTGTTTTTGAAAATTAAGAAAGAAATTTTTTTTTTCTTTTTTTTTTTCTTTTTTTACATTTTCAAAACTTTGTGACAAAAAGCGAGATCTGCAAAATACTCAAAATACCTCTCAGCAAATAGCTTGGGGTGTCTACTTTCCAAAATGGGGTCATTTGGGGGGGTTTTGTGCCATCTGGGCATTCCATGGCCTCCGAAACTGTGATAGGCAGTGAGGAGTGAAATCAAAAATTTACACCCATAGAAATCCTGAAGGCTGTGCTTGGTTTTTGGGGTCCCGTACGCGACTAGGCTCCCAAAAAGTCCCACACATGTGGTATCCCCGTACTCAGGAGAAGCAACAGAATGTATTTTGGGGTGTAATTCCACATATGCCCATGGCATGTTTGAGCAATATATAATTTAGTGACAACTTTTTGTACATTTTTTTTTTTTTTTGGTCATTATTCAATCACTTGGGACAAAAAAAAAATGGGCTCAACATGCCTCTCAGCAAATAGCTTGAGGTGTCTACTTTACAAAATGGGGTCATTTGGGGGGTTTTGAACTGTCCTGGCATTTTATGCACAACATTAGGAAGCTTATGTCACACATCATCCACTCTTCTAACCACTTGAAGACAAAGCCCTTTCTGACACTTTTTGTTTACATGAAAAAAAATTTTTTTTTGCAAGAAAATTATGTTGAACCCCCAAACATTATATATATTTTTAAAGCAAAGGCCCTACAGATTAAAATAGTGGGTGTTGCATTTTTTTTTCCACACAGTATTTGCGCAGCGATTTTTCAAACGCATTTTTTGGGGGAAAAACACACTTTTTTTATTTTTAATGCACTAAAAAACACTATATTGCCCAAATGTTTGATGAAATAAAAAAGATGATCATAGGCCGAGTACATGGATACCAAACACGACATGCTTTAAAATTGCGCACAAACGCGCAGCGGCGACAAACTACATTCATTTTTAAAAGCATTTAAAAGCCTTTACAGGTTACCACGTTAGATTTACAGAGGAGGTCTACTGCTAAAATGACTGCCCTCGATCTGACCTTCGCGGTGATACCTTACATGCATGATGCAATTGCTGTTTACATATGACGCTAGACCGACGCTTGCGTTCGCCTTTGCGCAATAGCAGGGGGGGACAGCGGTGCTTTTTTTTTTTTTTTTTTTTTTATTTATTTGGCTTTTTTATTTTATTTTTAAACTGTGCCTTCCATATTTTATTTTTTTACCATTTTTATCGTTATCTCAGGGAATGTAAATATCCCCTATGATAGCAATAGGTAGTGACAGGTACTCTTTTTTTGAAAAAAATTGGGGGGTTAGACCCTAGATCTTTCCTCTGCCCTCAAAGCATCTGACCACACCAAGATCGGTGTGATAAAATGCTTTCCCAATTTCCCAATGGCGCTTTTTATATCCGGGGGGGGGGACATTCCCTCCCACTGCTTGTAAAAGCAGTCTAGAGGCTAATTATCTGCTAGAATTGCTTTTACATGAAAGCCGGCTGCTGGCTGAAAAGAATGATACCAAGATGATACCTAAACCCGCAGGCATCATTCTGGTATAAACATTCAAAGTCCAGCAACATACCAGTACGTTGCTGGTCCTTGTTGGACATGTATTGTAATCTTTTTTTTCATACAGCCTATTGGCTGAACGAAAAAAAGAGATTGATTGGTGGGTATGCCCACCATTAGAATACCTCCCTTCATCCACCCACTTCTAATGATGGGCATATATGCCGAAGCATGGGGGCATCCTCCCGCAAAAAAGTTATGCCGCGTACACACGGTCAAGCCTTCGTCGGAATTTCGACCGTATGTACGCGGCATAAAAGGTTATGCCGCGTACACACGGTCGGACTTTTCCACGGGCAAGCCTCCGTTGGAATTTCGACCGTATATACGCGGCATTAGGAGCAAAATCGCTCCTCCGCCCCTGCTGCCCCCATGCTTCGGCATATATGCTCTTTTTTTTAACTGTGGTGGTGAAATCACCTCCTACAGCGTTGGAGTCACGGCTTTATGTATCGTGGGAGCAAACGCTGTTGCTGTCAAGATAAATAGATCCGCGCTGCAACTGAATGGCGTACCTGCTAAGCAAATGGTGGTTAACATTAAAACAAAGTAACATTACAGTACAACAGTAAGACCTTACCATGCCATACCTGCAAAGCAAATACCAAAACAAAACCTAGTAAAAAATAAAAAAATGTTTTAACGCAACCTGTGCCTAAAATATATATATGCCGAAGCATGGGGGCATCCTTCCGCAAAAAAGTTATGCCGCGTACACATGGTCGGAATTTTCCACGGGCAGGCCTCCGTCGGAATTTCGACCGTATGTACGCGGCATTAGGAGCAAAATCGCTCCTCCGCCCCTGCTGCCCCCATGCTGCCCCATATATGCTCTTATTTTTAACTGTGGTGGTGAAATCACCTCCTACAGCACTGGAGTCACGGCTTTATGTATCGTGGGAGCAAACGCTGTTGCTGTCAAGATAAATAATTCCGCGCTGCAGTTGAATGGCGCACCTGAAAACAAAAAATTACATACCTGAAAAGCAAGCATGATAAAACATTGCAGAATAGAATACAGTAAAAAAGAGCAGAACAATAGAGAGAAAATAGAGAGAGAGAGAACAATAAAACGACAACTATTTTTGGTTTTTTTATTTTATATTTTTTTTGTGTTTTGTTTTTTACGTTTTTTTTTTCTTTTTTACACTTTTTTTTGTAACTTTACAACTGTAATGGTTCGGGTCTCTCAAAATGTAATGGCATCTTGGGAGACCCTGTGTAAGTGTGTCCTTGTCTGTGAAATGCTGTACCCTACGCTAAAACTTCACTTTTGAGTGGTAGCGTTCAAAACATTCACCTTGGCAAAGACCAGGCTTGTCAGGACAGAGTGGACAAAAACTACGGGTGTCACGCCTAAATCCGCGCTTGCTACAGACACGACATCTTTTTTGGGGGTGGCTTTGGGTAGGGGTACTCGGGAGGACATACGAATAATGCCTCTCATGCAGCCGGCTTACTGCATTTGGTTGGGGATGGTGAGGTGCAGAACCGCCTGGATACAGGAGTTCTGTGACTATCTCATTCTGGAATTTTAGAAGAGATAACGTCCCGCCTGAAGCTCTGTATAGCACATGAGCGTTCAGCAAAGCCAATTGGAATAATGATAGAGACACTTTTTTGTACCAGCGTCTCGCCTTACGGTCAATTACATACGGCGCCATCAACTGGTCGTTGAGGTCCACCCCTCCCATATTTTGGTTATATTCGTGGACACAGAGGGGTTTCTCCACAACACCAGTCGCCGTACGAATTTGGACTGTCGTGTCTGCATGAAGGGAGGTAAGAAGGAAAACATTCTTATTGTCCCTCCACTTCATAGCGAGCAAGTTATTACACTTCAAGCAGGCTCTCTCCCCCAGCCTAAGACGGGCATCTACAAGCCGCTGGGGAAAGCCCCGGCGATTAGGTCGCACGGTGCCACATGCTCCAATCTGATGATCAAACAAGTGACTAAACAGTGGCACGCTCGTGTAATAATTGTCCACATACAAGTGGTACCCCTTTCCGAATAAGGGTGACACCAAGTTCCACACTATCTTGCCAGCGCTCCCTATGTAATCCGGGCAGTTGACCGACTCAATCTGACTGTCTTTTCCCTCATAAACCGTAAAGTTCACTACATAGCCTGTTGCCCTGTCACAGAACTTGTAGAGCTTGACCCCGTATCTGGCACGCTTGCTGGGAAGGTACTGCTTGAAAGACAAGCGGCCAGAAAATTTAATCAGGGACTCATCAACGCAGACAACTTGATTGGGAGTAAACAAGGCTGCAAAACGTTCGTTGAAGTGGTTTATGAGGGGCCGAATTTTATAGAGCCGGTCGTATTCAGGGTCCCCACGTGGACGACAAAGTTCATTGTCGTTGAAGTGCATGAACCGCAAAATCTGCTCGTATCGTGCCCTGGACATGGAGGCAGAGAACACGGGCATGTGGTCAATTGGGTGCGTGGACCAATAAGCACGCAATGACGGAAATTTATGTGTGCCCATGTTGAGGGAAAGGCCCAGAAAGGTCTTAAATTCGGAAACCGTAATTGGTTTCCAATTTCTGGCAATTTTAGGCAACTGGGGGTTAGCGGCGATAAATTGACCAGCATATAAATTACTCTGGTCCACAATAGATCTATAGAGATCTTCCGTGAAAAACAGCGAATAAAAATCAATTGGAATAAAATCAGCTGTTTCCACCTGAATACCGGGTTGGGCAGTGAATGGGGGAAGTACGGGTTCTGCAGAAGTGGTGGGGACCCAATCAGGATAGGCGAATTCTGCAGGAAGGGCAGTATGGGCACGACGGGCCTGCCTTTGTCTTCTTGGTGGCAGCGGGACACTACTTGTGCTTGCCACCTCGCCAGCTTGAACTGCACTTATGGGACTCACCACGTCACCAAGTGTTACTGCAGTGCTGGATGTACGTCCAGGCTGTACTAGGCCGCTGGTGCTTGCCAGTTCACCAGAAGGAATAGCGGCGCTAGTACTACTCTGCTCCATGATACGAGAGACCTGCGGTTCTTGCTCCTCAACAACCTCAGAAGATCGGGTACGCCTGACCTTAGCAGGGACCTCAACTTCGTCGTCAGAGCTATCTGACGTGGGGCCGCTGACGTCACTGTCTTCTACGGGAAGATATTCTGAGCCTGAATCTGACAGATACGTGACCTCCTCTTCACTATCTGTCATGCTCAGAATCTCGTAGGCCTCTTTACTAGTGTACCTTCGTCTTGCCATTTTGGGCTCTAAATTTAGGGGTACACTAGTAAGATTCACAGGAAAAAAAGCACCTGACTGTCGTCAGCAAATATATCAAACGCTACAAAAAAACTGTTAGCGATCGCAGGGATCAGGACTGTCTCTGCGAACGCTGCAGTTATGTGTGTTGTGTTTGGTAAGTGACAGTGATCGATCGATACTGCACTTGGGTGGGCTGGGCTGGGCGGAGGGGCTAAACGCAGGCGCTAGCAGGTATCTGGGCTGATCCCGCTAACACTGCGTTTTTGGGAACCCTAAACCGCTGGGGATGCTAGTATAGATCTGATCAGATACTATACCACTAAGGGGGGTGTATGCTTTGCGCGTGGGTGTTAGCGTTACTGGCACTAACCTAACACTGCCTGGGGCGACGCAGACCCTCTCTGGCGCTAAAACCTAATTGATCTTACCCGCCGGGCGATCAGGGGGGTTAAACCTTTATTGGGTTATATACAGCGGGTGCCCTGATGCTATAAAAAGCAAACTAATCAACCAGCGTCACCCGTAACCTTTATATGGTGATCACTGGTGAAAGGGTTAACTAGGGGCAATCAGGGGGTTAAAACCTTTATTAGGTTAAATATGGGGGTACCTGACACTATATAAAAACCTGACGGGTAACCTAAATAACTAAATAACTTACTGGCTAACCAGTGACACCAGTGACGCTTATACGGCGATCACTGGTGAAAGGGTTAACTCTAGGGGCAATCAGGGGGTTAAAATAATATATGGGGGTACCTGACACCAATAAAAACCTGCGGCGAACCTAAAAAAAAATAACTGCCTATCTAAAACACCAGCGACACGAATACAGCGATCGGAAAAACAATCGCTTAGTGACGCTGAAGTTAGGGGGTGAAAGGGTTACCTGGGGGGTGATCAAGGGGTTAAACCTTTATTAGGGGGGGTTAGGGGGCTACCCTGGACCTAAAGGGGCCTAATCCTAACTGCCCTGCAACTTTTTACAATCACAGATGACACTAAATGCAGTGATCAGTAAAATAAATGATCACTGCAATCAGTGACACTGTGATTGGGGGCTTTGGGGTGACCTGGGGGGTGATCTGGGGGTGACTGGGGGGTGATTTGTGTGCCTATGTGTACCTACGTGTCAGTGGACTGTTGGAGCACTAACCTCTGTCTTCACTCCTCGGCGCCGGGAACGAAAAGACCGCGGCGAGGGAGATGACATCACTTCCTCCAGCCTGTGTTTACATCACATGGCGGAGGAAGCAATTTCATTGGCCGGGAGCGATCGCGAGGGGGGGGCGGAATCGAGCGGCCGCCCCCTCATGCCTGATCGCTCCCGAACACTTAACGGCCGCTCACTGCAGTGAAGGGGGGTCCGGATGGACCCCCCAACTGCACAAAGGCGATCACGTAGATCTACGTGATTCTGCCTGTCCGTGCCATTCTGCCGACGTAAATCGGCGGTGGGCGGTCGTTAAGTGGTTAAATAATAGTATGACAATAATTACCATTACTTTTGAAATGTATGCAGAAAAAGATGAACAAGGCAAATGCATCTTTTAAAGCGGAACTAAACTCTCACAATCAATGCTGACTTTTTTTTTTTTTTAAAGCCTTATGCTGCTAGCGTTTGTAAATAGATAGCAAAGTATATCATATTTACTTGTTTTAAACAGTTTTTCTACATTTCTTCAGATACTTCCTGTTTTCCAGGCCTAGGCAAAATGTCATACATCCCAGGAGTCTTCATGGCAGGAGGGGTTTTCTCTGCAAAGAACCACCCTTCTGCATCCAGGCCTGGCCTAAGGGCAGATGGATTCCAGGAAGTAAATACTACATGAAACATCTGCCATTAGTCAAGATGGCCGTGGCCAGAAATGCTGGAGGGATGTTTTTCAAAATAAAGCATGTACAGTAGACATCGATGGATGGTTGAGTTTGCTTCGCATATTAAAAGCAAATTAAATAGCGTTTTTGGTTTGTGGTGCTCAGATGCAGTTTAGCTCTGTCTTAAGGAATTTTTAGACTGTGCCACTGTTGAATGAATTGCAATCTTTCCTTAACCAAATTGATCAGATTTGTTTTTAAAAAATATATATAATATATATTTAGGCAACTATATAACTTGGCACTTTAGTAAATGACATCTCATACATTTCATCACTTCTCATTCCTTTTTTCATTCACTGATATACTGCAGCAACCACTCATTTCCTATTTAAAACACCAGTGGTCACTGTGCCTTTTCCTTCCCCAGGGCTACCGGTCACACAACCTCCCCTCAGTAGTTCTATTACATAAGCTAGGCCAGGAAACTCCTGCCTAGCTACACCTGCCTGCCATCTATATGTACTGCCAGTGATGGGATTTGTAGTTCATATAGGCAGCAAAGACTAAGTCCGGCCATACACGGTTCAAATCTCGGCCGGTTCAGCAGGAAGCGGCTGAGATTTGAACCGGTAATGGGCAGGCTGAATGTACCAAGTTGATTGATCGATCAACTTGGGTACAGCCAGCCTGCCGGATTCTCTTGCAATTATAGCTAAAGTCTGCTATTGATTATCACTGTCTTCTCTCTGACTCCAGTTGACCAGAAATGTAAAAAAAAAATAACGTGACGTCCTCAACAAAACTAACACCTAGCAAAAGAGAAAATAATAAACCTTCATCAGTCCAACTTTTGAGTATGCCTAGAAACTCTTCTCTTGCCCTAGGGAATCTTTATGTCAGAACTTGTATAAGCATAATGAAGGCAAATTCATATTATGATTTCTACAGGTTTACTTTAACACTGACCTGAACAGTTCTTGCTTAACCACCTCGGCCCCGGAAGATTTGGCTGCTCAATGACCAGGCCATTTTTTGCGATACGGCATTGTGTCGCTTTAACCTACAATTGCGCGGTTGTGCGACGTACCCAAAACAAATTGACGCCTTTTTTTCCCCACAAATAGAGCTTTCTTTTGGTGGTATTTGATCACCTCTGCGGTTTTTATTTTTTGCGCTATAAACAAAAGAAGAGCGACAATTTTGAAGAAAATACAATATCTTTTATTTTTGCCATAATAAATATCCCACATTTTTTTTCAAAAAAAACTATTTTTTTCATCAGTTTAGGCCGATATGTATTCTTCTACATATTTTTGGTAAAAAAAAAAATCGCAATAAGCGTACATTGATTGGCCCCTAGTGGCCAAAAGAAAAAGCGACGTCAGGTAACGTCGATTTGTCCAGCCAAGCCCACCTGCCGCAGTAAAGCTGTGGCGGCTGGTCGGCAAGTGGTTAACCAGTTTTGCAGGAATGCAGACAGAGAGTCTAACCCTTATCCACTCTATCCAAAACTAAAACTGTGCTCCGAGTCTAGCAAAGCCTCTTAAGTCTTTTTGGAGTCTTGTTTTTTTTTATTACATTTTTTTTATGGTAGTAATAGCCTTATTCAAATGTTCTAGTTTCTCAGAAGACAGTTTTAAAACGCTCAGAAAAGAGAGGATGCCTTCTTCATAAAGATCTCATAAAAAAAAAAACTCAGTAATCCTCAAATGTCTTACAAACAACTTCTAGTTCACAGGAGAGATGAGTTTCCTATCTTTTACACTTGTAATTGGGTTTTCTGTGGAAGAGGTGTTGATTAATTTTGATAAGTTTACCGACTTGCTAGATTACAGTAATATTGGTAAGCATCACATTTCTCCTAGAACTCCAAGTAAAAAAATTCTCCCTAATGTCTAGAAAACCCTTAGGACTCTTAAGTAACCTTTTTTGAGTAACTAATGCCATAAGTCACATTTGATTTGTTTTTCAAACTGCAATAAATTCTTTCGGCCTTAAAGCCCATCTCCTGACAAAAATAAACCAGTCTATCCCTTCCACACACTACCCTTATAGTCTTTTTTAAAGCCTTCTTACGCCAGTCTAAACAACCGTAATCGACTACCATGTGAACCTCCACAGTGTCACTTCTGCTAGTGGGGACCCCATAATCCAGCGGTGTTGTTCAGACCCCCCACTGATCAGTTCTGTTGTTGCCCTTTGCCATTATGTCATCATGTCACAGCTTGAGTCTGCAGCACACTTTAACCACTTGCCGACTGCCTCATGTAGATAGATATACGTTGGCAGAATGGCACAGGCAAGCAAAGCAACGTACAGGTACGCTGCTTTGAATCTGCCGCCTAGCGGGCGTGCACCGCGAGCTCCGTGACTGTGCCCGTGGGACTCGTAGACTTAATGTCCGCCGGTGTCCCACAATCGTGTCATGGAGCGGCAGAACGGGGAGATGCCTATGTAAACAAGGCATTTCCCTGTTCTGCCTAGTGACAGGACACTGATCTACTGCTCCCTGTTGTGTCACTGGTAGCCCAGCCCCCTCACAGTTAGAAAAACTGAGGAAAACATTTGTTTTTTTATAAATTTTTTGGGGATATTTATTAAAGCAAAAAGTAAAAAATATTGCTTTTTTTTCAAAATTGTCGCTCTTTTTTTGTTTATAGCGCAAAAAATAAAAACCGCAGAGGTGATCAAATACCACCAAAAAAAAGCTCTAGGAGAGCCTTTAAGGCATCCTCTAGAACAGTAAACCATTAAATGTGAAAGTTATTATTTCTGCAGTATGACCATAATGGAGAATTCCACAAGATAAACATACATTGTTTTTCTGACCAGATATATTCTCCCAATAAACCTTGAGATGTAATTTCCCAATATCTGGGAGATCTGCAATCCAATTAACCTAAAAGACTGTAAATTATTTCAGTTAGGAACTTCCTGAAATGTTTACATTGTTAGATTTAATAAAGATGCAATATGTTTTAGGCCCCTTTCACACGTACGGACCGTATGTCCGCTTTTTCATCCATCCGTTTACGGCTGAAAAAGGGACATACATTGGTCCCTATGAGATCGCGGGTGTCAGCGGATGAAACATCCGCTGACACCCGATCTAATCCGTGTCCGCAATGCTTCGTTTTTCTGGATAGAATAATTCCTATTTTTCTATCCGTCTGCGGAGCGGATCAGATGAACATGGACAGACGGTCCGTGTTCATCCGATCCCCCCCATAGGGGAGAGCGGAGATCTGACAGGGCGGTCCCTGCACAGTGTGCGGGGACCACCCTGTCATCTGCCGGCTCAGCGGGGATCAACGGAGCGATCCCTGCTGAGCAAGCGAAAGTTCACGGGGTGGATCATCACGGATCCGTCCCGTGTGAAAGGGGCCTAAAATGTATCTTTATTTGTTTAGCTTCTATGGAGGTGCAATTTTGTTTAAGTGGAATGAGGCAAGCCATTTCCATCTTTAGATTGTATGTAAACTCTAACAATCAACTACTGTTATTGGCTTCCTTTTGTTCTGTTTAAATATACCATTGAAAGCGTTGGCAGGTTGAGTGGCAAAACCATTGCAAAAATCCTCTAAGCTGTGTAAATTGCAGAACTGATGGACAGAAATACAGTAAAATAAAGAGACTGGTTGCTGTGGAACACCTAACTGGAAAGGTATTAGGTGGGAGCTTGATCGTATTTACAGCCGTGGTCAAAAGTTTTGAGAATGACACAAATATTACTCTTCGCAAAGTCTGCTGCCTCAGTTTTTATGATGGCAACTTGCATATACTCCAGGATGTTATGAAGAGTGATCAGATGAATTGTAATTAATTGCAAAGTCCCTCTTTGCCATGAAAATGAACGTCATCCCAAAATAAACATTTCCACTGCATTTGTGAAGAAGGCTTCAGGGCACCCTGGGAAAGTCCAGCAAGTCCCAGGACCGTCTCCTACAGTTGATTCAGCTGCGGGATCGGGGCATCACCAGTGCAGAGCTTGCTCAGAAATGGCAGCAAGCAGGTGTGAGGACATCGGCACACACAGTGAGGAGAAGACTTTTGGAGGATGGCCTGGTGTCAAGAAGGGCAGCAAAGAAGCCACTTCTCTTGAGGAAAAACGTCAGGGACAGACTAATATTCTGCAAAAGGTACAGGGATTGGACTGATTAGGACTGAGGTAAAGTAATTTTCTGATGAATCCCCTTTACGATTGTTTGGGGCATTCACGTGTGGGGTTACTTCTCAGCCAAGGGAGGGGGCTCACTCTCAATTTTGCCTAAGAACACAGTTATGAATAAAGAATGGTACAAAAACATCTTCCGAGAGCAACTTCTCCCAACCATCCAAGAACAGTTTGGTGACGAACGAATGACTTGTATAGCGCTACAAATGTGAACTGAATTGCCTCAAGGCGCTTTTGCAGCCAGTGTCTGCTTGGCTGGTTCCGTCATTTACCCCGTAGGATCTCGGCGCGATTGGGACACACATTCGTACACATATATACTGGGCCAATTTGGACAACATCCAATTAACCTACCAGCATGTCTTTAGAGTGTGGGAGCAAACCGGAGTACCCAGAGGAAACACACGCAAACACAGGGAGAACATGCAAACTCCAGGCAGATGGTGTCATGGTCGGGATTTGAACCAGCGACCCTTTTTGCTGCTAGTTGAAAGTGCTAACCACTACACCACTGTACTGCCTGAACAATGCCCTTTTTCAGCAATATGGAGTACCTTGCCATAAGGCCAAAGTGATAACTAAGTGGCTTGGGGAATAAAACATGGAAATGTTGGGTCCATGGCCAGGAAACTCCCCAGACCTTAATCCCATTGAGAACTTGTGGTCATTCCTCAAGAGGCGGGTGAACAAAAAACCCCCCCCACAAATTCTGATAAACTCCAAGCATTGATTATGCAAGAATGGGCTGCTATCGACATCCCGGCCCTGGGAGAAGACGAATGGGAGGACTGTATATCAACCTATATCCCATCCATGATAGCGGCCAAGGATAGATTTATCCAGTTGAAGTTTTTTCACAGGGCGTGCTACACCCCACATAGGATGGCCAACATCTACCCGAACTTAGACCCTTCATGCCCCAGATGCAACACAGAAATAGGCACATTCTGGCATATGGTGTGGGCCTGTCCGAAGATCCAAACTCATTGGGAACAGGTAGCAGGGAAACTGAGCGAACTATTGGGGACTCTGGTGCCAAGGGAACCTATGGTGCTCCTGCTGAGCTATCTAGGGGAGGTTGAGGGGGACAGGTATGCTAAACTCTGCTTTACTTTCTCACTATTCTTTGCCAGGAGGGAGATAATGCTCCACTGGAAGTCAGCCGGACCCCTACACTGAAAGCCTGGCAAAAGGCGGTTGATTTAGTACTTCCTCTGTACAGACTCACATACGAGAACAGGCAATGCCCGGCTAAATTTGACAAGGTGTGGGCTGCATGGGTGGACGTGAGTGGGGGACCAACTGATGGATTCCCCCATTTCCGGATGGGGGCTAACCAATCCCCCCTTCACCGGGGGTGGCACCCGAACATACCAAATAGAAGTTATTTTAATACATAGGCGGGGCGGCTGATGGCCCCCCCCCCCCAGGGGAGGGAGATCGAGTACCCTAAGATTATGATGGACCGGACCTAGATGAGAATATACTTGGGATCCATCACCGGTTGAGTAATGGTAGAAATTATATTTTGTATGGATTAGTAGGAGGCCCAATATGGAGATTTCAACTTGATATTGTAATTACGCAATATTTGATTGTCGGAAGCTGACTGTATTGTAATACTGATTTTGTTCAATAAAAACGTTTCTGTTAAAAAAAAAAAAAAAATGAATGGGCTGCGATCAGTTAGGATGTGGCCCAGAAGTTGATTAACAGCATGCCAGGGCGAATTGCAGAGGTCTTGAAAAAAAAGGGTCAACCGTGCAAATATTGACTCTTTGCATAAACTTCATGTAATTGTCAATAGAAGCCTTTGACACTTATAAAATGCTTATAATTATACTTAGCCATAGTAACATCTGACAAAAAGATCTAAAAACACTGAAGCAGCAGACTATTTGTGTCTTTCTTAAAACTTTTGGCCACGGCTGTACTGTAAATAAAACTTAAAAGATATTGGCTATCAACCTTCAGGCCAAGCAAGCTGATCTACCTGTGTTTTGCCAACTTAAGCCATATGTATGGATGTATCACTTTCTATGCTTTAATGTTATACTTGAAGTGTAAAGGGTGATGTGAGGAAACCTTTGACACTTCCAATAGGAAATTCCATAAAAACGGTTTCACTGGGGAAAGGACATAAGCTAAGCAAAGGCTTCTTTGTATCTTGCTCGTTCAACAAGTTTTCTACTATAAAACATTTTTTTATTAGAGGATTAGTATATGTGACAGGTTGCCTCTTTGCAGGAAGACAGTTAAAAATAGTAACTGTAAAGGTATGGGAAAACAAAACATGGTGAAATACATTGGGTTTTTTTTTGCAACTGGCTGCTTAGGAAAAAATGTCACTATTAATGTAACACTTTGTGTTTTATTCTGCAGGTGCTTGTCCACAGCAGCCAAGCCACTTTTTTTGAGTGTCACCTGGAACACATAAGGAAAATTCAAAAACTTTCCCTAAAAAAAAAAAAAAGCTTATGATATAGTATTGGAGGAATCAATTTCAGTCACTCTATGTACATAGCAAGCTATAGTTTACAATATTGCCATAATCGGTCCAATAAGCATTGCTTGTAAAATTTGGCTTTTCTTTCAGTGGTAACAATTGCCTTCAGTGGTTGGAGCTGGGGAACTAAGTTGAAAATCAAAAGGTTGTTAGTAGGCACAGTTTTTATTTTGTTTTATTTTCTTTATATGTTCCTTATTCCAAAAACACTGCTTGGATTCTGTCTGCTATCAAATTATTCAGAGCACCCGTACAGAGCATTTTACTCTCCCTACCGACTGATGGCATCTGTAACATGGTGACAATGGAGCTGAGTGGCTGGAAGATGTAATTTCAATGGACATATGCTGGAGTTACATCATCAGTAGCTGACTCATCTTCAGTCCCAGCCATGATGCAGCAGGCTGAGAAGGGTCCTGGTGGTGGTTTTCCAAAGGGAATGAGGCCTGCATCCCAAGCTCAAGCAGATCTGGACTTGGCCCTATGCCCTCGCCAGCTTTTTGGAGTAGTGGATAAGCTTCTCCATATAGCCAAGTTCTGGCAGAAGAAAACAATGCATGACAAGACCTGGAGTAGGTAAAGGGCAAGTCTTCAGGTCTGAATTAAAGACTAGAGGAGGCACCATGTTCCATCTTAAATATGGATGTAACGTGGAGTAAAAGATGGAGTTATCCTTTAACAGTCAAGAACTACATGTATAGTAATATGCAAAAAAAGGATATAAAAATTTTAAGCATATACCTTCAGATCATAGAATCTGCAACATTTTATTGTGAATCGAACCCTCTAGCAGGCCTAATGTGACCAAGATGTAAAACATTCTATGGATAGAATTGTACAAAGTCCATTGACGTATCTCTTGTAGACACAGATTCTGATCTGTTCTAAATTTTTGCAATCTACTAACATACTAAATTACAATATTACAGTCCACACTGTTTATCTAGTTCTTTAACGCCTTTCCTGTAATCTGAAGGTTAATATTTTACTGCACAATGCTGCATATTGAGGGTACATTTTATCCTACGTCCCCCTTTGAAAGGTAAATGCCAATGTTGTGCGCATCTCCTAGCTGTTATACCCAACTGTCACTGACAGCTCTGCTCACTTATGATTGGGAAGCAGAGTGCTTCCCGATCTTGTGATCACTATGTCAGGACTGTTATTACTTTTTTAACTCTAACATAAGTTATCTTTCTAAGCCATCTGTCCATTCAGTATCTCTCATCCATTATTTTTAAGCATCTGCTACCCATCCCTTCTTTGAAAACATGCATGGGACAACACCAGTAAGCCTTGGTTTCTGAAGCTAACCTGCATTCAGATAATGAAAGATGTGTCCCATAAGCCGCTCATCAGTGCCGACCTGCTTGTAATGAAGTGAATGGCAGTCTCAGCCTGGGCTCCCACCAGGCCTTGCCGCCAACGCATTTCGCTCATGCATTCAGATAATTATAGTATAACATGCCAGTTGAAAAATAACACCCTATGTTGTCCTCCCTTACCTTTAGATTTTGCCACCTGCCTTCCAAATATCCACTACTGCTTGGTTTAAAATTCTATTACTTCTATGTATGGTCAAGCATGTGACACATGCCCTGCTCTGCCTCCAACTCTCATAATTCTCTCCCTAATATTTAGACAGCCAATAAATAAGCCCAAGGACTGTCACATGGGGCAGGGATACAGTGGGATCAGAGTGGCAGCTTGAACATTCAAGGGCTAGTTAAAGAGGAACTGCAGTCTTCTTACATAATTTGTAATAAAAACATTTTTGCCATTCTAAAGCTTCCCTCCAACCACTTTACTTTTTCTTTTTTTATATATAAATATATATATATATTGTACTTGCCAAATATGCTGCAGTAATCTCCCTCCACTGAGTCTGGCTGCAACCTTTTTAACTGTGGGCAACTGAAGCTGCTGCCTGATCACTTCCTGGGTTTACAAAGAGGCACACCTCCAGCTCTGCAACTCTTATTGGCCCTCTTTTGTCTCACCCCCCCTCCCCTCCTGGCAAACTCTCACAAGAGTGAGAGAGAGAGCTGTGCATGATGCCATAAGCCTAGGCTTTTTACCAGACAAGAAACAGGAAGTGGGCTGTATAAGGTATTTACTGGCAGAAAGAAAATGTTTTACTATCCAAAGTTAAAACAACAAGGGCAGAAGATTTAATAGATGGAAAGATGAAAAAATGACTGAAGTTCCGCTTTAAAGCACAGAAGGGAGCCTAGCCCCCAGTTAACGCAGAACTACACTGCAACTGAGCACCACAAATCAAAAATGCTATTTCATTCATTTTTAATATTCAAAGCAAACTCCCCCATCCATCCATGTCTCCATGCTTTTTTTTTTTTTGCTGAGGAATCGCTTTAAAAACCACTCCGCTAGCATTTCTGGCAGTGGCCATCTTAAGTAAGGGCAGATGATTTATGTAGCATTTACTTCCTGAAATCCATTTGCCCTTAGTTCAGGTGTGCAGGCAGGAGGATGTGCTTGCTTGAGAAAACTCCTCCTTCTGAAGACTCCTGGGATGTATGACATCATTTGCCTAGACATGGAAACCAGGAAGTAACTAAAGAAATGTAAAAAAAAAAAAAAGAATTAAAACAAGTAAATATGACATACTTTCCTATCTATTTACTAATGCTAGCAGCATAGGGATAACAAATAGTCAATGTAGACTGAGAGAGTGAAATTCCACTTTAAAGTGATTGTAAACCTTAGTTTTAAAAAAAAAAAAACACAAACATGTTATACTTACCTCCACTGTGCAGTTCGTTTTGCACAGTGTGGCCTTGAACCTCGTCTTCTGGGGTCCCCCTGGTGGCGCTCGCAACTCCTACCCGCATTGGTAAACCCCCTGGGAGAAGCGCTCTCCCTGGGGGTTACCTTGCGGGCGCCCTCCTGAGTCCAGCATTTACGTGCTTAGACACAGAATGCCGGACTCTGCCCAGCGTCCGCGTCATTGGATTATATTGACAGCAGTGGGAGCCAATGGCTGCGCTGCTATCAATCTATCCAATCAAGAGCCGAGAACCCCGGCCAGAGAGGTAGAGCGTGTTCCAGTGTGGGTACGAATGGGCTCAGGTGAGAATAATGAGGGCGAGCTGGGGGGCCGGTCAGTGACAGAAGTTTTTCACCTTAATGCATAGGATGCATTAAGGTTAAAAAAAAACACAAGGGTTTACAACCTATTTAAGTGGCTTAGGTTTTTCTTTTTTCACTTGCCAGGTTTGCTTTAAGATGGAAGTGAATTACACTTTCATGTAGTCCCGACACGCTGGTTTCAATTTCTCTCACATATTGCTTTGTATAATCATTTGCCCCAGCAGGCATACAATTGTGCTCTCCCAAGCAGCCCTCCCAGCTGCCGGAGCTGATTGACAGGCCCTTACGGGTGGAGCCATTGCCAGATTCCAATAAAGAAGGGTCTTGGGAAAACGGTAAGGTAATTATTGATGGGCTGCAATCCACTAATCAGACAATTTGCAAAATGAATCCCATAGTCCCTTACTATATTAGCTCTCTTTCTTGTTTATGTTTATAGGGCACATTTACTACTCCAGTAACCTCCTGTTTCCCCACAGTCCAATTAAAGCCCTCTTAGGGTAATACATTAAAGGGAAGAAATATTGGAAGTGGCTTGTAATTAGTTTTGTTCTTGTCGTTGCCACATTGGCTGGCTGGTTGAGTTTTATACTCTGATAAAAAGAAGAAAAAAAAACTGGAATAAAAGGTAATGGAGTGTTTTACAGTTAGGAGTTAGAATGTTAACATGTTGTGGTTTTCTTTCTGGTTCCTAAGCATTGTATTTATAGATTGTTTAACAAGGCTTCAGCTTCCAATGTGCTGGGGTCTGATGCTAGGCGATTTTACATAAAGTCAGGTCAATGCTTTCCATTAAAACGCAATTCCAGGTAATTGTGGAGAATTTGGCTTGCTATGTCTGATCGCTACTTCCATCATTCCCTGCACACCGGCTGAACTCAAATCTGACTAGTAGTGGTTAGCGCCCGCACTGGCTGCTCTGCATTTATTTATTTTTAAAATCAGAAATACACCATGGGGTACACATACTACTGCGGAAGAACCAATGAATAGGGACTACTCCTATGGCAGAGTTGAACGCAACAGTTACACTGTGTCCACACCATGCCTGGAAGACCTGTTGAGATCATCAACTTCCGCAACAGCATATTATATCACCCACCACAATCATATCTGATTACAACAATATATTACATCAAGCTGAGACCACAAATTATGTAAGAATATCCAACTGCGATCCATATATGTTTGCCCTGCCCCAAGGTGAAACGTTTTTGGATCCGCCTTTACAATTTTATCATCTCACTTACACAGGTGAATTTATTTAAATCACTGCAACAAGCTCTTCTGGGACTCCCGGTAGAAGGCACACCTAAACAAGCAGGGAGACTTGTAGCCTTCATTTTTACGGCAGCCAGAATAGCAATTGCCAGATGGAAGACACCCACGATCCCTTTCGATCTGGTTAGAAATAAGTTGACATGGATCATGGTAAATGAACGCCTCTCGGCGATCTTATAGGAAAAACGACAAGGTATGGGAACCCTGGGTAAATACGTCCCGTCCATTAGGGGCACCCGGGCTCCGCCCTCTCTCTGCACTCCACCCCCCTAAATATGCAATGAATAGGTTCATGCATCGCATGAATCTATCCACGGCCACACATTCATGCGTCCGGGCCCTTTCAGGACACAATTACAGTGGCCAGGGTTTTTTTTTAAGCACCTATATAGAGCCAGAGGCTCTAATAGGCTTCAAAATAGGGTGGACTTCGGTCGCAGAGAATGCGCTCCGATCCTACCCAGGTGTGTTACAACAGCGAATGAATATTCGCTGTTGAAACACTGATTCTCAATCCGGGCAATCAGAAGTGGGTGTGAGACTCGTTTCCGATTGTCCGAAAAGAGAAGACTCCCGATTGGCCGCCAAAGAGGTGGGAGGAAACGGAAGCGGCCGCCGCCGCTGTGATGACCCATGGAGAGCGGGAGGAGGGGAAGCCGCCGGTGATGGGTTAAATGCTACCGACCGACCAGGGATGTTTGCATACTGTTTGCCGCTCCCCAAAAAAAATTCCACCGGCTGCCACTGCTCAACCAAGAGAACAGCTCACACGCTTTTTGCACTGGCAATGCAAATATGTGAGAGAGTGGGCAGGCCGGCAGCTGGGTGAGCAGGCAGGCGGTTTGGCGGGCGGGTGAGAGCGGGGGAGCAGAGAGATAACATCTCTCACCGCCCGGCACCCACCCTGCATCCCTGCAGTTCCTCCCTTTACATCATCTCTCTGCTGCCTGACTCTGGGACACAGCAAGAGACAATCCCCACCTTAGCAGGAAAGTGACACAGCAAGGGACAATTGTAGCAGGCAAGTGACAATCCGCAACTTGTGGCAAGTGACAGTCCGCAACGTGTGGCAAGTGACAATCTGCATCTGGTGACAGGCGACGTGGCAAGTGACAAGACAACCCGCAACATGTGGCAGATGACGTGACAAGTGACAATCTGCATCTGGTGGCAGGCGATGTGGCAAGTGACAATCTGCAACATGTGGCAGGTGACGTGGCAGGTGACAATCTGCATCAGGTGATGTGGCCAGTGACAACCCGCAACGTGTGGCAAGTAGGGATGAGCCGAACACCCCCCGGTTCGGTTCGCACCAGAACCTGCGAACGGACCGAAAGTTGGCGCGAACGTTAGAACCCTATTAAATACAATGGACGCGAACGTTCGAAATCTAAAGTGCTAATTATAACAGCTAATATGCATGTTATTGTCCTAAAAAGGGTTTGGGGACCCGGGTTCTACCCCAGGGGACATGTATCAATGCAAAAAGAAGTTTTAAAAACTGCAGTTTTTTCGGGAGCAGTCATTTTAATGATGCATAAAGTGAAATATTCCTTTAAATATCGTACCTGGGGGGTGTCTAAAGTATTCCTGTGAAGTGGCATGTGTTTCCCGTGTTTAGAACTGTCCCTGCACAAAATAACATTTCTAAAGGAAAAAAAGCCATTTAAAACTGCTTGCGACTTTAATGTCATGTGTTGTCCTGACAATATGGATGAAAATCTTTGAGAAAAATGGCATGGCTACCCCATCAAGCCCCCCCCCCCCCTACCCCAGCCCATTACCAGCCCCTTTGGGTCTTGTATGGATATTAAGGGGAACCCCGCACCCAAAATTAAAAAAGGCCCTATATACTCTGAACAGCAGTATACAGGCGGTGCATACAAGACAGGGACTGTAGGTTTGTTCTTAAGTAGAATCTGTTTGTAATTTTGAACAGTTACATTGTTTAAGTGTAGCTCCAGCCAAAAAATATATTTTTAAGCTTTTTGGAAAACATAGGGAAGGGTTATCACCCCTGTAACATTTGTTTTGCTGTCTGTGCACCTGTTCAGAAGATTTCACCTCACTTTCCGTCCCAATGACAAATGTTTTTGGAAAAGTGGGGTTTTTATTGAAACAAGGATTGGTGATAAAGCATCAGTAGAGAGGAGATACCTTTTTCCCATATTAATTCTTACAGGAAAGAATTTTCCTTCCTAGGGGTAGATTTCCTCTCACTTCCTTTTGTCTCCTTCCGTTTTCAAGTAGGAGTTGTTTGTAAGTTGGATGTTTGAAAGTAGGGGCCTGCCGTATATACTCTGCTGAAATTTGCCCCTTAGATGTTGGTGTTGCCACAACACTGTGAGCCCTCACAGTTACTCTTGGTGGGCGCTGGAACGCCCTGCTGTGAACTATTATATCAGGAATTGTAATTACATGCCATTGTTGAACAGTGGTAGGAAAAATTGGGCCTTTGGTGGTGGTGCTGGTGCTACAACACTGTCAGCCCTCACAGTTACTCTTGGTGGGCGCATGAATGGGCCCTACTGTTAATTATTAGATCAAGAATTGTAATTGCATGCCCCTGTTGAACAGGGGCAGAAAAATTGGGCCTTAGGCACTGGTGCCACAACACTGCAACCCCTCACAGATACTGTACTTGGAGCACAGCAATGAGCCCTGTTGCAAAGTATTGCATCAAAAATTGTAATTACACGCCCCTGTTAAACAGGGGCTAAAAAATTTGGCCTTAGGCACTGGTGCCACAACACTGCAACCCCTCACAGATACTGTACTTGGAGCACAGCAATGAGCCCTGTTGCAAAGTATTGCATCAAAAATTGTAATTACACGCCCCTGTTAAACAGGGGCTGAAAAATTGGGCCTTAGGCACTGGTGCTGGTGCCATGACACTGCAACCTCTCCCAGATACTCTAGTTGGAGTGCAGGAATGAGCCCTGCTGCAAAGCATTGCATAAAAAATTGTAATTACATGCCCCTGTTAAACAGGGGCTGAAAAAATTGGGCCTTAGCCACTGGTGGCGGCACCCAGAAACAAAAATGTTCTTCCAAGCTATCATCAGGAATCGGATCATTGAGGAGGAGGAGGATAGTCAGTCAACATAACAGGACAGTCACTCAGCATCAGCATAGGCAGTCTTGAAGGGATGTGACATTTCAAAATAAATTATTCTGTTATATCAGCTTCAGGTGCTTGGTAGCTGGTGGTGATCCAAGACTGGTTCATCTTTATGAAGGTCAGTCGATCAACCGAGTCGGTGGACAGGCGCACCCTGTGATCCGTGACAAAGCCTCCAGCAGCACGGAATGTGCGTTCCGAAAGAACGCTGGATGCAGGACAGGCCAGTAGCTCAATTGCATACTGTGCAAGCTCTGGCCAGTGATCCATCCTCAAGACCCAGTAAGCCAGAGGATTCTCAGTGGGAAAGGTGTCCAAGTCGGACCTTGCCCATGTATATCAGACGCTGGCGATGGTTGCTGGAACCGATCATACCTTGGGGCTGCGGACTAAAAAATTGTCTGAACGCATCGGTCAGACGGCCACCTTCCCCACCGCTCCTTCTTTGACTGACCGAAGCCTCAGCAACTCGTTGTCCAGGACCAGGAGTTTGTAACCTCCCAGTCTCTGGGAACGCGTTGCACAGACCTTTCTGCAAGGCCTCCTGGAGATGTCTCATCCTCTGCTCCCTCGGCGATGGTAAGATAAGGTCCGCAACATTACCCTTTTACAGTGGATCAAGGAGAGTGGCCAGCCAGTAATGGTCCCTCTCCTTGATCCGAAGAATACAAGGATCCTTCCGCAGACTTTGCAGGATCAGGGAGGCCATGCAGCGTAGGTTAGCTGAGGCATTCGGTCCGGAGTCCTCTGGGTCACTAAGGACGACATGATCCGCAGCCACCTCCTCCCAGCCACGTACAAGTCCACGGGTTTCTTGGGACTGTAAATCATCCCTAAAAGACTGCTGCTGTTGATGCTGAGTGCCAGGCTCCACCTCCATGCTGACACAATCCTCCTCCTCGTCCTGTGCGATGGGTGGGACAGAAGGAACACTGTCTGGGTAAAGGGGGCCTTGAAAGGCAAGGAAGTCCTCCTCTTCCTGCCTCTGTTCTGCCTCAAGTGCCCTGTCCATTATTCCACGCAGCGTATGCTCCAACAGGTGGACAAGAGGTACAGTGTCACTGATGCATGCACTGTCACTGCTCACCATCCTCGTGGCCTCCTCAAATGGTGCCAGGACAGTGCATGCATCCCTGATCATGCCCCACTGGCGTGGTGAAAAAAACCCGAGCTCCCCTGACCCTGTCCTGGTGCCGTAGTCGCACAGGTACTCATTGATGGCCCTCTGCTGCGTGTACAGCCGCTGCAGCATGGCCAACATTGAGTTCCACCTGATGGGCATGTCACATATAAGGCGGTTCTTGGGCAGGTTCAACTCCTTTTGCAGCTCAGCCAGCCGAGCACTGGCATTATATGATCTGCGGAAATGCACACAGACTTCCCTGGCCTGCCTCAGGACATCCTGTAAGCCCGGGTACCTGCCCAAGAACCGCTGCACCACCAGGTTAAGGACGTGAGCCACACAGGGCACATGGGTCAGTTGTCCCTGTCGGAGGGCGGAGAGGAGGTTGGTGCCATTGTCGCAAACCACCATTCCTGGCTTAAGCTGGCGTGGCGTCAACCACCTCTCGGCCTGCCCCTGCAGAGCTGACAGAACCTCTGCCCCAGTGTGGCTCCTGTCCCCCAAACACACCAGCGCAAGCACGGCATGGCATCTTTTTGCCTGCGTACTTGCGTAGCCCCTTGAACGCCTACGGAGCACCGCTGGTTCCGAGGACAAAGCACAGGAAGAGGCAATGGAGGAAGAAGAAGAGGAGGGGGTGGAGGAGAGAGGCGTGTCACAACCAGTAGTAGCATTTTGGAGGTGTGGCGGCGGAACAACCTCCAACACTACTGCACCTTGTCCTGCATCCTTCCCAGCTGCCAAAAGAGTGACCCAATGGGGCGTGAAAGAAAGGTATCGTCCCTGTCCATGCCTGCTGGACCATGAGTCAGCGGTAATATGCACCTTACCGATGACCGCCCTGTCCAGCGAGGCATGGACATTGCCTTCCACATGCCGGAATCGCCTTCCGTGAGAAAATGTGGCGTTTGGGAACCTGCCACAGAGGTACCGCACATTGCACAAACTCACGGAAGGGGTCCGAGTCTACCAACTGAAAAGGCAGCAGTTGAAGTGCTAGCAATTTAGCCAAGCTAGCATTCAACCGCTGGGCATGTGGATGGCTGGGAGTGAACTTCTTTCGACGGTCCAGCAGCTGGGGCAGGGAAATTTGCCTGCTACAATCGGTCGTCGGTGTACTGCTAGCAGAGTGCCCGCAAGTACTTGGCTGTGACACACCTAATTCTACACCTTCATTCCTCTCAGTGCAGGTTTCAGAGAGGACTGAAGGTATAGTGGGGTTGGAGATCCCAGCTGATGAGGAGCAAGGAGAGGTCCGCTTTGTTCTTTGGTGTGGTACGCTTGCCAACGAGCTGCATGGCAGGTCAACATATGTCTGGTCAAGCATGTGGTGCCCAAGCGGCTGATGTTTTGGCCACGCGATATACGCTTGAGACATATGTTGCAAACAGCAGCTGTGCGATCTGATGCACTCGACTCAAAAAAGGCCCACACCAAAGAACTTTTTGAATAACGGGCAGAGGCAGCGCCCAGCACAGGCGGAGCTCTGCGGTGTGATTCTGTCGGTGTGCTGCCCTTACGCTGGCCCCCCGAGGGCATCCTGCCTCGTTGGAGATGTGCCTCCTCCTCATCCTCCTCCTCCTCCTCTCTCCTATTAGGCACCCACGTGGAGTCAGTGACCTCATCATCCCCTCCCTCCTCATCACTGGAGCCAATCTGGCAGTATGCTGCAGCTGCTGGAACATGACTGCCAGATTGGTGTCCTTCTTGAGCATCCCCTCTCTCTGCTCTCACGCTACTGCCTTCCTCTAGCTGGGTATCATCATCAGACCCTTCGAAACGCTGGGCATCCTCCTGGAGCATGTACCCAACACTGTGCTCAAACAGTTCGGGGGGCTCCTCAGGAGGACATGGTTGGTCTAGGGAAGGAGTGACTGATGATGACATTGATACCAGGGAAGAGGACGCTTTGGCAGCTGCTTTGCCAGTACCCTGAGCCTGGGTGAGAGAGGATGAGGAGGATGAGGAGGGCTTGGTCATCCACTCTGTAGTGATCTCATGTATATATTCCACCGATGACCCAATACTTAGGTTATTAAGATGATGTATATAAGTTGTGTTCCGCAGCAAACACCCAAGTTCTCCAGAGATTGCGCTTTAATAGACTTTCAATACAGAACAAAGTCCAATACTGATGGCAACGAACCCAACAGAGTATATTCTAGACCTGTGCTTTCATATTCCTACAGAATATATCCTGTGCCTTCATCCTTCATGATCATGCAGGAATACAAATGACTAGCCTGAATATTAGCTTTATATATCTTATCTATTGAATGACTGAGCAATTTGATTGGCTGTCTTTGATCCACACTCTGTCATTCAGGATGACAGAGAATGACCCCCAACCCAGCCGGAGACGACCACAGCCATTATTTGCATTCTTGCATAATAACATCAACAAGCTGTCTTTTGACATATGCAATTAGATTGCGGAGACGGAAGGTTGCCTGAATACCGCCTTGATATGTAAAGATAGACTTGTCCTGGAAACAAGTCCCCTTGATAAGATTAACACATCAAAGCTGTCTTCTGGCCTCCCTCACATGTGTAATCCAGTTGACTGACAACTGCTGGCCTGGTCAATATTGTATTCACATATAAACACATATCTAATAAATCAGCCAACATATTACAACACACTCTACCAAGTCTTCGGCATGATGCGGCTCAACACGTCCAGCTGCCGAAAAGAAGGACAAGCGTGTCCCATGGCCACGTGCTGATGGCGATGCACCGCGTCCACGACCAGCACTGTTGTCTCTAGACACAGAGCCTGCTTGCCCTCTTTTATTGGCTCCTGACTGTCTGCCTCTCCTTGTTTGCCTTCCAGACATTCTAATGGCCTGCAGGGAAATGGGAAAACCAGCAATAAGGCCTAGCTTCAGGAGTATATTTTGCAGGAATCACACTACGCCTGCTGTAGGTGCTGCAAATGCCTGTTGGTGTAACACACCAGGAAAAAGCAGCAATACAGGCTAAGTTCAGGTGTAATATGATCAGGAGGCACACTCCGCCCGCTGTAAGTGCCGCAAAATCCTGTTGGTGTAACACACCAGGAAAAAGCAGCAATACAGGCTAAGTTCAGGTGTAATATGATCAGGAGGCACACTCCGCCCGCTGTAAGTGCCGCAAAATCCTGTTGGTGTAACACACCAGGAAAAAGCAGCAATACAGGCTAACTTCAGGTGTAATATGGTCAGGAGGCACACTCCGCCCGCTGTAAGTGCCGCAAATGTCTGTTGGTGTAACACACCAGGAAAAAGCAGCAATACAGGCTAACTTCAGGTGTAATATGGTCAGGAGGCACACTCCGCCCGCTGTAAGTGCCGCAAAATCCTGTTGGTGTAACACACCAGGAAAAAGCAGCAATACAGGCGAAGTTCAGGTGTAATATGGTCAGGAGGCAAACTCCGCCCGCTGTAAGTGCCGCAAAATCCTGTTGGTGTAACACACCAGGAAAAAGCAGCAATACAGGCTAAGTTCAGGTGTAATATGGTCAGGAGGCACACTCCGCCCGCTGTAAGTGCCGCAAAATCCTGTTGGTGTAACACACCAGGAAAAAGCAGCAATACAGGCTAAATTCAGGTGTAATATGATCAGGAGGCACACTCCGCCCGCTGTAAGTGCCGCAAAATCCTGTTGGTGTAATACACCAGGAAAAAGCAGCAATACGGGCTAACTTCAGGTGTATAATGTGCAGGAGGCTTAGCAACAATGACACTGACACTGTCCCCTGCCTATCCTTCTCTCTCCCTGCACACAAGGTTTATCAAAGTATATGACACTGACACTCTCCCTGCCTATCCTTCTCTCTCCCTACACACAAGGTTTAGCAAAGAATATGACACTGACACTCTCCCTGCCTATCCTTCTCTGTCCCTACACACAAGGTTTAGCAAAGAAGAGATTTGACACTGTCCCTGCCTATCCTTCACTTTCCCTGCTCCGGAACACAATGGCCAATCATTGCTCTCCTCGCTGCCGGCGCTGTGATTGGCCAAGCATGCAGGGTCACAGTGCATGCTTGGCCAATCACAGCGCCGGGATTACACTGCGATGGCGCAGTGTATTGTGGGCCGTTCGCGTCACTCGAATTTGGCGCAAACGGCACAAATCGTTCGTTGTTCGCCGAACGCGCAAACAGCCGATGTTCGAGTCGAACCTATGTTCGACTCGAACACCGAGCTCATCCCTATCCGTTATACATGGGAAAGTATTGCTTGCTTTTGACTGATATGCAAATGAATGTTGTCTTATTTTTTTTATTTTCCTGCTAATAAAACACATATCCAATTCGTAAAAAAATTATTAAAGCTGACAGCCCTTAAGTGATCTAAATAGTAAATATTAAAATGAAATCCCGGGGGTTGCAAGGCATCATGGGAAGCCTGAGGCAGCAATAAGGATTCTACTTCCCTGTGTGTCTTTGGGGAGAAAAGAAACATATTTAATTTGAAATAATTAACCCCTGAATCTAGTAAGTGATCTAGCTGTAAACAAACAAAAAGTAAAAAAATAAATAAAAATCAAACATTGTGTAAAATAAGCCATGCCTACATATAAAATTAAACATTTGACATTTATGTCATTTTATTTTACAGGCTCGTGCTTTATGTTCACTTCCATTGGCTAAAGGAGGCTAAAAGGAAACCTATATGTATTTTCATGAAGTGTTGATTTTGATCTACTATTCTAAATGTTTCATTTTTATATGGTCTTTTATGTTAATTGCTTTTGTTGACTTACAATGCCTTGAAAAAGTATTCATACCCCTTGAAATTCTACAACCAAAAACATAAATGCATTTTATTGGGATTTTATGTTATAGACCAACACAAAGCAACACATAATTGTGAAGTAGAAGGAAAATAAATGTTTTTCAATTTTTTTTTACAAATAAATATGTGAAAAGTGTGGCGTGAATTTATATTCAACCCCCTTTACTCTGATACCCCTAGCTAAAATCTAATCTAATTCTAATTGCCTTCAGAAGTCACCTATTTAGTAAATAGAGTCCACCTGTGTGTAATTTAATTTCAGTATAAATACAGCTGTTCTGTGAAACCCTTAGAGGATTGTTAGAGAACCTTAGTGAACAAACAGCATCATGAAGGCCAAGGAACACACCAGACAGGTCAGGGATAAAGTTGTGTAGAAGTTTAAAGCAGGGTTAGGTTATAAAATAATATCCCAAGCTTTGAACATCTCACAGAGTACTGTTCAATCCATCATCCGAAAATGGAAAGAGTATGGCACAACTGCAAACCTACCAAGACATGGCCGTTCACCTAAACTGACAGGCCGGGCAAGGAGAGCATTAATCAGAGAAGCAACCAAGAGGCCCATGGTAACTCTGGAGGAGCTGCAGAGATCCACAGCTCAGGTGGCAGAATCTGTCCACAGAACAACTCTTAATCGTGCACTCCACAAATCTGCCCTTTATGGAAGAGTGGCAAGAAGAAAGCCATTGTTGAAAGAAAGCCATAAGAAGTCCTGTTTGCAGTGTGTGAGAAGCCATGTGGAGGACACAGCAAACATGTGGAAGAAGGTGCTCTGGTTAGATGAGACCAAAATTTAACTTTTTGGCCTAAAACCAAAGCTATATGTGACAGAAAACTAACACTGCACATCACCCTGAACACACCATCCCCACTGTGAAACATGGTGGTGGCAGCATCATGTTGTGGGGATGTTTTTCATCATCAGGGACAGGGAAGCTGGTCAGAGTTGATGGGAAGATGGATGGAGCCAAATACAGGGCAATCTTAGAAGAAAACCTGTTAGAGTTTGCAAAAGACTTAACTGGGGTGGAGGTTCACCTTCCAGCAGGACAACGACCCTAAACATACAGCCAGAGCTACAATGGAATTGTTTAGATCAAATCATATTCATGTGTTAGAATGGCCCAGTCAAAGTCCAGATCTAAATCCAATTAAGGATCTGTGGCAAGACTTAAAAATTGCTGTTCACAGACACTCTCCATCCAATCTGACAGAGCTTGTGCTATTTTGCAAAGAAGAATGGGCAAAAATGTCACTCTCTAGATGTGCAAAGCTGGTAGAGACATCCCCAGAAAGACTTGCAGCTGTAATTTCAGAGAAAGGTGGTTCTACAAAGTATTGACTCAGGGGGGCTGAATACAAATGTACGCCACACTTTTCACATATTTATTTGTAAAAAAATGTTGGAAACCATTTACCATTTCCCTTCCACTTCACAATTATGTGCCACTTTGTGTTGGCCTATCACATAAAATCCCAATAAAATTACCTTTTTGGTTGTAACATGACAAAATGTGGAAAATTTCAAGGGGTATGAATACTTTTTCAAGGCACTGTATTTGCAGGATTGTGTTTAATGCACAGATAAGTATAACGTGTCTATGTGACTATCGCTGTGTCTATAGCCCTGTACACACGGGTGAGAATCCCATCGGAAAAAAAACGTTGGTTTTCTCGACGGGATTCCTTGCAAGCTTTTCTTGCCAAGCCCTGTGTACACACGGCACATTCAAAAGAACCGCCGTTCTTTGGAATGGCAAGAACGCGGTGACGTCATCGACTACGATGAGCATGCGCTCGTCACATTCGATGCCGTCGCCGCCATCTTGCTTCACTCTACACTTCCCTTGTAAGCTACCGCGAATGCGTCAAAGTCTCATCGAGCATGCGCGGGCTTACCTGGGGACAGGTAAGCATGTAGCCTCGTACACACGCACAATTTTCTCATCGGGAAACAGGCCGATGAGAATCCCGACGAGAAAATAGAGATCAGGTTCTCTATTTTTCTCGTCGAGATTCCCGGCAGTTTTCCCGACGAGAAACCATACACACGACCGGTTTTCTCCGCAAAAAGCTCTCCCAGCAGTTTTCTTGCAGAGGAAACCGGCCGTGTGTACGAGGCTTCCATGACTATTCACAGTCTGTATCTCTGCTAAATAATACCTAGATGGTATATTTTAAGTGAAAATCTTCATTCAGTTTCTAGGCTTGCACAAAGGGAAAGTGGAAATAACATAATCATAGGACAGCATTTAAAATGTCTGTGTCCACATACTTTTATAATTGCATACGGTACATAGCAATTAAGGTCTTATTCTGTTCATATTGAACTGATTATTTCACATATACTGTATGTAAAAAAAGGGAAAAAAATTACAAAGGAACTCCAATCATATTTATTTAACCATTGCCGAGGTTCAGGGGGATTAACATAAATACAAGTTCAGCCTCATTTAGCATGGAAGACTAAGAATTGTCTATGAGTGGGTAGACCCACCCCTGAGGGGGCATCACCATGCTACCCAGTATTTACATACCATGATGCATCATTGAGGACTGCCCACTTCCAGGAGAAGACCAGCCTCACATGACCAGCCTAAAGACATCTGATAAAGGTAAAGCCTATGTGACGGAACTGCTTGGGCACCCCAACTAGGTGCTTCCGTACACCAAACAGCGCCTCCTGCCCTCCAAACCGCTCTGAGCAGATCGAGAGCTAATACCAGCCCTTTTTACCCCAAACATCGTATACAGAACAGATGTGAGATAATATCCAAAAGGAATGATTTTTTTTTAAATTCGGACACATATTTTATACCCTACAGGAGGACATCCCCCTCCTGATCATATTACCCTAACAATACAAACTGTACGCAGCCATATAATTACCATAGCTAAGGAACAACCAACATATACTATAAACATTGCGTTAATTAAACAACTAGCTACCTAGACAATGTTGTGATTATTCAGAGATCTCATTCCAGGTCAGACTGGCCGGCACAGAGTTCACAATGTACACTACACATGATCATAATTTCAACATCCCCACAGTAGTTTGCTAGCAGACAATAGGTGAGTTAATTAGCACAATTAACAATGGGTGAAAGAGAGGTGGCTTGAGCTGATGAGTTTAACATCTGCTATGAGTCCCACAGTGTGGAGCAGTCATTGCTGGAAATGTGGCATCTAGGCCCCTAACAGGGATCCCGGGCCTAGACTCTCAGAGTCTGTGTGTTCTAGGGAGACACAAACTCGAATCAGAAACAAGACCACTCCAAGGATCCACCAGGCACCCACCTCCCATAGATCAGTGTTCCCCCAAAAGCCAAGGCCCACAGTCAGTGGGTAAGAGGCTTGCCCCCATCCTCTCTAAAAGTCTGTCACAGCCTAGTACATGCTAGGGCTGAACGGAAAAAACAGACAGCTCAGGAGGAGCAGCTGTGCCAACTATCCGAGTTTAGTACAGCGATCTTCCCTGCTTTTCTATTGTGTTCGGATAGGGGGGCGGCCCCCCCGCCTGAACACTGTGGTCACTCCCCCTCGCCAGAAGACTCCAGTCAGCTCTCTCAGCCATTGACAGAGAGCTGGGAGCCGATTGGAAGACCTTTTTCGGTCATGAGCCTTCGACAGAAGATGGCCAATTGGCCAGCTTCTGTAGGACCGACTGCAGTACACACAGGCTGAATGTCGTCCAGTTTCTATTGAACCGGCCGATGCCGCTCGACATTCCGCCCATGTGTACTAGGCTTAAGTGTAAAAAAAAACACACACACATGGGAAAAGCCTTTGGGAATTGGCCCAGAAATTGGAATTCAGGAAATAATAAACTTTCTTTCAACCGCTTGCTAACCGTATATAACTTACATTTATGGCAGCAAGGTGGCTCTGCTGTGCAGGATCAGTGCAGGAGCTGATCTGTGGGTACCGCTGACTCGATGTCCACCGGCACCCACAGATCTTTAGGCAGAGAGCCAGAACAGCAATCTGCCTACGTAAACAAGGCAGATCGCCTTTCTGTGAGAAGGGAAGGCATTGATCTTGTGTTCCTGCAAAGCAGGAACACGAATCGATGCCTTCCCATAATAAAAGCACCTCCTACACAATACACAAGCACAGGCTAGGCACACATTTAACCCTTTGATCGCCTCTGATGTTAACCCCTTCCCAGCCAGTGTCATTGGGAAGGGGTTAACATCAGAGGCGATTAAAGGGTTAAATGTGTGCCAAGCCTGTGCTTGTGTACAGTGACGGTGCATCATTTTTTAGCACTGATCACTGAATTAGTGTCACTGGTCCCCAGTGTCAATGTCCAATTTTTCCGCTGCAATATCACAGTCCCGCTATAAGTCGCTGATCGCCGCCATTACTAGTAAGAAATAAATAACATTCCATAAAAATATCCCATAGTTTGTAGACGCTATAACCTTTGTGCAAACCAATCAATATACGCTTATTGGGATTTTTTTCAACCAAAAATATGTAGCAGAATACATATTGGCCTAAATTGATGAAGAAATTTGATTTTTTTCAAAAAAAAATTATTGGATACGTTTTATAGCAGAAAGTAAAAAATATTGTTTATTTTTTTTAAAAATTTTCGGTCCTTTTTTGTTTATAGTGCAGAAGTGATCAAATACAGTACCACCAAAAGAAAGCTCCATTTATGGGGAAAAAAGGACATCAATTTTATTTGGGTACAGAGTCACACGACCGTGCAATTGTCAGTTAAAATAACGCAGCGCCGTATAGCAAAAATGGCCTGGTCGTGAAAAGGGATAAATCTTTCAGGGGTTAAGTGCTTAAAGTGGTTGTAAAGGTTCAGGTTTTATTTTTTTTAAATAACAAACATGTCATACTTAGAGCCACAGTGCAGTTCGTTTTGCACAGAGTGGCCCCGATCCTCCTGTTCTGGGGTCCCGCGGCGGCTCTCGCGGCTTCTCCGTGCAATAGATAGCCCCCTCTGGGAATCTCTCTCCCGAGGGGGTTACCTTGCGGGCGCGCTCCCGTGTCATACACTCGGCGTCCATAGCCGCCAAGTGTATAACTCGGCCCCGCCCCCCTGGCGTTCGTGTCATTGGACTTGATTGACAGCAGCGGAGAAGAGGACGCCAGGGACGCGCTGAGCAGGTGAACTGGCTCAGGTAAGTAAAACGGGGGGCTGGGGGGCTCATGATTGCCAGGTGTTTTTTCACCTTGCATAGGATGCATTAAAGTGAAAAAACACGAACCTTTACAACCCTTTTAAAGTAATGCAGGAGTTTTGTTTCCATGAAATCACTAGACAGGAAGTCAGCAGTGCATTGAAATGTATCTTCTGCAATGCACGACCTTCACTTTTAACATCTCTGCGTCTAACCAGTTCCTAAAAATTCTATGTATTCATTCATTTATATTATTGAAAGTACAACTTTTTATTTATGTGGAGTAGCTTAAGAAAAGACCTGCAAATAAAGGAGATGCTTCCTGGGGCAAGGTGGCCATGGAGTTGTGAGCAGATAAGATCTCTGGAGGCTTTTAGGCTACTCTCCAGAGATTCTAAGTGCCGACAATCCGTGTATTTCTGTGGGGAATTATAATGTGAACAGGCATTCGATGCCTACGGCCCCAAAATAACTAATGAGGAGAGTCTTCTATTGAGTGTAGAATTAATTATCCAGATTCATAATAAAACAAGAGGTGAATTAAAGAAAAAAAACACCATGACTGATGGATAATGTGATAACTAAATGTGCTGCAGGGAACAGGACCTATCCTTTTGGTGTAAATTAAATTAGCTTTTTTTTTTTTCTTGAATCTACCTCTACAAAAGGTGGTGGTGCCAATGTATGCACCTGGGCTGAAACGAGTATTAATCTGTCCACTTATTTGCAGATTGTTCATCCTGAAGCCTAGTACACACGGCCGAGAATCTTGTTTTTCCTGACGAGATTCTTAACGAGAATCTTGTCCCGGTCGAGTGTACACACGTACACTTCAAAAGAACCGCCGTTCTTTTGAATGGCACGAATGTGGTGATGTCATTGACTACGACGAGCATGCGCTCGCAACATTCGATGCCGTCGCCGCCATCTTGCTTCACCCTACCTATGCCTTGGAAGCTACCGCTCATGCATCAAAGTCATTTCGAGCATGCGCGGGTTTCCATGGTGACAGGTAAGTATACACACGCTCGAGTTTCTCGTTGGGAAACAGGCCAACAAGAATCCCGACGAGAAAATAGAGAGCAGGTTTTCTATTTTTCTCGTCGAGATTCTGGGAAGTTTTCTTGACGAGAAACCTGAAAGCCTCGTACACACGGCCGGTTTTCTCAGCAAGAAAGCTCTCCCAGCAGTTTTCTTGTTGTTTCTTGACGAGAAAACCGGCCGTGTGTACGAGGCCTGATTGATGATCGTGGTAGATAAACCTTCAATGTGTTCAAACTGCCACACTGGCTGGACCCGCTTTCGTTCTTTTTAATTTGGATTGAAGTACAATGAAACATTTCTGCATTAAGCCACTTGTCCGTTTTCATCCGATCCCATCTGATCCACCAGAAGGATGGAAACTAGGGTCACCATCTGTCTGTTTTTTTCGCCGCTCCATAGAGGTGAATGGAGTGTCCCATCAGGTCCGCCTGAAAAACTGACAGACCTGATCAGACAGCCTGTGTGAAAGAGACCTTAATTGGTGGACATGCTTGTAGCTCGAGATTATTGGTTACAAAGTTTTAATGTTAATAGAAGAATCTCTTTAATTTTTTTTCCCCTTTGATTCACAATACAGCTGCCCATGGGTGGTTGATCATACCACATGGAAATACACAAATTATAACTGGATATTATCATTTATAGGTAATACCAGAGATTATATGTGAGGTAGTGTTTCGCGCTACTCAAGAGTAATAAAATAGTGACTGGAGTAACTATCAATGGCTGCAAAATAAATCTGTGTTCACTTAACACATAAACAGTGATATAAAGAAAAAAAGGGGGGTGATTTTGCGCTAAAGAAAAAGGTGTTACACAAGAAACACTTCTATGTCTCATAAAACTGATAATATAGAGATATATAATATAATGGTATAATAAATTACCTAATGGTAAATGTGCAAATGTAATAATTACTATAGTGCAATCACCAAGATAAAGTGCAAGTGCATATCACTATTTTGCTGCTACAATGGACGTTTTCACGTTCATGGAGAATAGAAATGTGAACATAGAGGAGGTATTCAATACACATCAACAAACACGAAATACAGATTTAGAGAGTCTTACCAGAAAATTAGGACACTTGATGGATAAAAAGGTTAGTTTATGGTGGGATGTTAATACCTTTGACCAGTACATCAAGGATAATATAGTCCCTAGGAGACTACGATGGGAATTACCACCAAATGATGGTCTAACAGATAAGGAATCGATGGAAGAATGGTTCGAGTTCTTTAATAACAAAAGCATAGAGGGAGTCAAATTCCTCCTCAAGAGAAAACAAAAAAAGACTCGAATCATACAACAACAAATTGAAGAGATTAGGGAAAAGCTTGAACCATATAGGGAATCTTTAGATTTCAAAAAATTGGCAACACAATTAAATAAAGATCTGATAGCCAAAGACCTGGAAGTCCAGCAGCGGAAAATTAAAAAATACCAAAGGGATGTGGGTGATTATAAAATAAATCAAGTCTTCAAATGGCAACAGAAGATAGAACCAACAGAACAAATGTTACCCAATTCCACCTACTCCACACCCGTTAGAGAAGTACGAATACAAGACCCCACTATATCAAATGAAAGAATGATACCCAGATGGAACAATACTGAATCCACACAATTGTATTATGACTCCAATTATGGAACACGACACCAACAATATACTCCAAAAAAACAATGGAAAAAACCTTTTAAAAAACCCAAAAAGCCTTATAATAACTGGCAACAAAATAGAGGACCACCATATTGGCAAAACCAATATGGAGGACAAAACCAATATGGAGGACAAAGGGACAATAAAGGGCCTTACCAGACACAAGAGTATTATGGAGATTACAATAGAACGCCGGTTAAAACATATAATAGATTTGACCCTATAAAAGACTATCAGGATCAACCCTACTATGACCAACGTCAGTATCAACAACCACCACAGTATGACACTCAGCGCCCTTTTGTAGACAGGGAGAGGAGGGATCACTCTCCCCGAAGACAAATACAAGATCCCATGCTCTCACCCAGAAGGGTTCTGAGAGAGGACAGATTAAGACCAAATCAAGGGCCAAGAGAGGAAACAGAGCAGGAAAGAGACTCAAAAAGAAAAAAGAGAGACAGAGAATAATAGGAGACAATGTAGTTAATCTAAGTGGGATAGTTTTAACCACGGAGGAACTGGCTACCCTAGATAAGGGACTGAAACATGCACCAGTTAGGAACCTTAATAAATTTGACACGTATATAGGAATCAAAAAATATATACGAAAGATCAGCATTAAAAAACACATTATGAATAATCCCTTCCAGATACGAGAAATAACTACAGAGATACCAACTAAAGTAGTACATAGTAATTTACGCAACAATTCTGTATACAATCCCAAAGTATCTGATTGGCATCATATAGAGGTTTTCAAAAACCTAGTTCTACAAGATCTAGAATCTCTAGAACTAAAAAAGAAGAAGGATCCGATACATATCCGAAAGGGAATCAAATTACTCACAGAAAGAAAAGACATTGTGATTCGCCCGGCGGACAAGGGTGGTGCAGTGGTGATACAGGCCAAAGAGCAGTATCTGAAGGAAATTGAAAATCAGTTACAACAAGAAGAAACATATATTAAACTACGGGGTAACCCAACCAACAATTATAAAAAGGAATTACATCTTTTAATAGATTTAGGTACCAAGAAGGAGATCCTAAACAAAAAAGAAGCACGATATCTGATACCGGAAGTGTGTAGGATCCCGATAATCTATACAGTCCCTAAAATACATAAGAGCAAGGATCACCCACCAGGTAGGCCAATTGTTAATGGCATAGACTCTCTGACATCTAGACTGGGCCTATATATAGACCATTTCATCCAGCCAGCAGTCCAAAGTACACGAGCATACTTGAAGGATACCAAACATGTGTTACAATTGATTGACCAAACACCAGTATTGGAAGGAAGAACTTTATTAGCAACAGCAGATGTGGCATCGTTATACACGATTGTAAAACATCATGAGGCTTGCCATGCCACTAAATGGCTTCTAAGAACATATAGCAATCTCGCTTGTAAACAAAGAAAGTTCCTGATTAAATGTTTAGACTTTTGTCTCAAATATAACTATTTCTGGCATGATCAGGCATATTATAAACAAAATGAGGGCATAGCTATGGGAGCCAAATTTGCCCTAAGTGTAGCTAATGCATTTATGGCCCAGTGGGAGGAGGAGGCCATATATGCAGAGATGCCCCCAGAATTGACATTATATAAACGCTATATTGATGACCTGATATTAATATGGAATGGAAGTAGAGACAAGCTAGAACACTTCCTCAATACATTAAATCAAAATGAAAAAAACATCAAACTTGAATGGAAAATTGATGCTAAAACCGTGGACTTTCTGGATTTAACTCTCCAACTAGAAGGAGATAAGATTACCACCAAAACCTTCTTCAAATCAGTGGATGCAAACAGCTACCTTTCTTTGGAAAGCTGTCACCATAAATCATGGCTATATAACATACCGAGGGGCCAACTTATAAGATTAAAAAGAAATTGCAGCAAGAATACTGATTATAATGAACAAGCCCAACAAATAGGAAAGAGGTTTGAAGAAAAAGGCTACGACCACCTTTGGCTAGATAAGCAAATAACAGATGTCAGGGAATTAGATAGAAATAAGATGTTACTAAATAAAAACAAAAACCACCAATATCAAGAGGTGCCGTGTCTTATTTTAGACTATAACATTCAACATAAAGATGTAGCCAGGTTGGTGGAGCGACACTGGCATATTTTAAAAAAAGATAAAGATCTTAATCATATTTTGCCAGATAGACCTAAAATAATATATAGGAGGGCACCGACACTCAGGGACCTAATAGTTAAATCAATTATAGTCCCGCCCCCCAAACCTAGTTACTCCTTTTTTAATGGAACAGGTTTTTATCCTTGTAGAAACTGCTATGCCTGCAAACATGCCAAAAAGTTTCAAGGCAAAAGGACAGAATTCAAGAGCACCAGCACAGGAAATATACACCCTATAAAGGATTTTATAGGGTGTCACACGGAGGGTGTTGTATACGTTCTACAATGTAGTTGCAACCTACAGTATGTAGGTAGAACCAAGAGAGCCTTAAAAGTAAGAATCAAAGAACATGTACAAAACATCATTAACGGATTTCCGAAACATAGTGTGTCACGACATTTTGCACAGGTCCACAACAAGGACCCTATTGATTTACAATTTTGGGGCATAGATAAATTTAAAGGCTCCTGGAGAGGAAGCCATTTAGTGAGAAATATCAGTCAGAAAGAGTCTCGGTGGATACATACGCTCAGAACACTGACACCCAGGGGAATGAATGTAGAGTTCGATCTGAATTGTTTTTTAAGCAATTTTTAATTCTTAATTTTTAATTTTATTATCTATACATTTATGTTTGAATTATTATATTATTTATTATTTTATCTTTCACTGGATAGTATGGTATACTTGTATAATATAATTAGTTGCCCTGCTGAACTGGATCTGAAGTATGATGCCATCCAGTCAGCAACGAGTACATAGTAATAAGAGACTTATTATATATACACACTATTATAGGTATGGATTCAAGATTTATACATACTAATTTAATATTAATCCAAAGATTATTTTATTGATGAAACGGTGGTTCATGTCATTGTAGTATTTATACTGTTTCCTAGGATGGTCATTAGCCCAGTCAGCCCGCTGTGGCTGTTATTATCTGAGGGAGTAGTGTGGAACTTGTATGCTAGTCACTATCAAGATGAGTAGAACAATATTCTACTCATAATACCATCCCACAATAGAAGATGAGGGAAACAAACACCTTCGCTCAAATATCTTCGTTTTGTTATGCTTGTATTCGATATGGATGTTTACAACCAGCCAGACATAGGAAAAATGGCGGCGCCCATATAGTCTATTGTGGTATTCAAGAAAATGGCGACCGCAAGACTTCCGGTCTAATACACTATTTGAGTGATGCCCCAACAACCAATCAGGCTCCCCTGAAGAAGTCACGAGGTGCGTGACGTAACGCCGTAGGGAGGATAGCGGCATCATACGGACGGATCGTAAGACAGCAGGATAACAGTAAGCGGTCATACGCCGATTATCTCCTATATGCTGTCAATTTTTTTAATTGATGTAAGAGTCCATTTTTATTTAATAAAGCCTATTTTTCGTATTGAAACACTACACTATTGGAGGCTTTATTCCTTGTCCCTCTCCTGGCTGCACCGATTGGAGCTTGGTCTCCTCTCTCCCCCCCCCCCTCCCTTTCCCTCCCACCCACTTGTTTCTTTTGTATAGAGGACACCGCCCAAACATGATTTAAGTGTGGAGAAGAACTAGGAGAAATAGAGGAGACATCAGAACTTAGTCCATAACAGTGACATTACATGCCAGTGATCCAAGCTGTTGAGGTGAGAACATTGGGAGACAGATATAGGATTCACCGCAGGTTCAATACTTCAATTTGTTCACCATTTGAAACATTTGAAGATATCCACAATTTTGAAACATCAAGAAACTTGGAATATATCATTGATTTAACATCTATTTGAACTTTTCTGAACAGTACCATTGCAATATTGAACTCTCTGCACTATTGTGTTTATATATGCACTTGCACTTTATCTTGGTGATTGCACTATAGTAATTATTACATTTGCACATTTACCATTAGGTAATTTATTATACCATTATATTATATATCTCTATATTATCAGTTTTATGAGACATAGAAGTGTTTCTTGTGTAACACCTTTTTCTTTAGCGCAAAATCACCCCCCTTTTTTTCTTTATAATACCAGAGATTGTTGAGCACAGGAATATCCAATTGCTTGCAGGGGGGATCAGGAAACAATATATTTCCCCCACTGGAGCAAACTTGATCACGCTTTATAGGGGTTTTTTTCCTTCCCTTGCATCAGCTGTGGGTATAGATTCTGTTTATAGAGATCTTCTGTTTATTATTATTTTTTTTATATTGGCTGAATTAGATGAACTTTGACTGTCATGGATCAGGGAATTTGTTCTCACTAGGGGCAGACTGGGCAACCTGGAGTTGGTAGCAGCAGCTGAAACTAGGCAGTGATGTTGCACTCATATTCAGAGGGGATATATGCTATATTGTCACGCACGTACATGAACTCTACTGGCACCCCAGTCTTAGTCCGTAGGGTTCAGTACTGAGTTGGCCCACCTTTTGCAGCTATGAAGCCCCGTACAGACGGTTGGACTTTTTGCCAATAAACTTAATTTTGAGCAAGTTTGTCAAAAAATCCGACCGTGTGTACGCTCCATCGGACAAACTTTTTTGGTTTTCATCGGACAAAAGTTCGGTCTGCAAACGGACAAACTTTTGGCCAACAAAAGTCCGATGGAGCAAAGTCCGACCGTGTGTACAGAAAACCATCGGACTTTTGTCCGATGGACAAAACAAATAATGTTAAAATCAACCAACAATAGCAGAAGTTGACCAAAGGGTGGCGGTAAAGAGCAGAAAAACCACATGATGTTGGAAAAAGTTTTGGGAAAGTTTGCAGAAAAGTCCTGTGGTGTGTATGCTATGGGTGTTCCCGGCCAACTCCGTTCGGAAAAAAATCCAAGGAAAAGTGTGATGGAAGTCCGACCGTGTGTACGAGGCTTAACAGTTTCAACTCTTCTGGAAAGGCTGTCCAAGAGGTTTAGGAGTGTGTCTATGGGAATGTTTGACCATTCTTCAAGAAGCAGATTTGTGAGGTCAGGCACTGATGTTGCACGAGAAGGCCTGGCTCACAGTCTTCACTCTAAGGCCCCTTTCACACTGGGGCGGGCATATGCGGTGGCGGTATAGCGGTGCAATTTTCAGCGCCGCTATACCGTCGTGTTTACCGCGATATTCGGCCGCTAGCGGTGCGGTTTTAACCTCTGCTAGCGGCCGAAAAAGGGTTAATGCCGCCCGCAAACCGCGGCTATAGCCACGGTTTGCGGGCGGTATTACCGCGGTGTCCCATTGATTTCAATCGCAAGGAGCGGTAAAGAAGCGGTATACACACCGCTCCTTCACCGCTCCAAAGATGCTGCTTGTAGGAGATTTTTTTGTCTCCTGCCAGCGCACCGCCTCAGTGTGAAAGCCCTCGGGCTTTCACATTGAGAATGCTGGGGCAGGAGTATTTCAGGCGTTATTTATGCGCTATTTTTAGCGCAAAAACGCCTGAAATACGCCTCAGTGTGAAAGGGGCCTAATTCTTCCCAAAGTTGTTCTATCAGGTTGAGGTCAGGACTCTGTGCAGCCCAGCCAAGTTCCTCCACCACAAACTTGCTTATCCATATATTTATGGACCTTGCTTTGTGCAATGGTGCACAGTCCCATAGACACACTCCTTGTGGACAGCCTTCCCAGAAGAGTTGAAGCTGTTATAGCTGCAAAGGACCGGCTAACTCAATATTGAACCCTATGGACTAAGAATGGGATGCCATTAAAGTTCATGTGCATGTAAAGCCAGGTGTCCCAATACTTTTGTCAATAAGTGTATGTCACCACAGGGTGAAACTGTTGACATACAATTGTAAAACTGTGCCACGTCCTGACTTTCAGTCACAACAGAAATTAAATAAAAAAATGTAATCAAGTCTTAATTATAGTGCCTTCAAAGTCCATTTTCCTTTGTGGGAATTTCTGTTATAGGCAGTGATGTTGGCCACAGAGGATACACAGGTGGCAACAAGGAATCAGGGATAGGCTGGATACCTGAGGACATTACTAGAGAGAACCCAGCACTCCCATTTAACAAAGGAAGTGGGGGCCCTTAGAAGGACCAAGACGCAGGGTCTGATGGCCCGTACACACGATCCGAATATCGTACGTAAAATGTCGTCCGATGAAGAATCATACGATAATTGGATCCTTAGTACAGGGCTTCTGTGAGCCGATCATGACAGTTCATCCGATATTATTTTATCGGACATGCATGAAAATTTTCCTTGTACGATACCAGATCGTACGATTTTCGTTTAGTCAGTATAGTTGTCGTCCGAAAATACAATACAAATACATTACAACACATGACATCACTTCCGATTTTTTTCTGTCGTATGAGAATTTTCGTGACTTTAGTAACCTATTCAATTTCTACTTGCGACTAGTAAACGAAAAAAGTCAGATGTCATCCGATTTTCGAATCGTGTGTACAGGGCAAAAGGCGCAACCTTGTCTTCACCAGAGCTTCCATTGAAGATGGATTTGGCAGCAGGTGATATCCAGATTGCTGCCCTCCAACTGGCCTAAGCAGGCAGCCCCTGTCACAGTAAAAAAAATCTTAAAAAGGCTGTATGTGTGGACATTCCTTATTTCTGGAGGTGGGCCTCAAGCCAGGAAAATGTGAGAAATCTTAGATGGCGGAGTTTCTTCCATCTACAGGTGGAAGGAAAGTGATAAATGGTTTTCAAAATGTTTTACAAATAAATATGTAAAAAGTGTGGTGTGCATTTGTATTCAGCCCCCTTTACTCTGATACCCCTAACTAAAATCTAGTGAAACCACTTGCCTTCAGAAGTCACCAAATTAGTAAATAGAGTCCGCCTGTGTGTAATTTGATCTCAGTATAAATACAACTGTTCTGTGAAGACCTCAGAGGTTTGTTAGAGAACCTTTGTGAACAAACAGCATCATGAAGGCCAAGGAACACATCAGACAGGCCAGGGATAAAATTGTGGAGAAGTTTAAAGCAGGGTTAGGTTATACAAATATATTCCAAGCTTTGAACATCTCACGGAGCACTGTTCAATACATCATCTGAAAATGGTAAGAGTATGGCACAACTGCAAACCTACCAAGACATGGCCGTCCACCTAAACTGACAGGTGGGTCAAAGAGAGCATTTATTTAGAGAAGCAGCTAAGAGGCCCATGGTAACTCTGGAGGAGCTACACCTTCAAGCAGGACAACGACCCTAAACATACAGCCAGAGCTACAATGGGATGGTTTAGATCATGGATATGCAATTAGCGGACCTCCAGCTGTTGCAAAACTACAAGTCCCATCATGCCTCTGCCTCTGGGTGTCATGCTTGCTGCTGTCAGAGTCTCGCTATGCCTCATGGGACTTGTAGTTTGGCAACAGCTGGAGGTCCGCTAATTGCATATCCCTGGTTTAGATCAAAGCATAGTCATGTGTTAGAATGGCCCAGTCAAAGTCCAGACCTAAATCCAATTGAGAATCTGTGGCAAGACACAAAAATTGCTGTTCGCAGACGCTCTCCATCCAATCTGACAGAGCTTGAGCTATTTTGCAAAGAAAAATGTCACTCTCTAGATGTGAAAAGCTGGTAGAGACATCCCCAAAAAGACTTGCAGCTGTAATTGCAGAGAAAGGAGGTTCTACAAAGTATTGACTCCGGGGGGCTGAATACAAATGTACCCCACACTTTTCAGACATTTATTTGTAAAAAATGTTGAAAACCATTTATCATTTTCCTTCCGCTTCAAAAAATTTGTGCCGCTTTGTGTTGGTCTATCACATAAAATCCCAATAAAATACATTTACCTTTTTGGTACTGTAGAGCAAGTGAGTTTGACATTCCTATTGGCCGAACGCTATGGCTAATTTTTTTTAATGACCAATAGGAATATGCAGTAGTAAGGAACTGGCATAAAGCTTACTAAAATCCTTGTTTATATCGTCGACCTGAAATAAGTTTTTATTTTTTTTAAGCAAGTCTACAATTTCACTTTAAGCACTGTTTTTCATTAAGATTTTATAAAAGGAAGAAAAAAAAAGCGGTTGTACTGTCTGTATACAGAATCTACAGTTATTATTTATGAAACTTAAGTAGAATAGTTACAACACTGTTCATTTATTTAAATTAGTCTTGTCAAGTGAAATCGCATTTAGCGGTTCATATTATAATAATTAGAGATATATAAATGCTGACTCTCGGGGGAAGTGGTAGATCGGAGGAAGACACTCTCTTATCTAATACCATTAAAATAACCTCATTAGTTCACATTGAGAAATTACATGAAGAAAGAATGGACTGGCTCTATCCAGAAAACACCTTCTGATGGATGGCTAATCCTCTTTTCAGTTGCCAGATATGATTGATTCGGCAATACTTCTGGAACAGCTGCTCTACAGATGTCTACTTCCATGTTACATTACAACAGTTACAATCTCAATTATCACTGTGAGCATTCACTGCTTAGACTAAAATTTGTCCTAATATATTATGTTTGATTTTAATCCAAGCATCTTGCTTGGCACTGTACAAGTCATTTATTTTACTTGTTTATATAGCAATGACATTTTCTACGACATTTTACAGACAATGCTAAATTGTTCGTATCAGTTCCTGCCCCAGAAGGAGCTTACAATCTAATGGTTTTCCCACAGCCATTGTAAATGCCCACATAGACACTGGGGCCAATTTTGGAGTGGCACCCAAATAAAATATGGGTTTTTAGATTACGGAAGAACGCAGTAAGCAGAAATAATAGACACAAACGCTTGAACACCTTTGGTTGGGACTCCATCACTGCATTCCATAGACATTGCAAGTAACCTTTAAATTACAGGGTCTGAGTAAGACATAAACTGATCAGTCATAACTTGATGACCACTGACTAGGGATGACTGAGCCGAACACCCCCCAGTTCGGTTCGCACCAGAACTTGCGAACAGGCAATAAATCCGTTCGAACATCCGAACACCGTTAAAGTCTATGGGACTCGAACATAAAAAATCTAAAGTGCTAATTTTAAAGGCTTATATGCAAGTTATTGTCATAAAAAGTGTTTGGGGACCCGGGTCTGGCCCCAGGGGACATGTATCAATGCAAAAAAAAGTTTTAAAAACAGTAGTTTTTTCGGGAGCAGTGATTTTAATAATGCAAATGAAATAATGAAACAATAAAAGTGAAATATTCCTTTAAATTTCGTACCTGGGGGGGGGGGGGGGTGTGTGTGTGTGTGTATAGTATGCCTGTAAAGTCTCGCTTGTTTCCCGTGCTTAGAACTGTCCCTGCACAAAGTGTCATTTCTGAAGGAAAAAAAAAGTAATTTAAAAGCACTCGCGGCTGTAATGAATTGTCTGCTCCCGGCAATACAGAGAAAAGTCATTGATAAAAAAAATAAAAAATGCATGGGGTCCCCTTAACCACTTCAATACAGGGCTTTTTGTACCTATTCAATACCGGGCCTATTTTGGCACTTCTCTTCTACATGTACAAATCATCATTCTTTTGCTAGAAAATTACTCAGAACCCCCAAACATTATATATGTTTTTTTAGCAGACACCCTAGGGAATAAAATGACGGTCATTGCAACATTTTTTCTTGCACAATATTTGCGCAATAATTTTTCAAACGCCTTTTTAAAAAAAAAAAAATGGTTTCATGAATTAAAAAAGACCAAAACAGTAAAGTTAGCCCAATTTTTTGGGAACATATAAAAGATAATGTTACGCCAAGTAAATAGATACCTAACATGTCACACTTTAAAATTGTGCACACTCATGGAATGGCGCCAAACTTCGCTACTTAAAAATCTCCATAGGCGACGCTTAAATTTTTTTTACAGGTTACCAGGTTAGAATTACAGAGGAGGTCTAGTGCTAGAATTGTTGCACGTGCTCTAACGCACGCGGCGATACCTCACATGCGTGGTTTGAACGGCGTTTACATATGTGGGCGACTTACGTGTGCATTCGCTTCTGATCGCGAGCTACCGGGGACAGGGGGGTTTTAATTTTTTTTTTTTATTATTTATTTATTTATTTTACTTATTTATTTATTTTTTTACAATGATTTTACTTTTTTTTTTTGATCACTTTTATTCCTATTACAAGGAATGTAAACATCCCTTGTAATAGGAATGTGTGTGACAGGTTCTCTTTATTGAGAGATGCGGGGTCAATAAAACTCCACATCTCTCCTCCAGGCTGGAAAGCATGAGATCAGTGAAATTTTTTTCACTGATTTCATACTTACAGCCGCAACGGCGGCTTTGTTTACATTTTTGAGACCCGGGCGTGACGTCATCACATCGCGCCCGGGCCTCCGACGATCATAGAGATGACTGGTGACCATCTGGTCACCAGTCATCTCTATGCTCATCACGTGACTCCACCAACGATGCCGGAAGATTCGCTCCGGGTCCCCGATCGCACGGGGGAGCCCGGAGAAGCACCGGATGGCGGCGGGAGGGGGGGTGTCCCCTCCCGCCGCCTATAAGAACGATCAAGCGGTGGACCACCGCTATGATCATTCTTATGGTGCACAGAATCGCTGGCACTTCAAAAGGATATCTGAATGATGCCTCTAGCTGCAGGCATCATTCAGATATCCCCCTACAAAGCCGAGGACGTCATATGACGTCCACCCAGGATGGGAGATCCCATCTGTGGACGTCATTTGTCTATGGCTGGGTAGGGAAGTGGTTAAATTCAATTACCAGGCCCTTCAGGTCTGGTATGGATTTTAAGGGGAACTCCACGCCAAATTAAAAAAAAAAAGACCCTTTATCCGAGCACGTAACCTGGCAGGCCGCAGGAAAAGAGGGGGGACGAGAGATCGCCCCCCCCTCCTGAACCGTACCAGGCCACATGCCCTCAACATGGGGAGGATGCTTTGGGGGGTCTGTGACCCCTCAAATCACCATGTCCCAATGTTGATGGGGACAAGGGCCTCATCCCCACAACCCTTGCACGGTGGTTGTGGGGGTCTGTGGGCGGGGGGCTTATCGGAATCTGGAAGACCCCTTTAACAAAGGAGACCCCCAGGTCCCGCCCCCCCCTATGTGAATTGGTAAGGGGTACATTGTACCCCTACCATTTCACAAAGAAAGTGTAAAAAAATTTAAAAAAACACACCGTTGGGATAAGTCCTTTATTAAAAACAAAAAAAAGATTCCAGCGGTGGTAATCCACTCTCGGTATCCTGCGATGGGTGATCTCCTCTCCAGGGTCCAGCGATGGATGATCTCTCCTCTCCAGGTCCAGGCTCCAATGATGATGTGGGGGTCCCCTTTGTTAAAGGGGTCTTCCAGATTCCGATAAGCCCTCCGCCCGCAGACAACTGGGCAAGGGTTGTGGGGATGAGGCCCTTGTCCCCCATCAACATGGGGACATGGTGCTTTGAGGGGCCACAGACCCCCAAAGCATCCTCCCCATGTTGAGGGCATGTGGCCTGGTACGGTTCAGGAGGGGGGGCGCTCTCTTGTCCCCCCCTCTTTTCCTGCGGCCTGCCAGGTTGCATGCTCGGATAAAGGGTCTGGTATGGATATTTAGGGGGGAACCCCACGTCATATTTTTTTTTAATTTGACGCAGGGTTCCCCTTAATATCTATGCCAGACCTGAAGGGCCCGGTAATTGAATTTGGAGGAACCCCCACGCATTTTCTTTTTCTTTTTTATCAATGAATTTTCTCTGTATTGCCGGGAGCCGACAATTCATTATAGCCGCGAGTGCTTTTAAATGACTTTTTTTCCTTCAGAAATGACACTTTGTGAGGGACAGTTCTAAGCACGGGAAACAAGCGCTGCTTTACAGGCATACTATGCGCACCCCCCAGGTACGAAATTGAAAGGAATATTTCACTTTTATTGTTTCACTTTAAGCATTATTAAAATCAATGCTCCCGAAAAAACGTCAGTTTTTAAAACTTTTTTTTGCATTGATACATGTACCCTGGGGCAGGACCCAGGTCCCCAAACACTTTTTATGACAATAACTTGCATATAAGCCTTTAAAATTATCACTTTAGATTTCTCCCATAGACTTTTACAGGGTGTTCTGCGGCTTTTCAAATTTGCCGCGAACACCCCAAATTGTTCGCTGTTCGGCGAACGGGCAATGTTCGAGTCAAACATGAGTTCGACTCAAACTCGAAGCTCATCCCTACCACTGACAAGTTAAGTAAATAACATTGATTATGTCATTACAATGGCATCGAAAAGTCAGTGAGATATATCAGGCAGCAGGCCCGGACTGGCCATAGGGCACACCGGGCGTTTAACCGGTGGGCCGTGGTCCCTGGGCTGCATGTTGTAGGAAGAGCCGTCTCTTGATGACTGGGCTGCACAGCGGGAGGTAAGCTGCGACCGCGTTCAGGACAGGGTTAGCACAGACCACGGCCGCCGCTCACCTCCCGCTATACGGGCATTCCTAAAGGCGCAAGAGAAGGCTCCTGTCCTGTAACATGCAGGAAGCACATCCAGGGGACAGACACCACACGAGCCGAACGCGCTGGAGGTATAGCTACACTGAAGGAGACAGGCAGCAGCCTCTCTCCTAACACCGGCCGGGACACTGTGATGGCTGCACAGGGAGGAGGAGGGTGAGTGCAGTGGAAAAAAAACGAATGCGTTCCAGTGTGTTACATGATCCAAAGTCCCGCTCTCTAGTGGCGGAGAAAGGGAGTGGATTGGGGCTGTCTCTTCACTGGTATGGAGCTGTCTGTATGGGGCTGTCTCTTTACTGGTATGGGGCTGTCTATTTACAGGTATGGGGCTGTCTCTTTACTGGTATGGGGCTGTCTGTATGGGGCTGTCTCTTTACAGGTCTCGGGCTGTCTATTTACTGGACTGGGGCCATCTCTTTGCTGGTCTGGGGCCGTCTCCTTGCTGGTTTGGGGATGTCTCTTTGCTGGTCTGGTGATGTCTCTTTGCTGGTCTGGTGATGTCTCTTTGCTGGTCTGGTGATGTCTCTTTGCTGTTTTGAGGCCGTCTCTTTGCTGGTCTGGGGCCATCTCTTTGCTGGTCTGGGGCCGTCTCTTTGCTGGTCTGGGGCCATCTCTTTGCTGGTCTGGGTCGTCTCTTTGCTGGTCTTGGGATGTCTCTTTGCTGGTCTGGTGATGTCTCTTTGCTGGTCTGGGGCCGTCTCTTTGCTGATCTGGAGCCATCTTTGCTGGTTTGGGGATGTCTCTTTGTAGAATTAGGGATGGTTCTCGGGATGAATATCTGGTCACCAACCACCCCCGCGAACGCCCGCCCCACATCTCCGACCTACTCCCTCCAGGGACTGGGCTGCCCAGTTTAAAATGCCCGGGCCTATTTCTTGTCCCAGTCCGGGCCTGTCAAGTTCCGCGATTTATTATAAAACAAAGTAAAAACACAGGCCAAATGGCCGCTTACTTTCACAAGTACCGAGGCCTTGGCACTGAGGGATCGAGCGTGTTACAGCCTGATGTGATGTGGAGCACCTGCCGCACTGTGTCTCACTCGCGTGGGTATGTGTAGCCACATAAGCAGCCATTTGGCCTGTGTTTTTACTTTGTTTTATAATAAATCGCAGAACTTTACTATGGCCCGTTTCTCTTCATTTTATTCATGGTAATTCTTCTGTTGGAGTCCATCTTTGGCCAGTCCCATCCAGGTATCAGTACAGAGTGACCTCAGGCCATAACCTGTACCAAAGCCCCACCTGACCTTTTCTTAACCACTTAACGACCGCCCACCGCCGATTTACGTCGGCAGAATGGCACGGACAGGCAGAATCACGTAGATCTACGTGATCGCCTTTGTGCAGTTGGGGGGTCCATCCGGACCCCCCTTCACTGCAGTGAGCGGCCGTTAAGTGTTCGGGAGCGATCAGGCATGAGGGGGCGGCCGCTCGATTCCGCCCCCCCCTCGCGATCGCTCCCGGCCAATGAAAATGCTTCCTCCGCCATGTGATGTAAACAAGGCTGGAGGAAGTGATGTCATCTCCCTCGCCGCGGTCTTTTCGTTCCCGGCGCCGAGGAGTGAAGACAGAGGTTAGTGCACCAACAGTCCACTGACACGTAGGTACACATAGGCACACAAATCACCCCCCAGTCACCCCCAGATCACCCCCCAGGTCACCCCAAAGCCCCCAATCACAGTGTCACTGATTGCAGTGATCATTTATTTTACTGATCACTGCATTTAGTGTCATCTGTGATTGTAAAAAGTTGCAGGGCAGTTAGGATTAGGCCCCTTTAGGTCCAGGGTAGCCCCCTAACCCCCCCTAATAAAGGTTTAACCCCTTGATCACCCCCCAGGTAACCCTTTCACCCCCTAACTTCAGCGTCACTAAGCGATTGTTTTTCCGATCGCTGTATTTGTGTCGCTGGTGTTTTAGATTATTAGTTATTTTTTTTTAGGTTCGCCGCAGGTTTTTATTAGTGTCAGGTACCCCCATATATTATTTTAACCCCCTGATTGCCCCTAGAGTTAACCCTTTCACCAGTGATCGCCGTATAAGCGTCACTGGTGTCACTGGTTAGCCAGTAAGTTATTTAGTTATTTAGGTTACCCGTCAGGTTTTTATATAGTGTCAGGTACCCCCATATTTAACCTAATAAAGGTTTTAACCCCCTGATTGCCCCTAGTTAACCCTTTCACCAGTGATCACCATATAAAGGTTACGGGTGACGCTGGTTGATTAGTTTGCTTTTTATAGCATCAGGGCACCCGCCGTATATAACCCAATAAAGGTTTAACCCCCCTGATCGCCCGGCGGGTGAGATCAATTAGGTTTTAGCGCCAGAGAGGGTCTGCGTCGCCCCAGGCAGTGTTAGGTTAGTGCCAGTAACGCTAACACCCACGCGCAAAGCATACACCCCCCTTAGTGGTATAGTATCTGATCAGATCTATACTAGCATCCCCAGCGGTTTAGGGTTCCCAAAAACGCAGTGTTAGCGGGATCAGCCCAGATACCTGCTAACACCTGCGTTTAGCCCCTCCGCCCAGCCCAGCCCAGCCCACCCAAGTGCAGTATCGATCGATCACTGTCACTTACCAAACACAACACACATAACTGCAGCGTTCGCAGAGACAGGCCTGATCCATATCAACCAGTCCATAGCAAACGTCCATAGCAACCAGTCCATAGCAACCAGTCCATAGCAACCGTCCATAGCAACCAGTCTATAGCAACTGTCCATAGCAACCATCCATTGCAACCAGTCCATAGCAACCGTCCATAGCAACTGTCCATAGCAACCATCCATAGCAACTATCCATAGCATCCAGTCCATAGCAACTGTCCATGGCAACCAATCCATAGCAACCGTCCATAACAACCAATCCGTAGCAACCGTCCATAGCAACTGTCCATAGCAACCGTCCATAGCAACCAGTCCATAGCAACCATCAATATCAACCAGTCCAAGGTGAATGTTTTGAACGCTACCACTCAAAAGTGAAGTTTTAGCGTAGGGTACAGCATTTCGCAGACAAGGACACACTTACACAGGGTCTCCCAAGATGCCATTACATTTTGAGAGACCCGAACCATTACAGTTGTAAAGTTACAAAAAAAGTGTAAAAAAGAAAAAAAAAAACGTAAAAAACAAAACACAAAAAAAATATAAAATAAAAAAAACAAAAATAGTTGTCGTTTTATTGTTCTCTCTCTCTCTATTTTCTCTCTATTGTTCTGCTCTTTTTTACTGTATTCTATTCTGCAATGTTTTATCATGCTTGCTTTTCAGGTATGTAATTTTTTGTTTTCAGGTGCGCCATTCAACTGCAGCGCGGAATTATTTATCTTGACAGCAACAGCGTTTGCTCCCACGATACATAAAGCCGTGACACCACAGTTAAAAAAAAGAGCATATATGCCGAAGCATGGGGGCAGCAGGGGCGGAGGAGCGATTTTGCTCCTAATGCCGTGTATATACGGTCGAAATTCCAACGGAGGCTTGCCCGTGGAAAAGTCCGACCGTGTGTACGCGGCATAACCTTTTATGCCGCGTACATACGGTTGAAATTCCGACGAAGGCTTGACCGTGTGTACGCGGCATAACTTTTTTGCGGGAGGATGCCCCCATGCTTTGGCATATATGCCCATCATTAGAAGTGGGTGGATGAAGGGAGGTATTCTAATGGTGGGCATACCCACCAATCAATCTCTTTTTTTCGTTCAGCCAATAGGCTGTATGAAAAAAAAGATTACAATACATGTCCAACAAGGACCAGCAACGTACTGGTATGTTGCTGGACTTTGAATGTTTATACCAGAATGATGCCTGCGGGTTTAGGTATCATCTTGGTATCATTCTTTTCAGCCAGCAGCCGGCTTTCATGTAAAAGCAATTCTAGCAGATAATTAGCCTCTAGACTGCTTTTACAAGCAGTGGGAGGGAATGTCCCCCCCCGGATATAAAAAGCGCCATTGGGAAATTGGGAAAGCATTTTATCACACCGATCTTGGTGTGGTCAGATGCTTTGAGGGCAGAGGAAAGATCTAGGGTCTAACCCCCCAATTTTTTTCAAAAAAAGAGTACCTGTCACTACTTATTGCTATCATAGGGGATATTTACATTCCCTGAGATAATGATAAAAATGGTAAAAAAATAAAATATGGAAGGCACAGTTTAAAAATAAAATAAAAAAGCCAAATAAATAATAAAAAAAAAAAATAAAAAAAAAAAAAAGCACCGCTGTCCCCCCCTGCTCTTGCGCAAAGGCGAACGCAAGCGTCGGTCTAGCGTCATATGTAAACAGCAATTGCATCATGCATGTGAGGTATCACCGCGAAGGTCAGATCGAGGGCAGTCATTTTAGCAGTAGACCTCCTCTGTAAATCTAACGTGGTAACCTGTAAAGGCTTTTAAATGCTTTTAAAAATGAATGTAGTTTGTCGCCGCTGCGCGTTTGTGCGCAATTTTAAAGCATGTCGTGTTTGGTATCCATGTACTCGGCCTATGATCATCTTTTTTATTTCATCAAACATTTGGGCAATATAGTGTTTTTTGGTGCATTAAAAATAAAAAAAGTGTGTTTTTCCCCCAAAAAATGTGTTTGAAAAATCGCTGCGCAAATACTGTGTGGAAAAAAAAAATGCAACACCCACTATTTTAATCTGTAGGGCCTTTGCTTTAAAAAAATATATAATGTTTGGGGGTTCAACATAATTTTCTTGCAAAAAAATTTTTTTTTTCATGTAAACAAAAAGTGTCAGAAAGGGCTTTGTCTTCAAGTGGTTAGAAGAGTGGATGATGTGTGACATAAGCTTCCTAATGTTGTGCATAAAATGCCAGGACAGTTCAAAACCCCCCCAAATGACCCCATTTTGGAAAGTAGACACCCCAAGCTATTTGCTGAGAGGCATGTTGAGCCCATTGAATATTTTTTTTTTGTCCCAAGTGATTGAATAATGACCAAAAAAATAAAAAAAAATAAAAATGTACAAAAAGTTGTCACTAAATTATATATTGCTCAAACATGCCATGGGCATATGTGGAATTACACCCCAAAATACATTTTGCTGCTTCTCCTGAGTACGGGGATACCACATGTGTGGGACTTTTTGGGAGCCTAGTCGCGTACGGGACCCCAAAAACCAAGCACCGCCTTCAGGATTTCTATGGGTGTAAATTTTTGATTTCACTCCTCACTGCCTATCACAGTTTCGGAGGCCATGGAATGCCCAGATGGCACAAAACCCCCCCCAAATGACCCCATTTTGGAAAGTAGACACCCCAAGCTATTTGCTGAGAGGTATGTTGAGTATTTTGCAGATCTCGCTTTTTGTCACAAAGTTTTGAAAATGTAAAAAAAGAAAAAAAAAAAGAAAAAAAAATGTCTTTCTTAATTTTCAAAAACAAATGAGAGCTGTAAAATACTCACCATGCCTCTCAGCAAATAGCTTGGGGTGTCTACTTTCCAAAATGGGGTCATTTGTGGGGGTTTTGGGCTATTTTGACATTTTATGGCCTTCAAAACTGTGATAGGTAGTGAGGAGTGAAATCAAAAATTTGCGCCCTTAGAAATCCTGAAGGCGGTGCTTGGTTTCCGGGGTCCCGTAGGTGGCTAGGCTCCTAAAAAGTCCCACACATGTGGTATCCCCGTACTAAGGAGAAGCAGCAGAATGTATTTTGGGGTGCAATTCCACATATAACCATGGCATGTGTGAGCAATATATCATTTAGTGACAACTTTTTGTAATTTTTTTTTTTTTTTTGTCATTATTCAATCACTTGGGACAAAAAAAAAAAAATATTCAATGGGCTCAACATGCCTCTCAGCAATTTCCTTGGGGTGTCTACTTTCCAAAATGGGGTAATTTGGGGGGGTTTTGTACTGCCCTGCCATTTTAGCACCTCAAGAAATGAGATAGGCAGTCATAAATTTAAAGCTGTGTAAATTTCAGAAAATGTACCCTAGTTTGTAAACGCTATAACTTTTGCGCAAACCAATAAATATACGCTTATTGACATTTTTTTTACTAAAGACATGTGGCTGAATACATTTTGGCCTAAATGTATGACTAAAATTGAGTTTATTCGATTTTTCTTATAACAAAAAGTAGAAAATATCATTTTTTTTCAAAATTTTCGGTCTTTTTCTGTTTATATCGCAAAAAATAAAAATCGCAGAGGCAATCAAATACCATTAAAAGAAAGCTCTATTTGTGGGAAGAAAAGGACGCAAATTTCATTTGGGTACAACATTGCATGTCTGCACAATTTACAGTTAAAGCAGCGCAGTGCCGAATCCCAAAAACAGGCCTGGTCCTAATGGCCCGAAATGGTCCGGGGCTTAAGTGGTTAAAACAAAGGGTCATGGTGGTCTGGTAAGTAGGCAATTACCTCTACTTCCCACCCGGTGTCGCCAGTTTCGTTATTGTCTCAGTGGTGATGGTGTCAATTTCCAAGAAACCTATTCAATGCATGGACCTTTAATTGCACTGAGCTACTATTGCTGCAATTTCTGGATTTGTTTGCACTTTTTGTCAATTGGTGTGTTAGCACACATGCACTTGCAACTTAGAATATTACTGTATTGTTGCTTTTTACAGTTCATATATTGCTTTCTAATTAATGTTTATCTTAGATCATTACACTATAGCACTTTATTATAAGCGCCCCCTTATCACCATACACCCCCCACATTACTAAAGTTGTTATTTTACAGCACTTTAGGGGAGCAGCTTTTTTATTTCACACATTTAACCATAGCGTGGAGTTCTGCCCTTTTTTTTCAAAATTGTCAGTCTTTTTTGTTTATAGAGCAAAAAAAAAAAAAAACGCAGAGATGATCAAATACCACCAAAAGAAAGCTCTATTTGTGGGAAAAAAAGGACGTCAATTTTGTTTGTGTACAGCGTCGCACGACCGCACAATTGTCATTCAAAGCATGACAGCGCTGTAAGCTGAAAATTGGCCTGGGCAGGAAGGGGGTGAAAATGCCCGGTATTGAAGTGGTTAATATGGATGTTATTTGAAATGTACCACCTACCCAAACATTGTTGTTGACCAAGTACACCCCTTCATGGGAACAATATTCCCTGGTAGCAGTGGCCTCTTTCAGCAGGATAATTTACCCTGCAACACTACAAAAATGGATCAAGAATGGTTTGAGGATCACAACGATGAGTTTGAGGCACTGACTTGGGCTCCACATTCTCCAGATCTCAATCCAATCGAGCATCAGTGGGATATGCTGGAAAAACAAGTCCGACTCATGGAGGCCCCACCTTACAACTTACAGGACTTAAAAGATCTGCTACTAAGGGCTTGTTGCCAGATACCACAGCAAACATTCAAGTGGTTGTTCACCCTGTACAACCACGTTTCCCTACAGGTAAGCCTATAATAAGGCTTACCTGTAGGTACTAGAAATATATCCTAAACCTCTACGGTTTAGGAGATATTCGCCATAGAAGCCGACGCCGACATAATCGGCGCATGCGCACTAAAGAAAGGGCACGATCTGTGCCGTTTCTATAGTGACAGTGCCGTGACCACGGCCCCGGAAGGAAGAGGGGTTGAAGATGGACGTGATCAGAGAGAGGGGACATCGCTGACATTGCAGGCTTCTTCTGCAGGTAAGTGGCACATAATGGGCTACTATGCGATACATAGTAGCCCATTATGCTTTTACTTTGCAGGGAACAAAGAGGAAGTAAAACCCATCAGGGTTTACTTCCTCTTTCAGAGGTCTGTGCCTCCATGGGTCAGGGCTGTTTTGGTGTCAAAAGGGAGACTCTTTCAATATTAGGGGTGTAGTCATAAAGTTGATTAATGTATATATTACATATTGCATACCTCCCAACATTTTGAGATGAGAATGATGGACACCTACTAGCAAAAGTATGTAGGCATAGAACCCGCCCCCTGCCGCCCCTTAAAGGGGACATAGCCACAAAAAAAGTTCATAAATCCACAAGTGCTTTTTTTACCACTAATATTACTTTATATTGGCTCTTAAAATTGACAAATGCAGCAATTAAGAATTTGGATGAAAGGTTTAGCACTGGGAAACACTTTTTGAAAGATAAAAAGTGCATTTTATATACAACTATATAGATCAGACCAAAATGAGGGACAAATTAGGAGGAATGAGGGACAGAGGGACTTTGCTCCAAATCAGGGACAGTCCCTCGAAATCAGGGACAGTTGGGAGCTATGCATATTGTTACCAGCACACAATATAACAGTGAAGGAAGCATAAAGACTGTTTTTAGAACTATCTAATGTAAATGACCTGGGGAAAGGGGTTTGTGTGGTGTGGTCTCCCCATGTTTGCACTGGATAGTACTCACATTGAAGACTGACCTTCTCCATTTGTCCTGATGAACATTATTCGCTGGGTCAGAAGGTGATGGAAAATCTAAAATATTCCAGAACAGGAGGCAAGAACTAATCTTGCAATGGGATACTACTGGAACAAGTTTAGGAAGGGATCTCCTTGTACTTTTTCAGGACAAAAAGTAAAGAGGTGGCAAAATAAAAGGAAAGGACTTAGCCATTCCCAATTCTAAAAAAAAACTAGACTAACAGTTAAAATCTTTGACAGATTGATCCTTTGAAGACTGAGAGACTTCTGAGATCTGTATGCACACCTGGTGCAACTGTTAAGATTTGAGATTTTTCATTGATCGTAAATTGTGGGGAGAGAAATAGGAGAACCCCAAGGCGGGTGTGAAAACACTGAATTCCAAAGTGGATGAGTACAGTGACAGGCAATATGGTCAGAAATATCAGGTGGTTACTTCCCCAAACTCAAAGTCAAGTATCGATTTTGTGTAGACAGTTGAATTGAATTTAAAAAGTCTAGAAGTTGTTAAACTGGTGTTTAAAATTTGTGTTTCATTATTTGTAATATATATATATATATATATATATATATATATATATATATATGTAGCGGGGTCTTCAAAGTTAGTGGGATACACCTGGGGGTAGAGTGACCCAGGTGTGTAATTATGGCAGGGTTTAGACCCCTTTTTGTTATTCGTGGAGGATTGGGTGGTGCAATATTCTCCTTTGCCTGTGGGTGGCGGAGTACCTACAGGCTCGAGGTAGAATCACTACCACAGTGCTACCCTTCTTTGTCCCTTCCTGGAGATGGTACGGCTGGGGCGGGGAACCCGCCGTGGTATCGACGGGAGGAGATAAAAGGGGGAGACGCCCTCGCCACGAGGTCTGTCTTCGGGGATCATCTCTTCACGCACCCAGGCACCTTCAGCCTGGGTGCGGGCGATTCAAGGTTCCCGGCCTAGGCGCCCTAGGCCTGGCCGGGATGAAGTTGGGGTTCCATCCCAGGCACCTTCAGCCTGGGGTGAGGTACTATTGAGGAGGCCTGGGGCCCGGTGACTTCGACCGGGTCCCGCAAGGGTGAAGTGGTTCCAGGGCGCCCCTTGCGAGGGGACCCGCATCTGAGGTGAGGAGGCTGGGGAGGTCACTCGTTCGAAGACCCGGTGTAGTGTCAACCCGGTGACGGATGGGCCTTCGGTAACTCCCTTGGAGGACATCTTCCCCTGATAGGGGCCGCAACGCAACAGAGGTATTCATGTCAAGACTCCTACAACCCTTGGTCATAGCACAGGGGGTGTAGGGACCCAGATCAGTATAGTGCCTCGACCTGCTCATCCCACCGTATCATGCCATCGCATTGCCTGTATGTGGAGATACGAAATAAACCAACAGTTGGACTGTGATCGGTGTATGGACTCTGTTAATGGGAGAAAAGGGTGGTTTGGTGGTTTCTGCACAACAGACTCGGTACATGCCCAGGACACACCGGCCCAAGGAAACATCAGGTATTGGCCTTCACCTCACCCACAGTTATGGGGAGGACATGGGCCGTAGCGCACCTCACTCTGTCGCGTGACATACCCCTAGCTAAAGAGGACGGGGTGAGGCCGCTACACATGGGGGCTCGTTCGTCCGGGATTGTGTGTGTCATGGCGATGGAACTGAGAACGTCTGTGTTTGAACTTTGCTGCCCGGAGGAGTTCCGAGCAGGTCGGCCATGTGATTGGCCAAAGTGCATCCCTGCTCGGAGTTGTGGACATGACCCTAAGTCGGGAAAGGCCCACGCGGAGGAGCGTAAAAAGGGAGAGGTCCAGCCGTGTGAAGTACTACATGTGGGGACTGTTAATGCACTGCGCCACGAGGCACCCCATGACTGTGCAATTCGTGGGCGGAGGCTGGCGGAAGCCCGCGAAAACGTACAAGTCGTGGGAGGAGTCTGGCCACGTGTGGAGATACACGTGGAGACTCCGGCGCGTGGTCAGCGCGTGATGGAACAGCAAGTGGTCGGAATGAATTCAAGCTCTCCGTGGATGCCGGTATCTTACCCTATGAAGATGACTGCATTTGCTGCTCCCCTGACAGACACGGGGATAAGACTTAGGCCCCGAGGACAGTTGGCTCTGTATTCATGCAGAGACACGGAGGCCCTCGGTGTGATCTGTCCCGGATGCTCGGGACTGGTGGTCCAACTAAAGCCATTCGGGCGATGTGAGGCATGCAAGGAGTTCCTTTTTGAGGTTGAACCATACACGGAAAGGCCCCGGGCCCTACGCCTCAACTGCATCACAGGAACCGCCACTCCGGAGGGAGAGATCAAAGCCTCTGCGGAGGTCCCCGTACGCGCTGACCAGGGCGACGTGACTGCCCAACCAGAGACTGAGAGAGAAAAATCCGAGGACACTGCTTCGGTTACCACAGACTGCCTGCTGCCACCCGCGAAGAGGAAGATAGGCCTGGTGCAGGCCTCCTGTGGTCGTGGTCGAGCTTCGCCCCGCTGCTTGCTGGACCTGGATGGATCCGGTCGGAAGAATCCTGGACATCCCAGTGCTGAAGAAGGTCTAGGTGAGCCAGGGGCTGGGACTGTGGTGTTGGTTGGAGGTGTCGGGAGTTCACATCTGGTGGAGCCCGAAAGGGAGGGTAGCCTTCCGTCTACTAGAGACTACCTTCCCGCCGAGATGTATGACACCTCCGACCTAGAGTCGTTGTCAGACTGTGGGGATGACGGGGAAATAGACGAGCTGTTTCACCAGAAGGGCTGGGACAGACGCCCGCTACCCGTGCAGAGTAAGCCACAGGACTCCCCCATGTCCATAGAAGACAGTACGCTCCGGGTGCAAGCCCCGGAGTTATTGAGGAAGCCTAGTCCTCCAAATAACTTTCCTCATTCAACTACATCACCCGCTCTGATGGAGGGGACGCAGCGTGCTTCGTTGCGGGCACCAAAGGCAAAGCAACCCGAGATGGTGAAGGTACCTCGGCACCCGGAGGCCATCGTACAGCCAGGAGAAGGTGAGCGAGATGTGATGCCGCCTCTAGCCAGATTGCAGAGACTTTTCTCCCAGAGAGTCGCCCGTGAATATGGGTGGGAGTACCCCTACTTGCCTCGGGACTTATTGTATGAAGTCGAGGTCCTGCGACCAAGGTGGTATGACGAGTTTGTATGGGAAAAGCTTAAAGTACCCCATGCCAGGCGATACCTGTCATGTTCGCCGCCTGTGTCTAAAAATTTCAAGGACTGCAGAGCTGATTGGAGACTTGGGCGCCATATTCATGCCGATAAGGTGCTCATCTGCAGGAAAGAAGGAGAGGATGTCGAGTATTCGGTGGAAGTGTTTGACGGGCACCTGAAGCCTCTGTTTCTGCCGGATCCAAGATTCTACTTATAGGAGAAGTGAGCTCCTATCTTGTTGCTGTTGAAACTTTCTGGAAGAGACATTCCCAGACGCCTAGAACTGTGCCCTACTTTTGTTTTGATTTGGGCTTTTCTTTTACTCACTGGAGACTTGGGAGCTGTTGTTTTTTTTTTCTCCCTTTTCTTCATGTGCCAAAGGCAGAGACTTTTGGGGTAGTGTCAGAGTAGGAAAGCAGGAAGAATGAAGATCTCACCAAGTGTCATTACCGCAGCTCTGTCACCAGGTGGCAGTGTTGTGCAACGGTTGTTCGAAATGCTACACATGCATTACTTACTTATTGGAGTGAGCGGGTCTCTCGGCTGACGGACCCACTCATGCCAAGTTAACACAGAGTGTTAGGATGTGTTTTCTTTTTGTTGTTTCCCTTCTGCAGGAGATTCATCGGTCAAGACTACTGAGAGTGGGGTGGTTCTTAGACAGCGATGGGAGGGATTGTACATGTGTACAGAATAGATGTCTTATGCAAAAGTTTATCGTTTTATATTTTCCCTTTCCCTTTTGAGCAGGTCTTGGCACACTTAGTATCCAAAAATTTGAGGGATAGCTTCTGGGGCCCACTTCATGTCACCACTCCTTGGGAGACATGGGTGTGCATCTGACGCTGGGGACCAGCGTCAAATCACCAGGGGGAGTGTGTAGCGGGGTCTTCAAAGTTAGTGGGATACACCTGGGGGTAGAGTGACCCAGGTGTGTAATTATGGCAAGGTTTAGACCCCTTTTTGTTATTCTCCTTTGCCTGTGGGTGGCGGAGTACCTACAGGCTCGAGGTAGAATCACTACCACAGTGCTACCCTTCTTTGTCCCTTCCTGGAAATGGTACGGCTGGGGCGGGGAACCCGCCGTGGTATCGACGGGAGGAGATAAAAGGGGGAGACGCCCTCGCCACGAGGTCTGTCTTCGGGGATCATCTCTTCACGCACCCAGGCACCTTCAGCCTGGGTGCGGGCGATTCAAGGTTCCCGGCCTAGGCGCCCTAGGCCTGGCCGGGATGAAGTTGGGGTTCCATCCCAGGCACCTTCAGCCTGGGGTGAGGTACTATTGAGGAGGCCTGGGGCCCGGTGACTTCGACCGGGTCCCGCAAGGGTGAAGTGGTTCTAGGGCGCCCCTTGCGAGGGGACCCGCATCTGAGGTGAGGAGGCTGGGGAGGTCACTCGTTCGAAGACCCGGTGTAGTGTCAACCCGGTGACGGATGGGCCTTCGGTAACTCCCTTGGAGGACATCTTCCCCTGATAGGGGCCGCAACGCAACGGAGGTATTCTTGCCAAGACTCCTACAACCCTTGGTCATAGCACAGGGGGTGTAGGGACCCAGATCAGTATAGTGCCTCGACCTGCTCATCCCACCGTATCATGCCATCGCATTGCCTGTATGTGGAGATACGAAATAAACCAACAGTTGGACTGTGATCGGTGTATGGACTCTGTTAATGGGAGCAAAGGGTGGTTTGGTGGTTTCTGCACAACAGACTCGGTACATGCCCAGGACACACCGGCCCGAGGAAACATCAGGTATTGGCCTTCACCTCACCCACAGTTATGGGGAGGACATGGGCCGTAGCGCACCTCACCCTGTCCCGTGACATACCCCTAGCTAAAGAGGACGGGGTGAGGCCGCTACATATATATATATATATATATATATATATATATATATATATATGTGTGTATTTTTTATATGTAATTAAATATTAACTTCGAAAATATCCCTTTTAAACATTTTCCCTTCAGGCTATACAAAATAGATATGATTATTTATTCTCTGTGTTTTTTTTTACGGAATCAGCAATGAATATTTACCTCTAAATATTAGACTGGTAGTGGGAAATAAAGACTCTTACACAACTTCCAGCTTCTCTGGGATTTGGATACCAAATTTGCCGTTAAACAAAATGTAATTCTATCCAACAGTGATGGAGGATTGTCCCTCTTAACCATAACCACTTGACCTCCGGAAAGATTTACATGACCAGGCCATTTTTTTGTGATACGGCACTACGTTATTTTAACTGACATGCAACGCTGTACCCAAATAAAATTTATGTAATTTTTTTCCCCACAAATAGAGCTTTCTTTTGGTTGTATTTTATCACCAGTGTTATTTTCATTTTTTGCGGTATAAACTAAAAAAAACAACAATTTTGAAAAAAGCTATATTTTTTTACTTTCTTCTATAAAACATATCCAATAAAAAAAATCAAATTTCTTAAAAAATTTAGGCCAATATGTATTCTGCTACATGTTTTTGGTAAAAACAAAATTTATATTGATTGGTTTACGCAAACAGTATAGCATCTACAAAGTATGGGATATATTTATGGAATTTACATTTTTTTTATATACTAGTAATGGTGGCTTTTGCCACTTTGCGGGAACCAGTGACACTAATACAGTGATCAGTGCTAAAAATTTGCAATGTCACTGTTCTGATGACACTGTCTAGGAAGGGTTAAACATCAGGGGCGATCAAAGGGTTAACTGTGCGCCTAGCCAGTGTTTGTGTTTACTATGTGTGCTGCTTTTACTAGGGGAAGACATGGATTCTAGTCTCTGCTTTCCAGGAACACAGAATACATTCCTGATTTGTTTACATAGGAAGATCCCCGTTCTGTGTAGTTTACCTGCAATCAGCGGGTGGCAGAAAACATTGAGTGCACAACACCCGCAGATCGGCTTCTGCTGTGAATTTTCAGAATCAAGTCCAGAATCGTGTATATACGAGTCTGAGGTCCAGAGTGCTCTGGAGCAGGTTTTCATCTCTATACATTGCTGCATTCACCTTTCACTCGATCCTGACTGGTCTCCCAGTACCTGACGCTGAAAAACATCCCCACAGCAAGATGCTGCCACCACCATGGAGAATGGTATTGGCAAGGTGATGAGCGGTGCCTGGTTTCCTCCAAACATGGCACTTGCCATCAGTGCCGGGACAAGGTCATTTGGTGCCCAGGGCGAAGGAGGCAAACTGCGCCCCCCCCCCAATTATCGTCGCCGTTCATCGTCACCGTTGTGACTATCTGTGCCTCTCTGGAGAGTTCCACAGGTATTCTTGCCCACTCAGAACCCTTCCCTTTTGCTAAAAGGTACTTCTTCCTTATAAAGTACTTACATTCAATGCAAAGCATCCCTTGTACTGAGGTATATGCAGCATATAGCCCTGTGTACAGAGTGCAGGGGTCAGGAATATGTAACAGAGGGTATCACACAGCGTGCAGTGGTAAAGCGCATGTAATATGCAGATCAGCATACAGAATGCAGGGCCCAGGAGTATGTAACGCAAAACCCATTGTACAGACTACAGCATGCAGTAGTACCATCCCAAGGCCTTTAATATGTAACATACAGCCATGCATTACATAGTCTTGCTCACTGAACTCTGTATGCTTTACTGTCCCCCATCCCTGGTCTTCCCCAAGCAAAAATCCCCCTTCCCTCAAGTATTCTACCTCTGTGTCCCCTCTTCCACAGCTCACCTTTGCCCCTCCCCATCAACATCTCACTTCTACACCCCCAGTCCAAAACTCACCTCTGCACCCCCATCCACATTATCTCTGCACCTCAATCTAAAGCTCACCCTAATCCACAGCTCTCACCTTTGCCACCCCCCATGTTTCACTTCTGCACCCCCAGCTTCCCCCATGGCTCTCGCCTCTGCACAACCTGTCCCACCCTCCACAGCTCTCACTTTGCACAACCTGCCTTCTGCAGCTCTCCCCTCTGCACAGAGCTCCACCTTCCCAGTTCTCCTCTCCCTCTCTGCACAAATCCACCCCCCTCCACACGTTCCCCGTTTTCCTCTCTGCACACATCCTGCCAGCTCTTCCTCATGTGCAAATCCCCCCCAGATCCCCTCTCTGCACACATTCCCCCAGATCCCCTCTCTGCACACATTCCCCCAGATCCCCTCTCTGCACACATTCACCCAGATCCCCTCTCTGCACACACCCCCCCAGATCCCCTCTCTGCACACATTCCCCCAGATCCCCTCTCTGCACACACCCCCAGATCCCCTCTCTGCACACATTCCCCCAGATCCCCTCTCTGCACACATTCCCCCAGATCCCCTCTCTGCACACATTCCCCCAGATCCCCTCTCTGCACACATTCCCCCAGATCCCCTCTCTGCACACACCCCCCAGATCCCCTCTCTGCACACACCCCCCAGATCCCCTCTCTGCACACACCCCCAGATCCCCTCTCTGCAAACACCCCCCAAATCCCCTCTGCACGCATTCCCCCAGATCCCCTCTCTGCACACCCCCCCAGATCCCCTCTGCATACACCCCCCAGATCCCCTCTCTGCACACACCCCCCAGATCCCCTCTCTGCACACACCCCCCAGATCCCCTCTGCACACCTTCCCCCAGATCCCCTCTCTGCACACACCCCCCAGATCCCCTCACTGCACATACCCCCCAGATCCCCTCTGCACACATTCCCCCAGATCCCCTCTCTGCACACATTCCCCCAGATCCCCTCTGCACACATTCCCCCAGATCCCCTCTCTGCACACATTCCCCCAGATCCCCTCTCTGCACACACCCCCCAGATCTCCTACACCTCCCAGATCCCCTCTCTGCACACACCCCCCAGATCTCCTACACCCCCCAGATCCCCTCTCTGCACACATTCCCCCAGATCCCCTCTGCACACATTCCCCCAGATTCCTTCTCTGCACACACCCCCCAGATCCCCTCTCTGCACACACCCCCCAGATCCCCTCTCTGCACACACACCCCAGATCCCCTCTCTGCACACATCCCTCCAGCTCTCCTCTCTGTACAAATCCACCCCAGATCTCCTGTTGTGTTACACTATGTGATTATTCTTGCTCTGTGTCTTTAAGATCTGTCCCCTTCTTTCTAGCTGAACTCTCTCTCTCACTGTAGTTCTTTATATATCTCCTCCACTTCCTGATTCTGGTCATTACTCCTGTATTTCTTCCATGCTAACATCTTACATGTGGCTTACAACTGCAACGTTTTTCTACCTATGAATATCCATCATTAAACGGAACATTCGAAAGGATTCATCGTCTGTCGTCCTAACTGTGAGTTTATTCATTGAGTTAAACTGCCTGTATCGATGCAAGGGATGAATATCAAACCAGCTTGAGTAAGGCCTACTTAAACCTGGAGATGAACTTTATCGCTTTGTAGTTGAGACAGAACAGTAGAAAAACGGAGTTTCACAGCCTAATTACAAGATTTCTGCATGTCAGTACTGAAACAGACAAGATTTACTGCCCTCATAGCAAGACAGAAGGGACAGAACAGCACATGGCAGGCTTATAGCCTGAGACAATCTGCACAGTGTCATATTTCAGCACACAGATCCTGCCTGCTTTCACAGTCAGTCTGCTATAATGAGTGACCAAGCTTCTGAATGTGAACTCACATCTCCTTCCTCACAAGTTCTTGAAGAAACTGAGTTACCCAAACGCTCACTTAAACCCACTTGGAAAGTAATGGAGAATTATGAAGCTTCAAGGACTGAATTGTCAAATAGCTTGGAATTAGTCTGGGAGAAAATCCTTGCTGAAGCCAATACAGTGTCTGTTGAATGTGAACTACTGACACTAGAGGGCGCCATTAAACAACTTTCTGCCTCATATGAGCTTTATCAGCTTACCAGCATCAAATTCACTAATGTCTTACAAAACATGAAGTCAGAAAATGCGATGACGCAATTAAACCGCGTCAACAGTCTTAATATTGAAAGAGACAGTTTTATCCAGCAAACCAGATTAAAGGCAGAAGCAAAAATAAAGCTGTTACAGGACACTGCATCTCACAGATCTGTTTCCACCAGACGTTCTAAAAACACGTCAAGATCCCATAGTTCAAGATACTCAACACTCAGTGAGCGACTTATTATTGCCCGCGCTGAAGTGGAAGCCAGCAAAGTGCAGGTGGCATATGCAGAAAAAAGAGCAGAGTTGGAAGCTCAAAGGGCAGAGTTAGAAGCGCAGTCAGCACGTCAGAGAGCAGAGTTGGAAGCGCAGTCAGCACGTCAAAGAGCAACAATGGAAACCTTAAATGAACAGTGTAAACATGACGCAGCTATGGCAAAGCTAAGGGTCCTACAGCAAGCTATCAGTGCAGACGAAGGTGCAAGTGAGAAAGACAGCATTAACCTAAACATAGCAGATATGGAAGACCCCCTCAAATGCACTAAAGACTATGTCCTAAGCCACTGCAGTGCACACTCCATTGTCTCCAATGCTCCCGACTACATAGAGACTCCATCACAGCTTCAAGTTAAAGAGGTTCCAGCAACTTCCTGCACTCAAAATCACTCCACTGCATTTCCTACCTGTCTACCTTGCCTGCCTTCATACGTCACAGAGCATCAGCGCAAGCTTCAGGCAAGTCATCAATCTCCAGTCATCGGTACAGCCTTGAATCAACGTACCATTGGAACAACTGACTTCAAGCAAGCAACTCACCTGGATGCATCTGCTGCACCATATTTCCCTGTGTCCTTTAACAACAATGTCAAAGATAACGCAATTAGCACCATACAACCAACAGCATCTCACATAAAGGCGGAGACAACTGAGACAGAAGAGTTTGTGAGGTACATGCTTCGCAGAGAGCTCACAAAGACTGGTCTTACAAGTTTTGGTGACCAACCTGAGAACTACAGAAATTGGAAATGTGCCTTCAGAACTACAATCAGCAATATTGGCATTACAGCTGATCAAGAATTGAATCTGCTGATCAAATGGCTTGGTCCTCTATCTGCTGCACGTGTTAAGCAATTAAGATCGGTTTTCATGGACAATCCTACTGCAGGCATCACAGCTGCATGGGAGCGACTAGAGCAAAGTTATGGCAGTCCAGAAGCTATAGAAAATGCTTTGTTCATGCGTCTGGAAACTTTCCCAAAGATATCCGGTAAGGACAACAAGGAGTTCCAGAGACTGAGTGACCTTCTCCTTGAGCTTCAGCTAGCCAAGACTGACCCAAAACTACCTGGACTCAGTTACCTTGACACTCCAAAAGGGGTAAACCCAATTGTCTCCAAGCTCCTGTATGGTTTGCAAGAGAAATGGACTGCACTAGGGTCATCATACAAAAGAGAGAACAAGGTTTCCTTCCCTCCATTCTCTTTTTTTTGTGAATTCATCAGGAAAATTGCAGAGACCAAGAACGATCCAAGTTTTTCCTACGGTGAGTACAGCCTCTTCTCACCCTTTCCTAAGAGTACCAGTCTTCAGGGCAACTATAGAAACCATAGAGGCCCAGTGTCCGTGAAAAAGACTGACATCCTTCCCACTCCTACCACAGTTCTGGCCACGAACAAACAGAGTAGGAAGAATGAAAACCCTAACAGAGAGTGTCCCATACACAAGAAGCCACACCCCCTCAAAAAATGTATCGGCTTTAGGAAAAAGCCCCTGGAAGAGCGCAAGGAGCTTTTAAAGACATTTAGGGTATGTTTCAGGTGCTGTGCTTCTACAGAACATTTTGCAAGGGACTGTAATGTGTCCATCAAGTGCATAGAGTGTGGCTCTGAAAAACATGTGCAAGCCCTCCATCCTCTTGAGCCCAGCTCTGCACAACCTGCCAACACTCCTCCCAGGTTAACGCATGGCGGGGAGAATACAGACCAAGTGCCTAATTCTACCATCATTTCTTCATCCTGCACTGAAGTTTGTGGAGAAGACCGCTGTGGTAAGTCCTGTGCTAAGATATGCTTGGTGAACATATACCACAAGGATCAACCAGAAAAGTCTCTAAAGGCATATGCTATCTTAGACGATCAGAGCAATCGATCACTTGCAAAATCGGAATTGTTCAATCTATTTGAAATAAAAGGCGAAGCTCATCCTTACACCTTGGGTACCTGTAGTGGAACTATAGAGGTTTCTGGAAGAAGGGCTCATGGACTCATGGTATCTTCTCTAAAAGGTAACTTGCAATTACCCTTACCTACACTTGTTGAGTGCAATCAGATACCTGCTAACAGGGAAGAAATCCCTACTCCAGCTGCTGCTTTCCATCACCCTCACCTCAAGGTAATAGCAAATGAGATACCGCCGCTTGACAAAGATGCTCAGATCCTTCTTCTGTTAGGAAGAGACATTCTAAGAGTTCACAAGGTACACAGACAAGTCAGTGGACCCCCAGATGCCCCATTTGCCCAGCGCACGGATCTAGGGTGGGTCATCATAGGCAATGTCTGCATAGGCAAAATGAAAAGACCTACCAACATTTCGTCATTCAAGACAAATGTTCTGCCAAATGGCCGAAACACTTACTTTGAGCCATGCCCACATCACTACTGGGTGAAAGAGAAGATAGCCAGCCACGAATGGCAACATGGTATCTCAGGTGACACAAGCCCTTTCTCCTACCATGATGGCGACTTCGGCTCTACAGTGTTTAATGCAACCAGTGAAGATGACATACTGGCTCCTTCAATGGAAGACAAAGAATTCATCAAGGTAATGGACAATGAGTTCTTTCAAGATGACTCCAATAACTGGGTAGCACCCCTACCCTTTCGTCTCCCAAGAGAGAGATTGCCCAACAACTTACAGCAGGCCATCAGTAGATTCTCCTCCTTAAAGCGAAACTTAAGCAGGAAACCAGAGATGCAAAAGCACTTTGTGGACTTTATGCAAAATGTATTTGACAGAGATCATGCAGAGCCTGCTCCCCCACTAAAGGAGGGAGAAGAATGCTGGTACCTTCCATCCTTTGGCGTGTATCACCCACGCAAACCAGACCAAATCAGAGTTGTCTTTGATTCCAGTGCCCAGCACGAAGGTGTTTCTCTTAACAACATGCTCCTTACTGGACCCAACTTGAACAACAGTCTAATAGGAGTCTTGATTCGTTTCAGACAAGAGCCTGTAGCAGTAATGGCCGACATTCAACAGATGTTTCACTGCTTCATCGTCAGAGAAGACAACAGAAACTACCTCAGGTTTCTATGGCACAAGGACAATGACCTCAACAAGGAAGTTATAGATTATCGCATGAAGGTACATGTCTTCGGTAACAGTCCTTCCCCAGCAGTGGCAACTTATGGGCTAAGGAGAACAGCTCAGACTGGAGAAGTTGAATATGGATCTGATGCCCGTCAATTTGTTGAAAGAAACTTCTACGTTGACGACGCACTTAAGTCCTTTCCAACTGCTAAAGAAGCAATTGATCTTCTCACCAGAACAAAGGAGATGCTGTCTGTAGCAAACCTTAGACTGCACAAGATTATATCCAACAGCCAGGAACTTATGAATGCCTTTCACTCTGAGGACTATGCCACTAGTCTAAAAAACCTTGACTTAGGTACAGATGTGCCTCCTGTACAGCGAAGTCTGGGTTTGTTGTGGAACATCAAGCAAGACAAATTCACCTTCCAAGTGTCAACTTGTGACAAACCCTTCACCAAGAGAGGAGTCCTGTCCGTTGTGAATAGCATCTATGACCCACTGGGTTTCCTTGCTCCAGTTACCATTCAAGGTAAGATTTTACTAAGACAGTTGTCTACTGAGAACATAGACTGGGATACTCCCTTGCCTAGTGAGAATCAACACAAGTGGGAAAGGTGGAGATATTCTTTGAAGTCACTAGAAAATCTTCAGATTCCCCGTTGCTATGTTCCGGGTTCCATTTCAACTGCTAACTGGAGAGAGATTCATATTTTCTCTGATGCATCAGTTGAAGCTATTGCTGCAGTAGCCTATTTGAAGACCTCTGAACTGAATGGAGAATCACACTGTAGTTTTGTCCTAGGCAAGGCAAAACTCACTCCCAAGCCTGCACATACCATACCAAGACTTGAACTTTGTGCAGCCGTGCTAGCAGTAGAAATTGCAGAGGTCATACGAAGTGAAATGGACACTAGAATTGATTCTTTCACCTTCTATACAGACAGTAAGGTAGTACTTGGTTACATAAACAACCAAACAAAACAATTTTATGTGTACGTCTGCAACAGGGTTGAACGTATCAAGAGATTCTCTCTACCAAGTCAATGGCATCACGTTCCCACTGAACTCAACCCAGCTGACTGTGGGACCAGAGCCGTGTCACCTGCCGCTCTTCAGGACAGCTTATGGCTGTCACCTCCAAGGTTTCTGTGTGAGGACTCTTACTTACTCCCTATTGACACCACCTATGGGCTAGTAAACCCTGAAGATAAGGAAATAAGAACTGTGAACACCTCACTCCACACTTCTGTAAGTACAAAACAGAAGCTGCGGTCACACCATTACGAGCATCAATGGAAGCAGGTGCAGCATCTAGCCAATGTGTTCTGGCATCGCTGGAAGAAAAAGTATCTTCACCACCTTCAAGGTCGTAACAAATGGCAAGCATCTAAGCCGAATCTTAAGGTTGGAGACCTCATCCTTCTAAAAGACAAGGAAGTTTGTCGGAATGAGTAGCCTATGGGTCTTATTACTAAAAGTTATGCCGAGCGACGATAACAAAGTCCGGAAGGTAGAAGTCAAGGTAACCAAGGGAGGATCAACACAAACCTTTAGTCGACCAATTACAGAGTTAGTACTCCTTTTGCCAGGTGAGTGACTTGTGCAAGGACTAGCCATGCTGTTGGCACGGCGGGGAGTACATTGCTGCCATCTACAGGTTCTACTCAGAACTTTGGAATTATTTGAAGACATCATACTGTGACTTTATGTTCTTCATCCTGTTGAACTTACGTTTATTATTTGCTTGTTGCATGTTTTTTATTACAGGTTCCAGGACATTCGTCAGTATTGGACTTTTTGAAAATATATATATTAGTTTAAGGTTATGAAATCTAAAGATTTCAGACGGGGAGTGTTGTGTTACACTATGTGATTATTCTTGCTCTGTGTCTTTAAGATCTGTCCCCTTCTTTCTAGCTGAACTCTCTCTCTCACCGTAGTTCTTTATATATCTCCTCCACTTCCTGATTCTGGTCATTACTCCTGTATTTCTTCCATGCTAACATCTTACATGTGGCTTACAACTGCAACGTTTTTCTACCTATGAATATCCATCATTAAACGGAACATTCAAAAGGATTCATCGTCTGTCGTCCTAACTGTGAGTTTATTCATTGAGTTAAACTGCCTGTATCGATGCAAGGGATGAATATCAAACCAGCTTGAGTAAGGCCTACTTAAACCTGGAGATGAACTTTATCGCTTTGTAGTTGAGACAGAACATCTCCTCTCTGCACACATCCCTCCAGCTCTCCTCTCTGCTAACCCCCCCTTTCATGGTTCCCTCTCTCAGCACATATTCCCCCTTCCCCCACACCTTTACAGTGCACTCCTCTCTGCACAACCTCAGGCTTTGGCAAACCCTCGCCTCTTCTGACGGCCACCGGTCTCTATGGTATGCGCAGGCTTTTTTTTTCTTAATTCAGCAGAGTACAGAGAGCTCTGCCTGCTGTAGCACAGAGCCGGAGGAGGAGTTTCAGAGCTCCTCGGCTCCGCGCTGCAATGTATCAGTAGTAGCAGCAAGCAGGGACAAGCTGCCTCTGGAATCACTGCCGCTGTAGCTTACAGTGCTGGGAGCAGAATTGTGCTCGAGGGCAGCATCAGTGAGTGCCCAGAGCTAACACAGAAAAGCCAGTTGAGGAAGTGAGCTGTGCAGAAAACTTCCTCTACTGGCTATGTGTTACATGACAGGTCGGAGAGGAGAGGGCTGCTAGAGGTGAAAAAGCCCTGGTGGCGATACACACTTTGTTGCTGAACTTCTGCTGGTTCCTCCTCGGTGGCTCCTCCCGCAGCTTCGGCAGCAGCTCTCTACTCTGCTCCTATCCCGCCTCCGGCCGTGAGTGATGTCACGCTGCCAGGACGGGACTACAAAGTCCATTCATAGGGGGAGAGAAGGGGCAGCGCTGACAGGTATAGCTGGTGTGGACTGTGTAGGCTTGTGCTGGGTGCAGGAGCGCACATTACAGCAGTAAGGTACAGATGACTACAGTACAGCTAGCGGCGCCGGCTAGTGTGAACAGTGAAGCACACTGCCGGCACTTCACCTGCGCCCCCCTCCCGCCTGCAAATTGTACCGCCCAGGGCATCCGCCCCTTCCGCCCCTGCCTTGTACCGGCCCTGCTTGCCATTCAGGCCAAAGAGTACAATCTTTGTTTCATCAGACCAGATAATTTTGTTTCTCATGGTCTGAGAGTCCTTCAGGTGCCTTTTGGCAAATTTTAGGTGGCTGTCATGTGCCTTTTATTGAGGAGTGGCTTCCGTCTGGCCACTCTACCATACAGGCCTGATTGGTGGAGTGCTGCAGAGATGGTTGTTCTTCTGGAAGGTTCTCCTCTCTCCACAGAAAAACGCTGTAGCTCGGTCAGAGTGACCATCGGGGTCTCGGGCACCTCCCTGACTAAGGCCCTTCTCCTCAGTTTGGTTGGGCGACCCGCTCTAGGAAGAGTCCTGGTGGTTACAAACTTCTTCCATTTATGGATGATGGAGACCACTGTGCTCATTGGGACCTTCAATGCTGCAGAATTTTTTTCTGTACCCTTCCCCAGATCTATGCCTCGATACAATCCTGTCTGGGAGGTTTACAGACAATTCTTTGGACTTCATGGCTAGGTTTGTGTTCTGACATGTGCTGTTACCTGTAGGACCTTAAATAGACAGGCGTGTGCCTTTCCAAATCATGTCCAATCAACTGACCACAGGTGTACTCCAATCAAGTTGTAGAAACATCTCAAGGATGATCAGTGGAAACAGGATGCACCTGAGCTCAATTTTGAGTGTCATGGCAAAGGATGTGAATACTTATGTACATGGGATTTTTTTGTTTTTTATTTTTAATAAATTTGCGAAGATTTCAAACAAACTTCTTTCACGTTGTCATTGTGGGGTATTGTTTGTTTCAAATTGTATGTGGGCAGGCTGAATGTACTAAGTTGATAGATTGATCAATTTGGGTACAACCAGCCTGCCGGATTCAGTTGCGATATTTGCTTGTGGCTACTATAGTCACTAGCAGTAATCACTGTCTTCTCCCGATGGGGACAGCTCCCCCCCCCCCCAGCACTCCCCCCCCCCCCAGGAGCAGACAGTTGCTCGGCAGGAGGTATTCCCCTGTTTGTGTTAATGGTGGAATTGTGCAAATTTGTTTTCTGCATCCCGCGATTGCAGGAAAGAAATTTGCACTGTCTATGGACTACCTTAGATTACCTGAGTGCATTATTATTATTATTATTTTTTTTTTATATATATTTATTGGGTTTTTCGCAATAATAATACACAATATAACAAAAAGAAAAGAGAAAAAAAAAGGTAACAACGAGGTCTCACAAGAAGTAAAAAATTAATACACACAAATCCAAAATAAGGACTTCAGCAATAGAACAGTTCAGTCCAAAGAAAAGGAAAAACCATTTCAATTATACATACAGAATAGAAATCACTTTTTTTTCAAGATCCATCTACTCCATAAGTTATCAAATAGTTTTGGCTTCTTCCGCAACCCAAAAGTAAGTCTATATAAGGGAAGGGAGTCATTATTAATCTTAAGCTATTGGGACAATGCCAGCACAGTAGACCCTTTCCAAGACAGTAAAAGTACTTTTTTAGCTTAGAAAAACAAAATACAAAAAAGTCGTTTAGCAGATTTAGAAAGGGACTGGTCCCCAAAAATGCCCAAGAGGCACTTTTTAGGATGTAGGACATTAGGAAGGCCCAATGAAGAGTAGGAGTCACTTTGGCGGAGGGCTTGTGGAACCCAGCTTACCTTAGAGAGGGAAACTCCTTGTCCAGCTCCCCCCGCCCCTCCTATGTGTAAGTTACCCTGTGTCTATTAGGGGCACAGGGGGACCGAGGACCCCAGACGTGTCCACACTAACCAGACTCACCGTACAACCACACCGGACTCAGCATTTCGTGTTACCGCTGTTATATATATATATATATATATATATATATATATATATATATATATGTGGTTTGTGCTAAAAGAAAGAGGGGGCTCTTTCACTTGGGACAGTAATATTTCTGAACAATCTCCCTCAAGAAATATATGAATATAAATTCCACCTTTCATCTCAGACCATTTCTAGATAGTTTGAGGTGGGATGGGGGTTGTTATGTGTTTAAGTGCCTGTATCCCATTGTTCTATTGTTTCTGTCTGCCTTGGGGGCAAAGAATTATGGGATGTATATGTGTATGTGGATTGGCTTACATGTTAATGAAAACCACTGTCAGCTATTAGATGCTAGAGGGGATGGGGGGGATTTCTCCTGCAGCCTCTCCTAAAGGCTGTCTGTGTGTCTCTTGTTACTGAATGTAGTTTACCCCGCCCTGTGCCATTATGCAAAGAAGAGGGGATTGTCCCATGAGTGTTTATCTCTTTGTACCTGTGTTTGAATAAACAGTCTTATGCTTCTTACCACCCTACACTGATGCCTCGACAAGTGACTGGGTGGTCCTTGGACCTTGGATCGTGCTGGTCCCGGGAAGCTTATACGGCGGACATACTCTTCTTGAGTACGGGGGTCCGTCACAAAGAGGAAAGAAATTAGCCCACCTCCGTCCAAAACCCCTGGACCACAGGACAGAGCTTGAGTGCTCTCTTATTGTATTGTGTGCAATTCCTTTTGTAAAATGTAATACAAATTTATAAGGCCCCTTTCACACTGGGGCGGGAGGTGCGGTGGCGGTAAAGCGCCGCTATTTTTAGCGTCACTTTACCGTTGGAAATTGCGGTGGTATTCGGCCGCTAGCAGTGTGGTTTTACCCCCCGCTAGTGGCCAAAAAAGGGTTAATGCCGCCGGCAATGCGCCTCTGCAGAGGCACATTGCCGGCGGTATGGCCACGGTTTCCCATTGCTTTCAATGGGAAGGAGCGGTGGAGGAGCGGTAAACAACACCGCTCCTTCACCGCTCCAAAGATGCGGCTAGCAGGACTTTTGGAGCAGTCCTGCTAGCGCACCGCTCCAGTGTGAAAGCCCTCGGGCTTTCACACTGGAGAAACAGCAGCCGGTGTTTAGGTTCAGTTTGCAGGTGCTATTTTTAGCGCAATAGCGACTGCAAACCGCTCCAGTGTGAAAGGGGTCTAAAAAAAAACATGTATGTGCACCATATGTTTAGCATCATGCCTCACTGTATACAGTTTTGTTATGAAAATAATTTTTTGTAATCAAAGTTTCTTACTTGGAGATCCTGCCAGTAACAGCACTTTCTGGGAACACAAAGCCAGTGCCTCGCAACTAGCAACAGTCGGCTGTTGGGCTTCCTCTGAGGTCTGATGTATTGTTTGTATGATGTCTGTAACTCACTGCATAGAATGTATAGATATTGAAAATACATATTTTTAAATATTACAATTCTTAAAGCTTCTTTGGAATTAGTAATGCCTAATAATATTTTTCTGTACAGAAGTAAAGAGAAAAGATACTTTATACGTAAGATCAGGATTAAACCTGTTCACATGTGCATAAAAAGGAAGCAATGCCTTTTTTACTTATTGCTACTAACCAGGAAATGAAATTGGAAAAAATATATAATTTTCTGCACAATGGTCTGCGGGGATCTCTTATGACTGTTTTAATCTTTTTCTTTTAAAAGAGCTGGCTCGCCAGTCTTCCACCATATGGCTTATCAATCAAATTTCACATTTTAAAATTATGGACATTTATTGCATTTACAGTTACTCGATTACAAGTTTTCATTTTATTTCTGTAATTAGTTTCGTGCCGGGGAGATCGATTTTTATATTAATACAAATAATGGTTTCCTATTATGTATTTATTTCAATAGAAATTAGGTTTAATGAGAATTACTCCCAGATGGAACGCAGAACTTTTTGACAAATTACTGTTTATATTTCTCTTCAAGTTTTCATGCTTCTTTTATGGCTTTACACGTGATTGATCATATGTTTCTTTTTAATTAAACACATCATCAAGAAATAAAAATAATTATATGAAAAACGTTATTTTCATTTTCCGATTTTTTTTATATTGGGTATAGGTATCCAAAAATAACTTTTTCAAATATTTTTTATACAATTGAATTTAAGTCAGTAAAACTAAAATTAGGTTTTGTTACCTAGTCAAAAAAGATTTCCACTGAAATGTGATTTAAAAAAAAAATAAATTATGACAACTTATTTTTTATTTTTAATACCCCTCCCATTTCTTCTGTATTAAAATAATATTGCCACGCTTCAGCACTGTGTTTGGCTTCCTTCACGATCCAGTGCCACGAGTCCTCAGTGCCAGATTAGGAAATATGCAGAGTAGGCACCAGCCCATGGGTCCCACGCCATTTAATGGCCCCACGACAATGGTTCAAAATATTATTAGTTTGATCTTGAAAGAAAATTGAAATGAAATGAAGCAATGAACTTGTTTACAAAAGATAGAAAAAAATGAATCAACTCAAAGAAATTAAAACCGTACATTAACCACTTCAGCCCCGGAAGGATTTACCCCCTTCCTGACCAGGCCAATTTTTGCGATGCGGCATTGCGTCGCTTTAACTTTATGTCCTTTTTTTCCTCAAAAATAAAGCTTTCTTTTGGTGGTGTTTGATCACCTCTGTGGTTTTTATTTTTTGCGCTATAAACAAAACAAGAGAGACAATTTTAAAAGAAAAACACAATATTTTTTACTTTTTGCTATAATAAATATCCCAAATAAAAAAAAAAAAAAAAAAACATTTTCCTCAGTTTAGGCTGATATATATTCTTCTACATATCTTTGGTAAAAAATCGCAATAAGCGTATACTGATTGGTTTGCGCAAAAGTTATAGTGTCTACAAAATAGGGGATAGATTTATGGCATTTTTATTATTTATTTTTATCTGCGATTTTTATTGGGGCTGCGACATTGCGGCGGACAGATCGGGCACTTTTGACACTTTTTTGGGACCATTGACATTCATACAGCGATCCGAGCTAAAAAATAGCCACTGATTACTGTATAAATGTCACTGGCAGGGAAGGGGTTAACACTAGGGGTTAAATGTGTTCCCTCGGTGTGTTCTAACTGTGGGGGGGGGGGGGAATGGGACTGCCTGGGGGAGGAGACAGATTGTTGTTCCTATATACTAGGAACACACGATCTGTCTCCTCTCCCCTGCCAGAACGTGGATGTGTGTGTTCACACACACACACATCCTTGTTCTGGCTCTGTCAGAAGTGATCTTGGGTGCGCGGTGGACATCGTGGCTGCCGGGCATGCGCATCGGCTCCTCTGTGACGCGGCGGGCTTGCCCCCTATACCCCTTAAAGCGGCCACCGTACAGCTACGGTGATTCGCGCAGGGGAGCCATTCTGCTGCCATCAAACGACGGTGGGGGGCGGTCGGCAAGCGGTTAAAGACTCTATAGAGAAAATACTGTATTAATCCAATGTACCCAGTAACAACTTAAAGAACATAAAATATAGACATCAGGTTAACATTACAGTTTGTCTCTTAAAGGCTCATTTTCTTTCAGCTGTCGGTTTGTAATAAAAACACCACTCAGTCCACAAGGATTACTGCCCCCACCGAGAAAGAACAACAAGCTGCATAATGTCACCACACTGACTAAAAGGCTGTGGATAAAAGATAAGTATGTGTTTTTTATTCAATAAAGGGGGCTTTGGGGGAATAGCCAGAGTTCTTCTTTAAGTTCGGCATAAACTTGCCCTATTAACCGCTTGCCGACCGCCCCCATGTATATGTACTGCAGGGTGACAGCTCCTAAAGGAGAAATCACGTACCTTTACGATATTTTCACTTCCGGGTTTGCGGTGCACATGCTGTGACTGGACACAGTGGGAGCCAATCAGCGAGTCCGGGGGACCCGATGTCCGCCGGAATCCGCCGATCATTCCTGACAGAGGCAGAATGTCTATGTAAACAAGGAAAATTGCCATTCTATGACAAGGGAAAAACAGAGATCCTGTGTTTCTGCTAAGCAGGAACACGGATCTCTGTCTTCCCACAGTACAAACACCTCCCCCACACAGTTAGACAGCACTCCCTAGGGACACATTTAACCCTTTGATCGCCCCTGATGTTAACCCCTTCCCTGCTACTGTCAGTATAGTGACAGTGCATATTTTTTTAGCAATGATCACTGTATTGGTGTCACTGGTCCCCAAAAAGTGTCAATTAGTGTCTGAATTGTCCGCCGCAATATCACAGACCCGCTATAAGTCGCCGATCACTGCCATTACCAGTACAAATAAATAAATAATGAAAAATTCTGGAAAAATATCCCATATTTTGTAGACGCTATAACTTTTGTGCAAAGCAATCAATATACGCTTATTGGGATTTTTTTTTTATTTTTTTTACCAAAAACCTGTAGCAGAATACATATTGGCCTAAATAGATTATAGTTTTTACATTTTTTTTATTGGGTGTGTTTTATAGCAGAAAGTAAAAAATATAGTTTTTTTTTTTCAAAACTGTCGGTCTTTTTTTGTTTATAGCGCAAAAAAAAACAAAAAACAACGCAGGTGATCAAATACCCACAAAAGAAAGCTCTATTTGTAAGAAAAAAAGGAATTCAATTTTGTTTGGGTACAGCGTCACATGGCCGCGAAATTGTAAGTTAAAGCGACGCAGCGCCGTAACCGCAAAAAATGGCCTGGTCATGAAGAAGGATAAACCTTCCGGAGCTGAAGTGGTTAAAACCCAGTTGAACTTTTCAGTCACATCCACTTAAAACAACCCTAGTACATCACAGCATTTGGTGCAACGTCTTAATGTTTGCTATCTTTAGAAAACAGCCATATCCCAAGTAGAAAATCCTGTACCGTGCCAGCATACTACAGAGACCCTTCCTCTCTGTATGTAAGTAGTGGTCTCTCCATACAGAGTATGGAGAGATACAGTAGTGGTCTCTCCATACACTCCCACATAGCTAAAATTTTAATTTGACTTGGGACATGGCAATAACATCATGAAACACTGCTAAGAGACTTATTACATAATAAATTGCATTTTTTTTTTTTTTTTTATAATGCAGAAATGCAGTAGCGGCACATTTCACCTTAAAAAAAAAAAAAGTCATATGCAATAGGTTATCATTGCCTAGTGAGAAGATATTAAAATACTGTATTTTTAGCACTAAACAGAATAAAGAAAATTAATTATAACTTCAAATAGCCTTTTTTTAGGTAATGTATGACGCTCAGCAGCATTTGGCTGCCCATCCGTTATTATTATTTAATATACAGGGTGTAAAGTGATTAATTGCTCCCTGGAAAAATATTTGACATCACAGTTGGGGACCTCAACCATTCCCAAGGTGCAAAGCCTTGGGATTTGTACTCTCCAGACATCTAAAGGTTTTCATTTTGGGTGGACCCCAGTGCAAGCAAAGGACCACACTCCACAGCAGTGGGGCAAAGGGAACATAAACAGCAAAAAATGGCCAAAAAAAAAGGAATAAAAATAAATACGAGACATGTCATTTGTTTCCATCGTTAATCTGAATTTGGTGGCAACTTTTGTGTTTTTGTCACAACCAAAAACACACATGCCGTTAACGACGGCTGGAAAATGTCACCGCTAAATTTTTATAATTAGAGGCACTAAGATCTGCATTATGTTCTAAATATTTGCTAAAGTGTGAAAGTCTCATAATATTCTGTTTATGTGCCATAAAGCTCTGAGCACCGCAGATGAAATCATTAAACAAGACAACGTGGTCGGGGAAAAATTTGGGTCAGACGACCTGCTTGCTTTACCGAGGAAGTCTTTGAAGCCCCCTATAAAAACGCAGCTGGCATTAAGAAAAGGGGCCTGAATGTCAGTGTTTCACGTTTATATCTTTGAAGCTGACGTGTGATGAAATGGATTACAGGACTTTCTACTGATGTAAGAAACATTTTCAGACTTTATTCAGTATGGCTGACTAGAGACACCTTGATGAAAGCTAGCAGGGCTCCCGGATTTAATTACTACCGATGTCCCAACAATCTCCCTGCATGTAGCTCCTGATCCTTCAATCCTCTATAAAGTGTTGGTTTTGGTCCGTACCTCCATGGTTGCTGGGAGTAGTATACCAATGACCAAATAGCCCATTCAAGCTTGTGTATTATCAGGCATTCCCGCAACACACCTGCTCTGTGCGCAATGCATTGTGGTGACAATTATTGTGAATGGTACCCCAATGCACCGAAAAGCATATAGTGCAATGCACGAGTCACTGCAGTGCACCACAACACATACCATGTGTTGTGGGACACAGTTTTGCTAAAAAAAAAAAATGGGTCATGTGCATTTTTTGATTCATTGTGGTGCATTGGTAGAAATGAAACGCTAATGCCGCATACACACAATTGGACATTCCGACAACAAAACCGTGGATTTTTTTCTGACAGATGTTGGCTCAAACTTGTCTTGCATACACACGGTCACACAAATGTTGTCGGAAATTCCGAACGTCAAGAACGCGGTGACGTATAACACTACGACGAGCCGAGAATAATTAAGTTCAATGATTCCGAGCATGCGTCAAATTGATTCCAATCATGCGTCAAATTTTTGTGCGTTGAATTGAGTACAGGCGGTCAGAATTTCAACAACTTTTGTTGTCTGAAAATTTGAGAAGTAGCTCTCAAATTTTTGTTGTCGGAAATTCCGACAGCAAATGTCCGATGGAGCATATACACAGTCGGATTTTCCGACAACAAGCTCACATCAAACATTTGTTGTCGGAAGTTCCCACCGTGTGTACGCGGCATAAGTGTAAATCAGCCCGAAACAGTGCGGGAGAAGGTGATCCAGTGCCCAGGGTGAAGATGCCTTTTCCAACCTTATTTATTACAAATGAGTCAATGCCCGATCATCATCTGCAGCTGGGATCCCTCTCACGGCTGCCACCAAGCCAATCTCAATGTCACTGTGCGCCTCTGGGTCCGCCAATTGGGATTCATGTGGACTGAGTAGTGTACAGTAACATTATGGGGACTTCCTGATGCCTATTCTCTCCCTCTGCCAATCTCCTTGCGCTGATTGTAAATAGCACTGGCAAGACCAGGGGTAAAATGAAATGCATGGCATGCATGTAATGAGGAGGGCTCAGCTCACCATGTGGTAACCTGCCACCCACCCCTCATAAAAACAATGCCCCTCCTGCTCCTCTCTGGCCCTGGCCCCGGGGAAGCCTAAGGAGGACAGAGAAACATGGCTAAATATGAAGGATGCCTAAATAGGACAAAGGGACGTGCTTCCCTATGAGAAACACTTGATGAGGAGAGAATGATTTGGTTCTTTGTGAGGGACACCTAAGGAGGACAGATGGACATGGTTCCTTATGAGGTAGGTTTAGAAGGAACATGGTTCTCTATGAGGGACTCCTGAGGAGGACAGAGAGACATGATTCTTTATGAGGAACACCTGTGGACAGAGGAACATGGATCCTTATGAGGGACACCTGAAGAGGACAGTGGGACATGGTTCTTTATTTTAGACACCTGTGGGGGACAGAGAAACATGGTTCTTTATAAAGGACCCCTGAATAAGGCAAAGGAACATGGTTCCTTATGAGGAACACCTAATGAGGGACATCTGAGGAGGACATTGGCATGGTTACCTTTGAGGAACACCTGATGAGGAACATCTGAGGAGGACAGAGTGACATGGTTACTTATGAGGAACACCTGATGAGGAACATCTGAGGAGGACAGAGTGAGATGGTTACTTAGGAGGAACACCTGATGAGGAACATCTGAGGAGGACAGAGTGACATGGTTACTTATGAAGAACACCTGATGAGGAACATCTGAGGAGGATAGAGTGACATGGTTACTTATAAGGAACACCTAATGAGGAACATCTGAGGAGGATAGAGTGACATGGTTACTTATGAGGAACACCTGATGAGGAACATCTGAGGAGGACAGAGTGACATGGTTACTTATAAGGAACACCTAATGAGGAACATCTGAGGAGGACAGAGTGACATGGTTAATTATGAGGAACACCCGATGAGGAACATCTGAGAAGGACAGAGTGACATGGTTACTTATGAGGAACACCTAATGAGGAACATCTGAGGAGGACCGAGTCTCGGAAAACCTAATGAGGAACATCTGAGGAGGACAGAGTGACATGGTTACTTATGAGGAACACCTGATGAGGAACATCTGAGGAGGACATGGTTCTCTATGAGGGACACCTGAGGAGGACAGAGAGACATGATTCTTTATGAGGAACACCTGAGGACAGAGGAACATGGATCCTTATGAGGGACACCTGAAGAGGACAGTGGGACATGGTTCTTTATTATAGACACATGTGGGGGACAGAGAAACTTGGTTCTTTATAAAGGACCCCTGAACAAGGCAAAGGAACATGGTTCCTTATGAGGAACACCTAATGAGGGACATCTGAGGAGGACAGTGGCATGGTTACGACAGAGTGACATGGTTACTTATGAAGAACACCTGATGAGGAACATCTGAGGAGGACAGAGTGACATGGTTACCTATGAGGAACACCTGATGAGGAACATCTGAGGAGGACAGAGTGACATGGTTACTTATGAGGAACACCTAATGAGGAACATCTGAGGAGGACAGAGTGACATGGTTACTTATGAGGAACACCTGATGAGGAACATCTAAGGAGGACAGAGCTTATGAGGAACACCTGATAAGGAACATCTGAGGAGGACAGAGTGACATGGTTACTTATGAGGAACACCTAATAAGGAACATCTGAGGAGGACAGAGTGACATGGTTCTTTGTAATGGACACCTGAGAAGGACAGATGGACGTGGTTCTTTATGAGGTAGGACAAGAGAACATGTCTCCTTTTGTGGTAGGACAGATGGACATGGTTCTTTATACAGTAGGACAGGGGGACATTACTCCTTATGAAGTAGGACAGAGGAACGTGGCTCCTTATGAGTGACATTTGGTCACTATAATGTGACTTGATAACATGAACTGTTTCCACACACACCAGAATCCTACAATGGCAACCCTCCAGTCCAACCAATTATGAGTGCAGACAGTGTATGAACCATGGAATAATTGGACTAGCTCTACATTGAGGTAGACTTTGCTCTCCTCATAAATGCCAGAGCATACCTCAGCGCTCCCCCCACCACCACCTCATCCCTGAATCGTTATGTGTGCTTTATGCAGGTTGTGTAGGACACTCCATCCACCCCCCTCTGAGGATGGCCCTTCACCCTCCTTTTCCCCCTACTGTACTAGTATGTAGGGTTTTCTTCTACATTTGGATGTACCAGCAAAATGAAAGGCAGGGAGTGCATGTGATGAGGGTGCAGCTCGCTACACTGCCCCCCCCCCATACAAAAACACTGCACCTGGGACAGCTACCATCCCACCACTGACCATAAGTATCAAATGCCCCTTTGCTGTTACAGCTGTCTATTGAGTTGCATTTAAGCCCTTTTGAAGGCAAACCTAAAAATTGTGTCTGTGAGTTCTTGCCACTGCTACCAAAGCACTGAGATGCAAAGAGAGTGAAAAAAAACTGTAGTTTGTGAAAAAAAAAAAATATGGCAATTTTTTATGATGCTTAGTGCTTTAGCAAGCTAATTGTCATTTAATTAGGAAATACATTTAGAGAATAGCATGCGCCCTAGGAAACAACAGCATGGGAGAGTGTGTGTGAACAGTGACTAGAAGTGTAAACAGGGAGACATATGTACAATGTCAGGAGTGACCTCGTGTCTTTAGTAGCGCAGTAGAGTGAAGTTTCGGGCTACTGGTTGGCAGCATTGTACAGCAGAGGGAGACGGGATTACTGCTCTCTGCACAGTGTCATTACTCTTTTTGCTAACTTCTTGTGGGAGATCAAGTGATTTCCACAGCTTTGTTATACACAATATTGCTTTATTCCAGTATTATCTCCCATTCAGAAAAGGGCTATTTCTTCATGGCACTCAGATTTTCCAGCCTTGCTCATATCAACTTCAATGAGCTATCAGCATTTTTTTTGCATTATACATTGAGCACAATAAGCTAAACCTTCTCTAGTAAACTATTTGTTATTATTCCTACCCAAGCACTTGAAGTTTAGAACTTTCAATGCTGTTTGTTCCTGCTCTTTCAGTGCTGCTTTCCTGGACTTCCGGTCTTCACAGGAAAGAGATAAAAGTGGACAGTGCAGTTTCTTGCCAGTCAGTTAATTTGAACAAAGGAGGAGGAAGGAATTAATGCAATGAACAAACAGATAACACCGCTCCAGGTGATAATGATATCCTCCGTAATGATCAGGTGCTGGTGCAGTATGTGGTCTGGGCAAGTTATTCTAGGGGCAAAGCGAATGACTGCACTCCAAAAATAAGGAAAAAAGCGTTTTTGTGTAAAAAGCATCCAACATCAAAAAATATTTACAGCAACAGCATCATGGCACGCACGGAGGGGAGCGTGGTTGACGCGTTTCACAATATTCTTGGCTTAATCATAAGGAGGATGGGAGTGCCTTGCCATCCTAGACTGTGGGGCTGTGTTTCTATTGATGCACACAGTGTAGGGTGACACAATTATAATTCCTGCATGCAAGGATGAGTCTATAGAATGCTGCAAGAGAAAGAAGCCACCCTGAAACAGGAAACGATTATGCGTGCCCACAAAGCAAAGCATCATGGCTGCGGGATGTGCACAGCCCCATCTGCCTGCATTTTCAGCTCAGTGGGGCTGGTTGGGGATTGTATATACACGGTTTAAGCGTTGATTTTTACCACTCCCTCAACCACAAGCAGAAACTAGGCTTAGGTCCCCTGGGTCTTTATTTCCTATATGAATCTAGCACTGTTATATTCCACAGTGCTTTCCCACTAAGTACAGTAGTTATGGACTTCTACAGCCTATTCCACAAGGGCTTCATCTTGTATATGAGCGGTGTGAACAGCAAACTTTTACAGGGCATTTGCGATTTTTCACCAAGTTTTTGCAGCGGACTGCTTATCTGAAGGCGGTATAGCTGGAGTTAGCAGGCAATCAGAAGGCAATTTTGCCACCTTCTTAACGCCTGTTTTTTTTTTCAATCAAGCATTTGGTTCACATTGCAGTGCTCTTCCATTAAACTCAATGGGTGCCCCCTGTCAAATTCTGAAGCCTGAGCTAAAAATATCATGACCCGGAAGCAAAGCATCACAGCCACTTGCATATGCATGGCCCTGACAGTCTGTAATGCTAGCATTTGGTGGGAGGCAAGGGGGGCAGTAAAACTGTGGTTCGAATCATTGTGAACATCATCCCAAAGTACTTTAGAAATGCACGTGCACTGCAACACAAAGCAGCACACCGCATGGTGTCCTGGAAAGCCTTGTACACACGACCGGTTTTCTCTGCAAGAAAACTGCTGGCAGAGCTTTTTGCTGAGAAAACCGGTCGTGTGTATGGTTTCTCGTCGGGAAAACTGCCGGGAATCTCGACGAGAAAAATAGAGAACCAGCTCTCTATTTTCTCATCGGGATTCTCGTCGGCCTGTTTCCCAACGAGAAAACCGTGCGCGTGTACGAGGCTACATGCTTACCTGTCCCCAGGTATGCCCGCGCATGCTCGATGAGACTTCGACACATGCGCGGTAGCTTACAAGGGTAGTGTAGGGTGTAGCAAGATGGCGGCGATGGCATTGAATGTGACGAGCGCATGCTCGTCGTAGTCGATGACGTCACCGCGTTCTTGCCATTCAAAAGAATGGCGGTTCTTTTAAATGTGCGTGTGTACACAGGGCTTGGCAAGAAAAGCTTGCCAGGAATCCCGTCAGGAAAAACTACGTTTTTTTCCTGACGGGATTCTCACCCGTGTGTACAGAGCTTTAGTTGCATTACAGCCCCATTTTCATACAGTATGTGCTGTGGTGAATTGTCAACCATTCATTTTGACATCATTGTCATCACTGTGGTATGAGTGGACCCTTTGTTGGTTGGGCTTTGTGAAACTCACTGGGAGCTGTTTTTGTGGAAATAGGGCCTTCAAGGTGGATACTGAGTTCATGTATGCAGTCATACCAAGTAGACCAGGGTTTCTCAACCAGAGTTCCATGGAACCCTTCGGGGTAAGACCGCGCTATATTAAGATGCCTCTCAACTCAACTCAACTCAACCCCAGGGTTCCTCCGAAGCTTGCTAGGGGTTCCTTGAGCAATAAGTGATTTCTGTCTCTCGGATAGGTAATCATTTACCCCAATGATCCTTTTAGCTATGTGTGTGTGTGTGTGGGGGTCCTTCCAATGACCACAAATGTAGGGAGCATTCTTCCCATTAACCATCACACTAATGTACTGTGAGTTGTACAGTAGATATAATTAATATTAGCTGGGGTTCTCTAAAGCCAAAAAGTTATTTCAAGGGTTCCTCCATGTTTGACTGGTTGCTGACCGCCCCAGAGCAGATTTACAATTGTCAGTTAAAGTAACGCAGCGCCGTAATGCAAAAAATGGCCTGGTCAGGAAGGGGGTAAACCTTACGGAGGTCAACTGGTTAAAAGGTTGAGAAAGGCTGATGTAGACTGTTGGTCTTGAGACACCAAATAATTTGGCTGTAATGGTTAAAGGCTACATCACTTTTGCACCATGCTACCCCCATAATGTAATATGGTACACAAGTTCTACATGGCAAGTCTGCTTTTTCTGGTACTTTATTTATTGTTATATTGTGAATAGCATGTTTTTAAAAGACTTCAGTAGCAGGATATCAAACTACAACACACCCATCCAGCTGAATGACTATGAGACTGGACTAATTTGTCTAGCAAAGACTCAGTCAGAAAGAGGTTGCCGAAAAGCAGGCAGTCATGGATGCAACTTGTTTTTAACCACTGCCCCGGGAGGATTTACCCACTTCCTGATCAGGCCATTTTTTTGGATACAGCACTGCGTCGCTTTAACTAACAATTGCGCAGTCATGCAACGTTGTACCCAAACAAAATTGATGTCCTTTTTTCCTAAAAGTAGAGCTTTCTTTTGGTGGTATTTGATCACCTTTGCGGTTTTTATTTTTTGCACTGTAAACAAAAAAAGAGTGACATTTTTGTTATAATAAATGTAAAAAAACAAATTTCTTCCTCAGTTAGGGCCAATATGTATTCTACTACCGATTTGTTTTTGAAAAAAAAATCCCAATTAGCCTATATTGATTGGTTTGTGCAAAAGTTATCGCGTCTACAAAATAGGTAGATAGATTTATGGCATTTTAATTATTATTATCTATTTCTTTACTAGTAATAGCAGTGATTTTTAGCGGCAGACAGATCAGAAACGTTTGACACTTTTTTGAGACCAAGTGACATTTATACAGCGATCAGAGCTAAAAATGCACTGATTACTGTATAAATGTCACTGTCAGGAAAGGGGTTAACACTAGGGGGCGATCAAAGGGGTTAAATGTGTTCCCTGGGAGATGTTTCTAACTGTATGGGGGCTGGACTGACTGGAGGAGGAGAGGAGAGGAGGAGAGAGATTGTTTTCTTAATCACTAGGAACAGACAATGTCACTCTACTCCCCTGACAGAACAGGGATCTGTTTGTTTACATTGGCAGATTCCCGTTCTGCCTCTCTCTGGAGCGTTCGCGGTTGGCCGGCGGACATCGAGTCCGCCAGACCCGCTGGTTGGGTCCCCCGCTTGCGAAAGGGTCGTGCGCACCCACAGATCACTGTGTACGCTCCCAACATACAGTGACAGCGAATTGCGCAGCCGAGCCAACCTGCCCCAGTACAACTGCGGCGGTTGGTCAGCAAGGTTTTTTTTTATTTTTTCTCAGTTTAGGCTAATATGTATTCCTCTACATAATTTTGGTAATAAAAATCACAATAAGCGCATATTGATTGGTTTGCGCAAAAGTTATAGCGTCTACAATATAGGGGATAGATTTATAGCATTTTTCTTCTTCTTCTTTTTTTTACTAGTAATGGCGGCGATCTGCGATTTTTATCGGGACTGCGACATTAGAGTAGACACATCGGACACTTTTGACACATTTTTGGGACCATTGGCATTTATACAGCAATCGGTGCTATAAAAATGCACTGATTACTGTAAAAATGTCACTGGTAGGGAAGGGGTTAACACCAGGGGGCGATCAAGGGGTTAATTGTGTTCCCTAATGTGTGTTCTAACTGAAGGGGGATGGGACTGACCTAGAGGAAATTACAGATCGTGGTTCCTAGCTATTAGGAACTCACGATCTTTCTTTCCTCTGCTCACAGAACAGGGATGTGTGTGTTTACACACGCACGTCCCTGTTCTGACTCTCATGCCCGGAGATCGCTCGCGGCTGGCGGTCATCGCGACAGCCGTAAACGAGCATCGGCACCCCCGCGATGCAACGGGCGCATGCCTCCGGCAGCACGCGCGCGCCTGCTAGTCTGCTTAAAGCGACCGACGTACAGCTAGGACGGTTCGCCCAGCGGAACCAACCTGCCGCAGTATATGCGGCGGCTGGTCCGCAAGCCGTTAAAAAAAAAACCATAGCATTGTTCCGGAAAGTTCTATGTCTTTAAACAGCTGCCATTTTATCCACAGGTCCCATAGTGACAAAGCGAACACAACGAGCTCTCCTACATAATGGAAACATTTGGCAGATCCTATTTTATTTACATGTCTTACATGCGTCTCCACATTCCATTATTGCACTTAGCTGCTCTCACCCTAATAAAATGAAATTCCTCCACAAGTGGTATTTGTTACCCTGATCTAATTTAATCAATTGATTGATATGTTCGCTTGTCTAAAGCAAATATACTCTGGTAACCCGAGAAGGTGTCACCCCATCAACATAACGATGATAACAGATAAATTACATTACAGTCATTTTCAGCCATGGCGGAGCTGTGCACTAATGGCACTTTTCTCTGTTTGTTTTAGAGTAGGTCACATCTAATCTATCCCCAGTCAAACTAAAGCTTTATACAAATACATAATGCATTAGGACAAGTAGAAGATAGCATCACCCCGAGCAGAGGCACTGGCTGCAGGTGAGACCTGGCTCTGCTTCATATCTTTGTTAATCAGCTCTTATGGGCCACTGTACTCTCTAAATTATATGTTTCAATGGAAATAAAAGTCTTGCAGATAAATTGCTTTGATACAGCAAGTAGCTCAAGTGTACTAGCAGACTTTCCTTCCCTACAACTTGACAGATCTGTATTTACCACAATGGCACTTGTGTGCCTACGGCAGCTGGGTAGGGTGGGGGACGGAGGGGGGCACACAACGTCTAAAGACAGGCTGTGATTATTTTCTTTATTTCTTCAGCCAGCCAGACAATTGTAAACTCATTATTATACAGGATTTATGTAGCACCAACAGTTGACACAACCCTTTACAAAATTAAGTCAGACAGTACAGTTGCAATACAATTCAATACTAGAGGAATCAGAGGGCTCTGCTTGTTAGTCATATTTTTGTTAGTATTTTGAGTTCGATTTGTTAGGCAATCGGAAGCCACTGTATGGATTGGCAGAGAGGGGTATGAGACTCTAACCGGCTGGTAAAGCGGATGAGTCTGGCAGCATCATTCATGATGGGCTGAAGGGGGATGGACTATGTAAAGGTAATCCAATGAGGAGGGAGTTGTAGTAGTTGAAATAAGAGATAACCAGGAAGTGAATTAGAAGCTTTGTTAGGTCATTTGATAAGAAGGGGTATATTTTGTACTGTAGATGCTGTGGAGTTTGAGGTGGCATGATCTGGACAGAGATTGGTCAAAGAGGAGAGTACAGAGTCCATGGTTACACCTAGCACCCTGGCATGCAGTGTCAGACTGATAGTTGTCCCATCAAAAGAAAGAAGGGAAAGAAGTCAGGGGAAGGAGTAGGTGGGAGAAGGAAACATTATGAGATCAGCTTTGGAGAGACTGAATTTGAGGAAGTTGTCTGATATCTGTATTGATATGTCTGTTTAAATTAGTGATGTGTGAGGAGACTGATGGAGTCTGCTGAGGGGTAGAAAGATAGATTTGTGCATTGTCATCATGGAAATTGTATTTGGAAGCCATGGGAGGCAATCAGCTGACACAGGAAGGAAGTGTTGATTCAGAATAAGAGAGGTTCAAGAACAGAACAATGGGGGACCCCAACGGAAAAAGGAAGAGGAGAGAAGGAGGTAAATTTGTAGGTGACACTGAAGGTGTGGTGAGATAGGTAAAATGAGAACCAATAAAAAGTAGAGTCACAAATTACTGCTATTGCTCAAAAAAAAATGGCACCCTCCATCCTTTTTCCTTTGTTAGTCTATACCCCAGTGCACAAGGCCCCAGTGGCTAGTAATAACAGTTTTTCTTGCCTAGGTGCTTACACAAAGACAGTGAAAGAAAATGTTCATGGTTCTTACTCTGAATGGTCTAAGGCTATCGGTGGTGTACCCCAAGGTTCAGTGTTGGGACCCTTACTTTTTAATATCTTTATAAATGATATTGGGTCTGTAATCAAAAGTAACATTTCAGTCTTTGCAGATGACACCAAGCTATGCAGTGGAATAACGTCCTTACAGGATTTCTCCAATTTACAAGCCGACCTCAATGCTCTGTCTAATTGGGCGACTATGTGGCAGATGAGGTTTAATGTTGATAAATGTAAAGTTATGCACTTGGGGGCTAGGAATATGAATGTATCATACATACTAGGGGGAGTACAACTGGGGGGATCCGTAGTGGAGAAGGATCAGGGGTTTTTGGTAGATCATAAGCTCAGTAATAGCATGCAATGCCAAGCTGTGGTTTCCAAAGCGAGCAAAGTCTATTCTTGTATTAAGAGAGGTATGGTCTCCAGAGAGAGAGATATAATTTTGCCTTTATACAAATCATTAGTAAGACCTTATCTGGAATATGCAGTTCAGTTTTGGGCCCCAGTTCTCAAAAAGGATATCGGGGAACCGGAGAAAGTGCAGAGAAGGGCAACCAAACTGATAAGAGGCATGGAGGAGCTCAGCTATGAGGAAAGATTAGAGGAACTGAATTTATTCTCTCTTGAGAAGAGGAGATTAAGGGGGGATATGATCAACAATCAACAAGTACAAATATGTAAGGGGTCCATATAATGAACTTGGTGTTGAGTTATTCACTTTAAGGTCAACACAGCGAACAAGGGGGCACTCTTTACATCTAGAGGAAAAGAGATTTAATCTCCAAATATAGAAAGGTTTCTTCGCAGTAAGAGCTGTGAAAATGTAGAATAGACTCCCTTCAGAGGTGGTTCTGGCCAGCTCAGTAGATTGCTTTAAGAAAGGTCTGGATACTTTCCTAAATGTACATAATATAACTGGGTACTGACATATATAGGTAAAGTTGATCCAGGGAAAATCCGATTGCCTGTCTGGGATCAGGAAGGAATTTTTTTCCCCTGCTATAGCAAATTGGAGCATGCTCCTCTGGGGTTTTGTCGCCTTCCTCTGGATCAACTGTGGGTATCGGATTGGGTATATGGGATTGTATGATATTTTTTATTTTATTTTTATGGTTGAACTGGATAGACTTGTGTCTTTTTTCAACCTGACTAACTATGTAATAAATCCAAAAATCTAACCTAAGGTGCATCAAGCAGCCTAAGGTGGTGGAGACATGCAGGCAGAATCTGAATGCCCTCAGGCAAAATTGTCTACTTATTTAGTCCGCTCATAAAAGTGTATGCTCATCTCAGTTGAGCACACACACCTTTTATATGTATGGACAGGTGAGTAGGGAGAAACAAGCAGTTAGCCTTGGCATTGGCTAATCTGGTGGGAAGGGGAATGATTATACAAGGTATTCATACTTGTCTGACCAGTTGTAGCCTCTGCAGAAGAGTTGAGTTTCAACAGTTGCTGTGGACAATAGATTGTTACCTAATCCAACTGAAACAATTGTACTAGGAGATATTTATCCAGAATAAAAAAAAACACAACAAAAAAAAACACCAGCAACAGCCAAATTCATGAAACAACTGAAATCATGATTTTGGCCTTATCCCCGTCGTTCTTATTGTCAACCTGGCTACAGTTTGGTGTTGAAGTGTATATCCACTTGCTTACGGGGCACTTAAACCCCCTTCGTACCCAGACCAATTTTCAGCTTTCAGCGCTGACGCACTTTGAATGACAATTGGGCGGTCATACAACGCTGTACCCAAATGATATTTTTTCCCACAAATAGAGCTTTCTTTTGTTGGTATTTGATCACCTCTGCAGTTTTAATTTTTTTGCGCTATAGACAAAGAAAGACAGAAAATTTGGAAAAAAAAACTATATTTTTTTACTTTTTGCTATAATAATATCCCAATTTTTTTTTAAACTATTTTTTTTCTCAGTTTAGGCCGATACGTATTCTTCTACATATTTTTGGTAAAAAAATTGCAATAAGCGTATAGTGATTGGTTTGCGCAAAAGTTATAGCACCTACAAAATAAGGGATAGATTTATGACATTTTTATTATATATTTTTTTTTTTTTACTAGTAATGGCAGGTTATCTGCGATTTTTGTCAGGCCTGCGATATTGCGGCGGACATATCGGACAACTTTGACACTATTTTGGGACCATTCACATTCACATTTGTACAGCGAACAGTGCTATAAATATGCATTGATTACTGTATAAATGTGACTGGCAGGGAAGGGGTTAACACTAGGGGGCGATCAAGGGGTTAAATATGTTCCCTGAGAGTGATTCTAACTGTGTGGGGGAGGGGAGTGACTGTGGGAGGTGACCGATCTGTGTCCCTATGTACAAGGGACACAGCATCGGTCTCCTCTCTCCCTGACAGGACGTGGATCTCTGTGTTTACACACAGAGATCCACGTCCTGCTTCTGTAACAGCAGATCGCGCATACCCGGCGGACATCGCGGCCGCCAGGCACGCGCATCGGCAACACGTGACACGGCGGGCACAGCTGTTCCCCGCCGCATGCCCTCAGCGCCGAGCGGGGGGAATGTAAACAGCAGGACGTCCAGGGACGTCCACCTGGCACTTGAGAGCCACGCTGCAGATGTCTTTCGTCTATAGCGCGGGTCTCAAGTGGATATGGTCAGAGATGGGTGTAAGTCTTGAGGGAAACCTCACTCTTTCTAGCTTTTCCGTGCCAATAAAATCCCTCTTTTTCATAGTCTTGGTAAGTATGTAAAGCCATTTTTTTTAGATTAGGGAATGGTTAAGATCTCTGTTGGGATCTCTATTCGCAATGTGTCTATAAATTTTTTGCATTATATATGCTTCTATAAATAAAGGAATTACAAAAAAAAGACCTATGTTGGGTTTGATTTTTCCCCTTAGAGAGATTTCCCTTCTATTAATGTCCCAGAGACACATGAGGAAGTAAGAGGATATCTCTTCAAAGCAGCCAACATCCACACTTCAGCAGAGCAGGTTTACCCATTGGAAGAATCCCCCTCAGCTCCTGGTCCTGTAAAAAAAATTGATTTCCCATCATTTTCAGAAAAGCCCGTAGCCAAAAGAAAAGAAGAAATAAGCGCAGGGCTACATGAAATGGGACCCTGTAGGCTGGGCTAGTGAGGCTTAAATTATTTCCTGAAGTTAACTTGAGCTCACAGGTTATTGGTCAGAGCGGTGGGAGGGGGAGGCAGTGCAGAGAGGAGGTCAGAGGTACAGACTTCCTGTCAGCACACAAGGATAGGAAAAGATCCCGCTCACCCACCCTAGTTATTTGAGATTGGTTGCATGGAAAATTGATAATGTTGGTTTGTTTTTCTGTGTTTGTTGTTTTCTTTTTTGGTTTCATTTTTTTTTTTAGGAAGGCGGTTGGGTCTTTGGAGGCATTTGGAAGTAAAATTATGGAATTAAAGGTTTGGGACACATCTGAGGTATGGGTCCCCGGTGAATGCCAGTTACGTGGTTAACTGGGAGTTTAAGGTTATCTGCTGAAGGTGGTTCGTCCCCGAGTCGGATGCAAAGCGACAGGGACCATAAAATGGTTAAGCAGATATAAAGTAAAGAGTTGGATACATAGTGCCTCCATGGATCGGCAACCAAAAAGTTTATGCTTTGTTTTGGTTTATACTGTTAATTATTTTATTTAATAAAGGGGCCATAAATGGCCAGTTTTATCCCAACTTTTGGTGTCAGATTATTTTTAGTAGCAATAATAAGGGGCCACAATATGGGTAAAAAGTTATGGATATTAGTGGTAAAATATAAGACAGTATACATAGGGGTTACCTTTTCATGTACGGCTTAGACAATGGTGACCAGGATCAGGGAGAATGAATCCCCCTAGCAAGAACATCAACTGTAATAAGGCCCTTCCACGTTCTATCCAAAACTAAGAAAACACTAATAACTAAATAAAAAAGGGACAAGCATGGGTCAACTTTGGTCAATAGTCTCAGCAATGCCAAAGCCCCATTTTTTTGGTTTTGTACATGCTCTTAAGTAGACCATCGTATGGGAAGGCTATGCTTAATTACAAAAAATCCAAGATTAGAGCCTTTCTATTACACTCATATTATGCGAATTAGTAACAGAGAGAAGTAGAATTAGCCAGGCATAGCCACGGCTCTCCAAGGTTGTTTGTTCCAGAATTAAAAATGTTATTTTTTAGCCCAAATCTGTAGTACATTTGAAAGCATTGTAGGAGAAATTAGACATGTTCAATTAGCACAACAGTTGTGTATAAAAGAAAAAACATCAACCGTTGGAGTGAAGCCAGGTATTTCTGAAGGAGAAAAAACAAGCAAACATTCATGCTTCAGGTTAGATTTGGTCGATAATGCATGTTTGAAGGAAGTATGCTCATAAAGGATTTTCCACACTTATAAGAGTACAAAACAAAGACATTCAAGCCTAAAGCAGTGTAACTTCAGCCGCTTGAGGAAATTCAAAACCAAGACACTGGCGAAGCAAGCTGTCCAGTCATGTTTAGAGTTTGCTGAAAGGATAATGAGATGTTCGAGGGGTAGGCTATTTAAATTGAATTTGGTATTGTATAAATCTTTTTCCTTTGCACCTTTAGGCTCCTTCCTGTCTCTATGAGTCATGTATTCGATGTCTGAAATTCGAGAATGTCCCTATGATAGACAACTTCTGGAAATGAAACCGGATCTATTGCGTTGGGTCGTGTGAATGGGTCTCTCAATCTCAGTTACTTATCTTTAGTGTGCATTTATGTGGGAATAGAAATCCATAATTCAGAGGAGGGCTGAGGTTTTATTATGCTGCAATAATGCATTCTGGCTTGGGGTATGCAGGGGTGAAGGCACCTGATATTTGATATATTTTTCTATGGTCATGTGCAATCTACAGTTCTACATCAAGAGGACAATTATTTTTAGCAGCAGCAGATTAAAAAAAAAAATAGACTGGTAAAAAAGTGTAAATGTTACCATATTTCTTCACATTTGTACAAAATATTACTTTAATTTTCCAATGATATAGTGTGAGTATTTTATGCAAGGTGTGGAAAGAAAAATACTATTGTGTGTTTCTTCTACATTCACGCAGTATATATACTGTATGTAAAGTATATAGAACATTTTTTTTGCAGTAAAAAACTGAAAATTTCTACCAGCTTTTCCTGTTTTTTAAAAGAAAGCCTTAAAGGGTAACTCCACTTTCGTGGGGAAAAAAATAGCAAATAAAGAAAAAAAATAATATAGCATATATAATTGCGACACTAATCATATTGTAGTTGAATGTTTTTAAAAATTACCTTTCCTTTTCAATCTGCAGCGATGTAATTTTCTGAGAATGCATTGCAATATGGTTACATAGAGTTGTTCTGTACACAAAATGTGTACTGATCACTTCCCAGAAACATAATTTCCTGCTTGTCTGATTGGCTCACCAATTTTCTAATTCACCAATTTTCCCAGATGTCTGCCTAAGATGCAAGTCAGATTTCAGGCATCCCCTGCAACAAAAATGTCATTTTTGGAGAGATACTTTCAACAGGAGCACATCTAAAGGGACGCAGACCCAGCAGATTTCCTCATTAGTGCCCTGCAGCTACACACCTGACAGTTAATTATGAAACCACTCCCATTAGACCCACTAAGAGCAGAGGCACAGAGAAAAACACATGGATTTCTTCAGAATAACCAAAGGTAGGAATCTGCAACAAAGGTTGTTATAATCCCTGCAATGTACACAGATCACCCAGAGGGGAATGTTTTTTTCTCAACAAAAGTGAAGTTACGCTTTAAATAAATTTTTTAATTAGTTATACTACATTACAAAGATAAATTTAAGATCCCAACCTGTACTCAAATTATGGAAAATTGTAGGAGAGGGAAAAGTATATTTTTTTCTAAAAGAGATATAAACTAGAATAGGGAGGCAAGACACAGCTACATTCTGTAATCTGCATACATTTTAATTTTAAGTGGAAAATCTTAAATGATCTTTTTCCCCAAAAATATGATGGCATACCGCAACACATACACAAGTAATGGTAGCCATACATGTTTTGTTCTTTTTAATGCGCTCAACGTGCAATTAAATCAAAATATCAAATCCATAAGCAATTAAGTAGCCATAACTTCCCTTTCAATTAATTTTGCATTGATTGTCAGTACTGAGATACTTTGTTCATGCATATGATCATATTTTGATCAAGCGTGTTATCCAATTTCATGATGGGATGTGATAACTTAAGATGAGATTGATAACTTAAGTTATGAACTTAATATTGTAACTATCTGTTGAAAACCACTTCCTCATATGTGGCATATCGATCCAATGTTCATTCCTGTCTGAAGAAATCGATTGGAAAATAAATCAATAATTTAATGATGTGTGCACGGCCACCATAAATTTTTTCTTTTTTTTTCTCGCATCAGTGGATCATTTAATAACTTAAGGAATACAAAACATACCTTATATGTCCTAGAGTTCTTTCCTTCTGGACACACACCAACAGATGTAGCTGCGGGGTCTGGCTGTGAGTTTGACACACAAGGTCCTAATCTGCTGTCAGCAGCTATTTTAGCGCTTATCACCTGAAACTGAAATAATACTGCCAGCGCTTGTTAAATATAATTTAAATGTATGCTAATTGTTAGCTGCTACTGTTAGGAACAACTAATAATAACTTGTTTATAATTTTGTACAGGGGTTTCTGAAGACTAAATAAGATTTTTTAACCAATTTGTGTAGAAGAAAGGACAGCGATCCAAGCTCAGCATATAGAGACTCATCAGCTCCACCAGTCAACAGGAAGGAGTCATACAGGAAGAAAAGATCGCCACATAGCATAAAATCCTTGGCAAAAAATGTACTAAATAAAGTATTGCACTTACATCAATGTAGTCAAAAGCAGGCCTTTGTATAATGTGATCACAAGGAGAAGAACATGTGGGAAGTACCACACTGGCTCCACAACACTGCGTTCTTCTCCTTGTGATTATATATATGCAATATATATATATATATATATATATACAACATTCCAGTGTGGTTGTACAGTGAGTCCGATTAGTACAGATCAGACTAGGGTTCTCGGTCACCCTGTGCCCCTATTAGAGACACAGGGTGACTTAGACATAGGAGGTGCATGGGGAGCTGAGACAAGGGTTTCCCAACCTCCCCAATGGATGCTGGGTTTCACGGGCCCCCCGCCCAAAGTGACTCCCGTCACAGTGAGTAACCTCTTCACTTTTGACATGAGACTAGCATGCCACAAAAAACGGATGTTCGGTCGTCCGAAAATCTAAGCGTGTGTACGAGACTTTAGTTCACATTTTAATTTTTAATGAAAAGGTGAATTTACCTGTGACAGACCTAACTGGGACAGGGGCTTTTGAAGGTGACTGCAGGCTAGCCTCTTGCCTACTGACTATGGGCCCTGGTTTTTGAGGGGGCTCTGTTCTTGGAAGGTGTGTGCCTGGGGGACCCTTAGAGTGGTCTTGCTTTGGATTCGGGTCCAGGTCTCCCCAAAACACACAAACTCTGGGAACCTAGGACCTGGATACAGATTTAGGGCCTTTGTGCCCAACCCAGCAATGACTGCTTTAGACTCTGAAACTCAGAGCAGATATTAATATAATCAGCTCAAACCAACCTGATGCTGGGGTCTCCTGCTATAATCTGTTTACTAAGGTGTCTTTCTCACATGGTATCATTTCCCCATTGTGTGCCTCCTAGGTGTGAATTCTCATTGTTAATTGAGTCACCTATTGTTTCTGTATGTCTGCTAATCCTTTAGAGATTTGGACTGTCCTAGGTCTTCTTACGGGGGGAACTGGTGCTGAACAGTCTAGTTGGGCACTGAGTCACCTAGGCTTGTCTAGGTGACTAGTTACCCCAGCTTACTGTTTAATTAGATTACTATTTATGTTGGCTGTTCCTTAGCTATGTTAAAGTGGTTGTAAACCCACTTTTTAAACAAAGACCTACAGGTAAGCCTAGATTAAGGCTTACCTGTAGGTGCATGAAATATCTCCTTAACCTACACGGTTAAGGAGATATTTGTATGTAAATGCGGCGACGCTGACGTCACCCCATTCACAAATTCGGCTAGATCGCAACATTGGACGACGTAGCCGAATTCGACTGCTCACGCGCGAGCTCTTCGCCGCTCCGGCCAATCACAGCGCCGGAGCGGCGCTGCGATTGGCTGCAGCGGCGATACCCGGAAGTAACATTCTGGCTATCGCCGCAGCGATGGATGCGGCTAGAGGAGGGACACAGACGACTTTGGGGGCCCCGATCGAAGGTAAGTGGTACATAATGAGCTAGTATGCTAGTCATACTAGCTCATTATAGCTTTGTCTTGCAGGTTAGTAAAAAAAAAAAGATAAAGGGTTTACAACCACTTTAATTATCTTACTGTTTGCATAATGCGATCAAGCTCTTATCTGATTTTGTACAGAATATATATATATTGTGTTCCAGTTTGCACCTAATATTTCACTATAATACCGGGTTCCTGGTTCCAGAGTGGAGGAAGCTGTATATTGCCATTATTTACTATTCGAAATCTCCCAAAACAGCAGTAAAAGAATGGTGGAACATTGAAACCTTCACAAGTCTATCCAAATCTATTAAAGTAAGTTTTGGCTAGAGATGGGCTTTAAGAAAAAGTGTCATGTCTCATAAGTGTTAAAAGCTATCGATCACTCTTGTTAACTCATGTTTTGGATTTACAAGCTCTGCAGATGAACCCCTAAGAGGTCACAGCAGTCAGAAGTGGACCCATCACTTAATTCAGATGAGCTGATATGTTTCTGTTGAAATAAGTCACTAAGAGCTAATAATTATCACTGTCATCGTTTATATGTCCGTCGCCTTATGTTGGACCAACATTTATCCACTGACAGAGTCACGGAGCGAGTAACACTATCTGCTGTTAATAACCCAGCAACATGGCATCTGTTGAGGCTTATCATTACAAATGTATTTTTAGACAAACCGCATGGACGAGTGACAAGGTGCTTTACATTGAGCCTTCAGCTACGGGTTGTCACTGTGCTGATTGAAACCATGGGGGGAAGCAGCAGCTGAAACACAATCAGAGCAAGGGTCTATAATGTAATTCCATGTTTATAATAAGAGGCTAAGAAAGATTTTCTTATATTATCAAATGCAGAAAGGGTCAGATGCATTTCTCCGATAGGCTTATTTAAACTATATTGAAAGCCAAAACTTTTTCTTGTTAGTTTTAGAACAGCATGGATAAAACCGCTGATATTATTTATTCCCCCAGTGTCCCATTGGGGGTTCCTTGTACTGTATATCCCGCTCTTTGAAATATGGTGTACAGTGGACTTTTTGGAGGGCCCCCTAGTGTCTGGATTGCTAAAAGAGATGTATGGGAATTTTTATTTATTTTTTCAGAATCATACCTACCTAGGTGGATGCAGCATCAGTCCAATGCTGCATCTGTCCCAAGTTGGCTCTAACACTGAGAACCGAGCGATAACACACTGCCGATCACTCGGTTGTCAGAGCTCCGTTAGCAGAGAGCTCCCTGCTCTGCCCCCTCCTGGCCCACTGGAGCGCTGAGCTGTGCAGGGGACTGGATCGGTCGCTGAGAGGCTGAGCCTGGTGCCAGTCTAGGCTTGTGGGTGGATCCCGACAATATGGTCACGATTCTTCCCGACCCTGGACCGGCTCTTTGACGTCAGCTGACAGCGGGCTTCAGCCCGCTGTCTGCTGAAAACTGGTCACAGGAGTGCAGAACAAACTGCACTCATGTGATTCACAGGAGAAGTACAGGCAAATGAGCTTTGGCTGTACTTCTCTTTTAACCACTTGGGATACGGCACTGCGTTACTTTAGCTGACAATTGCGTGGTCATGCAACACTGTACCCAAACAAAATTGATGTCCTTTTTTTCTCACAAATAGAGCTTTCTTTTGGTGGTATTTGATCACCTCTGCGGTTTTTATTTTTTGCGCTATAAACAAAAAAAAGCAACAATTTTGAAAAAAAAATATATATATTTTTTACTTTCTGCTATAAAACATAACCAATAAAAATATGTAAAAAAAACATCAATTTAGGCCAATATGTATTCTGCTACATATTTTTGGTAAAAAAAAATCCCACCAAGCGTTTATTGATTGGTTTGCTCAAAAGTTATCGCATCTACAAACTATGGGATATTTTTGTGGCATTTTTATTTTTACTAGTAATGGCGGCGAGTATCGATTTTTAGCGGGACTGCGAAATTGCGGCGAACAAATCGGACACTAAAGCCCTGTACACACGATCGGATTTCCTATGGATTCTAATCCGATGGATTTTTCCATCGGAAATCCAATGAAGCTGACTTCCATCAGTCTTGCCTACACACCATCAGTCAAAAATCTGACCGTCCCAAACACTCCGACAAGCCGAGAAAAATTAAGTTCAATGCTTCTGAGCATGCGTCGACTTGATTCTGAGCATGCGTGGGTTTTTTGTCCAATGGAGTTCCACACAGACGATCGGAATTTGCTATCAGTTTTTTTCCCATCGGATAATTTTAAAACATGTTCTATTTTTTCTCACCGATGGAAAAAAGACAGATAGGGCCCATACACGATCGGTTTGTCTGATGAGAAAAGTTTTCATCTGTAAAACTGATCGTGTGTACACGGCATAAGTGACACTTTTTGGGGACCAGATACACTAAAACTATCACTGTATAAATGACACTGGCAGGAAAGGGGTTAACATCAGGGGCGATCAAGGGGTTAAAGCGGAGCTCCACCCTAAAATGGAACTCCTGCTGATCGGAACCCTCCCCCCCTCCAGTGTCACAATTGACACCTTTCAGGGGGGAGGGGGGTGCAGATACCTGTCTATGACAGGTATTTGCACCCACTTCCGGGAGTCCTCTCTGCTGGAAATCTGCGGGAAGCACGTCACTTCCCGCAGATTCCCCGTTGTGTTCTGGGAGACACTCGGCTCCCAGAACACAGGGGACCATTCAGAACGGCGCAGCGCGACTCGTGCATGCGCCGTAGGGAACCGGGCATGAAGCCGCAAGGCTTCACTTCCTGGTTCCCTCACCGAGGATGGCGGTGGGGGCAGCAGAGTGACGAGCGGTTGCTCGTCCTCTGCTGCGAACGTCGCTGGACTCCAGGACAGGTAAGTGTCCACATATTAAAAGTCTGCAGCTGCTGGCTTTTAATATTTTTTTTCCGCGGCACCTCCGCTTTAAGTGTGCTCCTAAGGAATGCTTTCTAACTGTGTGGGGGGTGGACTGACTTAAGAAAGATAGAGATCTTTATTCCTGACCCGGAAGACAAAACAATGTACAGGTACATTGTTTCGTGCAGCCGCGCCACCCTGTGGCCGTAAATGTACGGTGGGCGGTCCAGAAGCGGTTAAAGTAGAACTAAAGACAAAGCTTTTTTTTCATTTTGGAGTTTCATAATCCCTATTTGTTTGTGTAGCGGGTGTTTGACTTTATGTGAGGACTCTGGTGGTGTGGAGTTCCTTGGGGCCTGCAGCTGGCGTTGTTGCCTTGGGTCGGAGTTGAACTCACATAGCAAACTGTGCCTTTTTGTCCTCCCCTGGAGCTGGTACAGCGGGGCGGGGAACCAGCTGTGACGCAAAGGGAGAGGTCATAAAAGGGGCGGACGCCCTGATTTGAGGGAGAGAGTCGGAGGACGCGGCTGCACCCGGGCGCCTTCAGCTTGGGTGCTGGCGTTCCGGTGTTTCAGGCCTAGGCGCCCTTGGCCTGGCTGGAGCAGGGATGGAGTCCATCTCAGGCACCTTTAGCCTGGGGTGAGGTACTATGGCGGATGCCTGGGGCTCAGTACCTTCGACTGAGTTCCGCGAGGGTGGAGGAATCCGAGGGGGCCCTAACTCCTTGGGTGCCCGTGTCTGAGTTCGTGAGGACTGGTGCACAGTAACTTCTCTGAAGAGCCCGGTGCAGCATCGCTGGTGACGGAGAGGCCTCCACTTCTCCCTTGGACGGATTTCTTCCTCTGACAGGGGCAAAGTGAGCGAAGGTAATTCACGTTCTATATTACCTAGTCAGTGGCAGTGACTATTCACCACTGGTGACAGCACAGTGGGCAGCAGCAAGAAGGGAAAGGATTGTGCCTCGATCTGTCCCCATTTTTCAAAGGAGAAAGATTGTTTTATTGCTTGGCAAGAAGAATAAAACTGAGTTGTACCTATTCACTGTGTGGAACTTGGGTTACTAAAGCAAAGGAGTCAGGGACGAAGGACTGGACTTGACTCTAGGACACCTACACAAAAGCCCAATCTTCTGGCCTTCACCTCCCAGTTACGGAGGACATGGGCCGTGGTGTGTATCATCTCTCTCTCCCAGGTACCCCTAGACAACAGCCATATGACCGATAAAGAAAGGGAGAGAGGTGAGGCCGCTACACGTGGGGGCGTCGTATCCGGGATATGTGTATGGTGTCTGAAATTGAACTTTGCTGCCCGGAGGAGTTCCGAGTAAGTCGGCCATATTGACCAACGCGCCACGAGGCAACCCATAACTGTGTAGTTCGTGGGCGGGGCAAGGGAAAAGCCCGCAAACAAGTGCAGAAGGTGGGAGGAGTCTGGCCACATGGAGGTACGCACGTGGAGATTCCGGCGCAGGTGGGTCAGTGCGCAATGGAGCAGCAAAGAGAGAGGATGGCTTCAAGTTCTCCATGGATTTCTGTTCCTTCCTTCGCGGATATGTCTTCTCTGGCTGCTCCGATTATGGATATGGGGATAAGACTAAGGCCCCGGGGGCGATTGGCTCTCTTTACCTGTAGAGACATGGAAGCCCTCGGTGTGTGATCTGTCCCGGCTGTTCGGGACTGGTGGTCCAGCTGAAGCCGTTTGGGCGCTGCGAGGTCTGCAAAGAATTCCTCTTTGAGGTGGAACCATCCACAGAAAAGCCTCGGGCTTTCCACCTCAACTACCTCACAGGGACTGCCACTCCAGAGGGAGAGATCGATGCTGGTGTGTTCCCCATGCGCACTGATCTGGGCGAAGGGACTGCCCAAGCGGAAGTGAAAAGAGAGAAATCCGAGGATGCTGCCTCGGTCACCAGCAGCTCCCTGCTCCGGCCACCGAAGAGAAAAGTCGGCCTAGTGATGGCCTTGTGTGGCCGTGGAAGAGCTTCGCCCCACTGCTTGCCTGACCTGGATGGATTCGGTAGACAATGTCCTGGACATCCCTGCTCGTTTAAAGGTCCAGGTGAGCCAGGGGTTGGGACTGTCTGTGTGGTAGAAAGTGGCGGTAGTCCACAGTCGGTAGAGGCCGTCAAGGGGGATAGTTCCGTGACTGGGAATTATCTGCCCGCTGAGTGCTACGACACCTCTGACCTGGATTCATTGTCTGACAATGGCGATGATGGGGAGATAGACTAAATCTTCCAACAGAAGGGATGGGACAAGATGAAGCTACCCTTGGCCCGTGTCACGAGGGACCTGCCCATGTCTACTGGAGATAGTACCCCGGGTAGAGGCCCCGGCGCCAGGGCATGAAGCTGGTCCTTTGTCTGAAGTTCCCCTTCTGGATTCAACATCCATTTCACCTGCTCCTGTTGCGGGAGTGCAACGTCAATCACTGCGGGCTCCTAGGCCCAGGTCCACCGAGGTGGTGAACGCACCTCGCCACCCAGAAGCGATTGTTCCATCTGGAGAGGGAGACCGAGCTACTATGCCACCTTTGTCAAGGCTGCAGCGTCTCTTTGGACAGAAGGTTGCTCAGGAATATGGGTGGGAATACCCGTATCTGCCTCGGGAACTGCTCTATGAGGTGGAGGTCTTTCGGTAAAGATGATATGATACCTTTGTATGGGACAAACTGAAAGTACAGCAAGCACGGCGGTACCTTTCTTGTTCACCAACGGTCACCAAGAAGTTTCAGGACTGTAAAGCTAAATGGATGCTGGGAAGACACATTCATGCGGACAAAGTGGTGATCTGCCGCAAAGAAGGAAAAAGTATTGAGTACCATGTGGAGGCTTTTGATGATCGTTTGAAGCCTATATCACTGCCTCATCCAAGGTTTTACCTGTAAGGGAAAAAGAGACTCCCGTGTGCTTTTCTTTACTATTCCTGGTTGAACTTTCCGGAGTGTCTTCTCTTGAACACAGGGACTGTGCCCTAGTTTTTTTTTATTTGGGCAGTTCTACTCGTTGGAGATATGGGAGCTGTTTTTTGTTTGTTCTCCCTCCTCCTCCTGGCACTCAAGAGAAATCAGTGACTTTGGGTTTTAGTTAGTGTAGGGTCACCGAGAAAATGTTCAAGGGGAAAGTTTGTCTGGAAGTGATGAGTGTCTTGACCGCGGCACTGTCACCAGGTGGCAGTGTTGCGCAACGATTGTTTTTTTTTTTTTTACATTATGCAGCACTTATTGGAGTGAGTGGATTTCTTCTACGATAGACCCATTCATTCCAAGCAAACACACATGTTGGTAGGATGTATGTTTCTTTTCTTCCCTCTGCAGGAGACTCGTCTGTCAAGACTACTGAGAGTGGGTGGTTCTTAGATAGCCAGAGGGAGGAATGTAAATGTGTGAGATCTTTAAAGTGTTTTATTGGAAAGTTTTATAGTTATATTGTTTTAAGTTTTCCCTTCCCCATACAGGTCTTGGAACAATTCAGGGCTAAATTGTGTAGTTGGTTTCTGGGCTGAACTTATGTCATCACCCTTGTGGGATGTGAGTTTGTACCAGACACTGGGGGACCAGTGTCAAATCACCAGGGGGAGAGTGTAGCGGGTGTTTGACTTTATGTGAGGACTCTGGTGGTGTGGAGTTCCTTGGGGCCTGCAGGTGGCGTTGTTGCCTTGGGTCGGAGTTGAACTCACATCGCAAACTGTGCCTTTTTGTCCTCCCCTGGAGCTGGTACAACCCGCTGTGACGCAAAGGGAGAGGTCATAAAAGGGGCGGACGCCCTGATTTGAGGGAGAGAGTCGGAGGACGCGGCCGCACCTGGGCGCCTTCAGCTTGTGTGCTGGCGTTTCGGTGTTTCAGGCCTAGGCGCCCTTGGCCTGGCTGGAGCAGGGATGGAGTCCATCTCAGGCACCTTTAGCCTGGGGTGAGGTACTATGGCGGATGCCTGGGGCTCAGTACCTTCGACTGAGTTCCGCGAGGGTGAAGGAATCCGAGGGGGCCCTAACTCCTTGGGTGCCTGTGTCTGAGTTCGTGAGGACTGGTGCGCAGTAACTTCTCTGAAGAGCCCGGCGCAGCATTGCTGGTGACGGAGAGGCCTCCACTTCTCCCTTGGACGGATTTCTTCCTCTGACAGGGGCAAAGTGAGCGAAGGTAATTCACGTTCTATATTACCTAGTCAGTGGCAGTGACTATTCACCACTGGTAACAGCACAGTGGGCAGCAGCAAGAAGGGAAAGGATTGTGCCTCGATCTGTCCGCATTTTTCAAAGGAGAAAGATTGTTTTATTGCTTGGCAAGAAGAATAAAACTGAGTTGTACCTATTCACTGTGTGGAACTTGGGTTACTAAAGCAAAGGAGTCAGGGACAAAGGACTGGACTTGACTCTAGGACACCTACACAAAAGCCCAATCTTCTGGCCTTCACCTCCCAGTTACGGAGGACATGGGCCGTGGTGTGTATCATCTCTCTCTCCCAGGTACCCCTAGACAACAGCCATATGACCGATAAAGCAAGAGAGAGAGAGGTGAGGCCGCTACATTTGCTTTTTACATCTGTGTCTCATTTGGGGAGATTTCCTTCTTGTCCCATTACCAAAACTGGAAGTTAGAGGAAATACTTACAGAATGAGGTTTTCACCAGGGTCACCAGAACAAGTGTTCCCATTCAAAGTTTTACCCTCTATACCTGTTCTAGAATATATACAAACAAGTGTAGCGCTGGATAATAAAGTGTACAAAAATGCAAAAGAGATGAAATTGTGCAATGTCCATATAACATGACGTTCTTAGTAAACATATGTGAACAGTTCAAGCGTGAGTGTCCAGTGAAGAACAACACTGTAGAAACATATGTGAAATAGATCAAATGTTGTGCAGCCCGCCACCTCAGGTAAAAATAAAGGCTTACCCAAAGAGACTGCGACCACCCTTATTTAGGGGGGTCAGACAAGGCTTAGCAGAGTGGTGTCCTCACTAGATCAAAGTGATTCCGGTTCGCGCATGCGCAGTGCATGTATGTGTCGCCACATACACGCACTGCGCATGCGCGAACCGGAATCACTTTGTTACTAGCTTGAGATGTTTTTAATCCTTGCAAGGAGCTTTTTTATTTGCATGAGGACTTGGTCCCATCTTTTGTAACTTTTTAATAAAACTTTGAAGGAACTTCTACTTTTTGTCTTTCATTTTGAATACTTTACTGGTTATCCATCTGACACCTGCCTCCGCATCCATGGAAGAGTATACACACTGATGTGTATGGATTGCCTCTCGGATGTCTGCTTGTAAACGTGGGTTCAACGCTCGCTTACAGCTGACCGCATGTGGAAGGAACATCCTATGATCTAGTGAGGACACCACTCTGCTAAGCCTTGTCTGACCCCCCTAAATAAGGGTGGTCGCAGGCTTTTTAAGTAAGCCTTTATTTTTACCTGAGGTGGCGGGCTGCACAAGATTTGATAGATTTCACATATGCTTCTACAGTGTTGTTCTTCACTGGACACTCACGCTTGAACTGTTCACATATGTTTACTAAGAACGTCATGTTATATGGACATTGCACAATTTCATCATTTTTGTATTTTTGGACACTTTATTATCCAGCGCGACACTTGTTTGTATATATTCTAGGTTTGCCCCATATCAGGGTTATAGTGTCTAGCTGCAGGATATCTATCACAGATTTGTTTCATTACTTGATTTATTTAACACATTTTTTCTCACTATACACCTAGCGCGGTTTTTCTTTTATAACTATACCTGTTCTAGAGACAGCCTAAAATTTGGGATTTACTTTCACTTCTCTTTTAGTGAAAATGATAAACAAATAGAGCGGGACAACCACTTCAGCGCGGAAGAATTTACCCCCTTCCTGACCAGAGCACTTTTTGCGATTCGGCACTGCGTCACTTTAACTGACAATTGCGCAGTCGTGCGACGTGTCACCCAAACAAAATTGATGTCCTTTTTTTCCCACAAATAGAGCTTTCTTTTGGTGGTATTTGATCACCTCTGCAGTTTTTATTTTTTGTGCTATAAACAAAAAAAGAGCGACAATTTTGAAAAAAAAAGCAATATATTTAACTTTTTGCTATAATAAATACCCCCAAAAAATATATAAAAAAAACACATTTCTTTCTCAGTTTAGGCCGATACGTATTCTTCTACATATGTTTGGTAAAAAAAATCGCAATAATCGTATATTGATTCATTGGTTTGCACAAAAGTTATAGCATATACAAAATAGGGGATAGTTTTATGGCATTTTTATTAATATTATTTTTTAATTAGTAATGGCGGCGGCCAGCGATTTTTATCTTGACTGCGACATTATGGCGGACACATCGGACACTTTTGACACTATTTTGGGACCATTGTCATTTATACAGCGATCAGCGCTATAAAAATGCACTGATTAACGTGTAAATGACACTGGCAGGGAAGGGGTTAAACAATAGGGGGCGATCAAGGGGTTAAGTGTGTCCTAGGGAGTGATTCTAACTGTGGGGGGGATGGGCTACCTAGAACATGACAGAGATCACTGCTCCCGATGACAGGGAGCAGTAGATCTCTGTCATGTTGCAAGGCAGAACAGGGAAATGCCTTGTTTACATAGGCATCTCCCTGTTCTGCCTCTGTGAGATGATCGCGGGCACCCGGTGGACATCGAGTCCGCAGGACCCGCGGGCACGCTCACGGAGCATGCGGCGGGCACGCGCGCATGCTGCCGGCGGCAGCAAATATAAAGCGACATACAGATATGTTGCTTTGCGCAGCCGTGCCATTCTGCCGACGTATATCGGCGTTAGCTGGTCGGCAAGTGGTTAAAGAGGAAGTAAACCCTGATGGGTTTTAATTCCTCTTTATGCCTCTGCAAAGTAAAAGCATAATGGGCTAGTATGCAGCGCATACTAGCCCATTATGTTGCACTTACCTGCAAATGAAGTCCGCAATGTCCCTGCTAGTGGCTTTTGTCCATCTTCACCCCTCTTCATTCTGGGGCCGTGACTGGCCGGAGTCGCGTAACGTCACCCCCGTGCATGCGCGTGGGAGCCGACAGTCACGGCACGGGGCCCTATAGAAAGGGCATGATCGCGCCCTTTCTTCAGTGCGCATGCGCCGATTACGTTGGTGCAAACGTATATGGTAAATGTCTCCTAAACCAGGTTTAGGAGATATTTCCAGTACCTACAGGTAAGCCTTATTCTAGGCTTACCTGTAGGTAAAAGTGGTGTGTAAGGGTTTACAACCACTTTAAAGGGAGCACAGACACCAATAAAAAAACAAAAAGCTGTTTTAATTCCTCTCCACTTTATCCGAAACAAAATAAAACTTTTTTTTTTACATTTGGTTGTACTTTAAGTACTTTAAGTTAGTTCCTGGTGCTACAGGGACTTCTCACCTAACAGCAGGGACAGTGAGCTTAAAGGGGAGTTCCAGCCTTTTTTTATGTTTATTAAAAGTCAGCAGCTACAAAAAGTGTAGCTGCTGGCTTTTAATAAACATACACTTACCTGTTCCACTGTCCAGCGACGCGCTGCCCGGAGCTCCGCTCCTCTCCCCCCCTTCTTCGCCGGCGCCTCCATTCATAGTGTGGGCACCCGGCCGTGACAGCTTTCGGCTTCACGGCCGGGCACTCACTGCGCATGCACGAACGGCGCAGCACTCTGAGTGGACAGTCGATCGCCTGGGACCTGTCACATCCCAGGTGATCGCCTACAGGGAGGGGCCGCCAAAAGGCGATAAGACGTGTCGCCTAGGCGGCCCCAGGGCAGAAGGAGGAAGTGGGACAGGAAGTCCCACTCCTACTGAAGCCCCCACTCCCCCCCAAAAAAATGACATGCCAAATGTGGCATGTAAGGGGGCGAGGAGTGGATTAAGTGGAAGTTCCAAATTTGGGTGGAACTCCGCTTTAAGTGCCACCTCATTAAGTCGGTTCCCAGTAAACTCTTTTGACGGTTCTGGTGGTAGGCCCTAGGCCTGGATGGGAAGCATTCTTGCATATGACCCATATACTAAGGTGGTTCAGATGCAACTAGTAGAGTCTGATGTGGTTGGTTGGCAGTTCTCAATAAAGTGCTGATAAATATGAGGAGCTATATAATGTAAATACAGTATCAACAGTAAATAACGCACTGCCTTTACAGAGGATCTACTAACAGGCACCTAAATACTGTGAAAGAGTCCAAGGAGTCCTCATGATTCAGAGAATGCTGCTTTCAAAAAGAAGTGTGGGATCCGAAAAAACAAACAAACAAAACAATCATACCCAGCTAGATACCTGCAGCACCCATCCAATGCTCCAGTTGTACCCTGCTGACTCTACACCAAGAACTGCGTAATCAAAGATCGCTGATCGCTCAGTTCTTGGTCTCTAGTCACCGGCTTTCTGCTCTGCCCATCCAGCGCTCACTGGAGCTCCAGGCTATAGAGGGGACGGGAGCTGCTGGCTCAGGTTCTCAGCAGGGTGCTGAGATGCAAAGCTAGATGCCGCTCAGGCATTATTGCTGGGATCCCTGCATAGCCTGGACTGGCTGAGTGACATCATCTGACAGTGGACTTTAGCCCATTATCGGTTGAATCTGGGTCACAGGACTGCAGAACCAAGTTGCACTACTGTGACCCACAGGAGAAATAGGGCCAAAAGAATTTTGGCCATACTTATCCTTTAATCAAAATATCATGAACAAAATGCGATTTTTCTCTCTTTTTTTAATGAACTAACCATCTGTTTGAAAACTAGACTACATTTGGGAAGAAAGATCAATTCTAAGACCATAATATACAGAGCTGTATTTGTAAATCCATCTTTCCAGGTATGTTGGCTAAGATTTTATCTGCGCCAGATTCCTCAGACACAGAACCCGAGATGTATTACAGGGAGCATTAATGAGGTAATGTCTCATCAGCGGCACTGCCATGCGGGGATGAGTGACTAACCCCCAGAACTGCTCCAACCTTTTATATAGCGCCAGGCCCATTAACCATGTCATGCTCTGAGATTGTGGGCAATGACCTCACATGACTCGCTGCTGCCTTTTACGAACACTGACTATTTATGTCCGTTTATTTTACTTACTCATGGAAAGTACTAGCCATAGTATATTTTACTATATGACTGTCCTTGTAAAAAAAAATATAATGCACAATATTCAGTACATTTACTTTTGGTGTAAACGGAAATCAGAATGAAATAGCCGAGGACAGTGGTTTGCAATCATTACACCACAGACCAATTGACTGCCTCCGAGGGAAGGACTCAAATTTAGATTATTTATAATCAGGAATCAAATCTTTTGTCACTTCCTTTTTTCCTTTACCTCAAATTTTCTAGGCAAATAAAAGGCTTTGTAATTTGTAAAAAGGTACACAAAGAAGACACAATTAACATTAAAGTCTTGTTTTTTTGTTTAAAAATAAAAAACATGTTATACTTTTGCACAGATCTTCCTCTTCTCAAGTCTCTTACCAGTGTTCTGCCGAGCTGGTTCCGCCTATCGATATGGTTCCGAGCTCGACTGCGCAGGCGCAATCCGAGGCGACGAAATTCTCTGAGCGTGAACAGCTGTTCGGCAGCTGTAGACACGCTCGCTCCCGATGCTAGGGGAACCAGCTCAACAAGAAAGCGGCGGGGGCGGAGACTAGCAAGTTGATGGGACACGACACGCCGCTCTGTATTTTTTAAAATATTCATGAGCGGCCGCAAGGGGCGGGGGGCGGAGACTGGGACACGCCGCTCTATAGGGCAGCATATAACAATTATATGTACAACACTCGCCCTATAGAGCGGCGTGTCACAGTCTCCGCCCCCGCCCCTTGCGGCCGCTCATGAATATTTAAAAAAATACAGAGCGGCGTGTCGTGTCCCATCAACTTGCTAGTCTCCGCCCCCGCCGCTTTCTGCGCGGCGTGTATTGTTGGGAGTGAGCGCGTCTACAGCTGTAGATGTTCGTAGATTTCCGTGTGTTCCGAGTGCGCATGCGCAGACGCGCTCGGAACCATATCGATAGGGGAACTAGGTCGACGAGACACCGGCACTCCTGGCCCCTCTCTCCTGTCGAGTGCCTGCACAGCAAGCAGCTTGCTATGGGGGGCACCTGCCCCCTCTCTCTCCTTATTAGCTCATTGACTTTGATTGACAGCAGCAGGAGTCAACGGCGCCTGCTGCTGTGTCTTAGCCAATCAGGAGGGAGAGTCCAGGGCAGCCGATACTCTTGTGCAACATTGCTGGATCGAGATGGGGCTCAGGTAAGTATTAGGGGGAGTCTGAGGGGGAAGCTGCACACGGAAGGTTTTTTATCTTAAGGCATGAAATGCCTTAAGATAAAAAACTTCTGCCTTTACAACCACTTTAAAGAGTAACTCTACTTTTGTTGAGGAAAAAAAAACAAAAAAACAATCGGAGATCCACATACAATACAGGGAGCTGAGGAGTGGTGGTACGTCCAATAGGGCTGCCCCCCCCCCCATGCATGCCAGACACGTGGATTCAAAAAAGGGTGGGCTTGCGGCGCATTGCTTTCTCCCCCACACCCGAAAAAACAACAGCCGCTACTGGAGTTTCACCAATATCCTTTGTAGTCTGATTCTGAATGGGAGGGTCTGGTTTATTATAATCACCAATGAGAAAAGCTACAGGGTCTGCATCTCTTTAGAAGTATTTAACCCTTGGGGAATATCTCACCAAAACTGAAATTCCTATTGCAGAGGATGCCTAAAATGTGACTGGGAAAATCAATGAGTAAATCATACAAGTAGGAAATCACATTTTAACCACTTAACGACCGCTCACTGTATATATACGTCGGCAGAATGGCACCGACAGGCACAATCACATAGAGTGTACGTGATTGCCTTTGTATAGTTGGGGGGTCCAATCCGACCCCCCTCCTATACAGTGAGCGGTGGCTAAGTGTCCGGGAGCGTTCCGGGATGAGGGGGCAGCCATTCGTTTCTGGCCACCCCCTCGCGATCGCTCCCGGCGAATGGAAATGCCCCCTCTGTCTGTGTCAGACAGAGGGAGCAGGAGGAAGTGATGTCATCTCTGGTGCGGCGCTCACATACAAGAGAAGACATCAGGTCAGTGCACACAACACTACACTGACACCAGGACACATAGGGACATAAATCGCCCCCCCAGGCCCCCCCAGACACCCCAGATCACCCCCCAGATCACCCCCCAGCCCCCAGTCACAGTGTCACTGATTGCAGTGACCATTTATTTAGTGATCACTGCAATCAGTGACATTTGTGACTGTAAAAGTGTCACCAAAGTTTAGTCTTAGGTCCAGTGTAGCCCCCTAACCCCCCCTAATAAAGGTTTAACCCCCTGATCACCCCCCAGATAACCCTTTCACCCCCTATCACCACTGTCGCTAAGCGATCATTTTTCTGATCGCTGTCTTAGCGTCAGTGATGCTGATCGGCAGCCAGTAATTTTTTTTAGGTTCGCCGCATGTTTTTATAACGTCAGATACCCCAATATATTATCTAATAAAGGTTTAACCCCCTTGATCGCCCCCCAGGTAACCCTTTCACCCCCTATCACCACTGTCACTAAGCGATCGTTTTTCTAAATGCTGTCTTAGTGTCTGTGATGCAGATCGGTAGCCGGTAATTTTTTTTAGGTTCGCCGCAGGTTTTTATAGCGTCAGGTACCCCAATATATTATCTAATAAAGGTTTAACCCCCTTGATCGCCCCCCAGGTAACCCTTTCACCCCCATCACCACTGTCGCTAAGCGATCGTTTTTCTAAACGCTGTCTTAGTGTCGGTGATGCAGATCGGTAGCTGGTAATTTTTTTTAGGTTCGCCTCAGGTTTTTATAGCGTCAGGTACCCCAATATATTATCTAATAAAGGTTTTAACCCCCAGATTGCCCCTAGTTAACCCTTTCACCAGTGATCACCATATAAGTGTTACGGGTGACGCTGGTTAGTTAGTTTGCTTTTTATAGTGTCAGGGCACCCGCCGTGTATATAACCCAATAAAGGTTTAACCCCCTGATCGCCCGGCGGGTGATATCAATTAGGTTTTAGCGTCAGAGAGGGTCTGAGTCACACCCCAGGCAGCGTCAGGTTAGTGCCAGTAACGCTAACACCCACGCGTGAAGCATACACCCCCCTTAGTGGTATAGTATCTGAACAGATCAATATCTGATCTGATCAGATCTATACTAGTGTCCCCAGCAGTTCTGGGTTCCCAAAAACGCAGTGTTAACGGGATCAGCCCAGATACCTGCTAGCACCTGCATTTTGCCCCTCCGTCCAGCCCAGGCCACCCAAGTGCAGTATCGATCGATCACTGTCACTTGCAAAACAAAAACACACATAACTGCAGCGTTCGCAGAGACAGGCCTGATCCCTGCGACTCCAGTGCTGTAGGAGGTGATTTCACCACCACAGTTAAAAAAAAAAAGCAAATATGCCGAAGCATTGGGGCAGCAGGGGCGGAGGAGCGATTTTGCTCCTAATGCCGCGTACATACGGTCGAAATTCCGACGGAGGCTTGCCCGTGGAAAAGTCCGACCATGTGTGTGCGGCATAACTTTTTTGCGGGAGGATGCCCCCATGCTTCGGCATATATAAATGGTGCATGTATGCCCATCATTAGAAGTGGGTGGATGAAGGGCGGTATTCTAATGGTGGGCATACCCACCGATCAATCTCTTTTTTCGTTCAGCCAACTGGCTGCATGAAAAAAAAAGATTACAATACATGTCCAACAAGGACCAGCAACGTACTGGTATGTTGCTGGACTTTGAATGTTTATACCAGAATGATGCCTGCGGGTTTAGGTATCATCTTGGTATCATTCTTTTCAGCCTGCGGCCGGCTTTCATGTAAAAGCAATCCTAGCGGCTAATTAGCCTCTGGACTGCTTTTACAAGCAGTGGGAGGGAATGCCCCCCCGGATATAAAAAGCGCCATTGGGAAATTGGGAAAGCATTTTATCACACCGATCTTGGTGTGGTCAGATGCTTTGAGGGCAGAGGAAAAATCTAGCGTCTAGAAGACCCCAGTTTTTTCAAAAAAAGAGTACCTGTCACTACCTATTGCTATCATAGGGGATATTTACATTCCCTGAGATAACAATAAAAATGATAAAAAAAAAAAGGAAGGAACAATTTAAAAATAAAATAAAAAAGCAAAATTAATAATAAAAAAAAAGAAAAAAAAAAAGCACCCCTGTCCTGCCCTGCTCTTGCCCAATGGCGAACGCAAGCGTCGGTCTGGCGTCATATGTAAACAGCAATTGCACCATGCATGTGAGGTATCACCGCGAAGGTCAGATCGAGGGCAGTAATTTTAGCAGTAGACCTCCTCTGTAAATCTACTGGGGTAACCTGTAAAGGCTTTTAAAGGCTTTTAAAAATGTATGTAGTTTGTCGCCAATGCGCGTTTGTGCGAAATTTTAAAGCATGTCGTGTTTGGTATCTATGTACTCGGCCTAAGATCATCTTTTTTATTTCATCAAACATTTGGGCAATATAGTGTGTTTTAGTGCATTAAAATTAAAAAAAGTGTATTTTTTAACCCAAAAAATGCGTTTGAAAAATCGCTGCGCAAATACTGTGTAGAAAAAAAAATGCAACACCCACCATTTTAATCTGTAGGGCCTTTGCTTTAAAAATATATATAATGTTTGGGGGTTCAACATAATTTTCTTGCAAAAAAAAAAATGTTTTCATGTAAACAAAAAGTGTCAAAAAGGGCTTTGTCTTCAAGTGGTTAGAAGAGTGGATGTAAGCTTCCTAATGTTGTGTATAAAATGCCAGGACAGTTCAAAACCCCCCAAATGACCCCATTTTGGAAAGTAGACACCCCAAGCTATATACTGAGAGGCATGTCGAGTCCATGGAATATGTTATATGTTGACACAAGTTGCGGAAAAACTACAATTTTTTTTTATTTTTTTTTGCACAAAGTTGTCACTAAATGATATATTGCTCAAACATGCCATGGGCATATGTGGAATTACACCCCAAAATACATTCTGTTGCTTCTCCTGAGTACGGGGATACCACATGTGTGAGACTTTTTGGGAGCCTAGCCACGTACGGGACCCCAAAAACCAAGCACCGCCTTCAGGCTTTCTAAGGGTGTAAATTTTTGATTTCACTTCTCACTGCCTATCACAGTTTCGGAGGCCATGGAATGCCCAGATAGCACAAACCCCCCCCCCCCAAATGACCCCATTTTGGAAAGTAGACACCCCAAGCTATTTTTTGAGAGGTATTGTGAGTATTTTGCAGATCTCGCTTTTTGTCACAAAGTTTTGAAAATTGAAAAAAAAAATATATATATATATATTTTCTTTCTTCATTTTCAAAAACAAATGAGAGCTGTAAAATACTCGCCATTCCTCTCAGCAAATAGCTTGGGGTGTCTATATTACAAAATGGGGTCATTTGGGGGGGTTTTGTGCGATTTTGGCATTTTATGGCCTTCGAAACTGTGATAGGTAGTGAGGAGTGAAATCAAAAATTTGTGCCTAGAAATCCTGAAGGCGGTGCTTGGTTTTCGGGGTCCCGTACGCGGCTAGGCTCCTAAAAAGTCCCACACATGTGGTATCCCCGTACTCAGGAGAAGCAGAAAAATGTATTTTGGGGTGTAATTCCACATATAACCATGGCATGTGTGAGCAATATATTATTTAGTGACAACTTTTTGTAATTTTTTTTTTGTCATTATTCAATCACTTGGGACAAAAAAATATATTCAATGGGCTCAACAGGCCTCTCAGCAATTTCCTTGGGGTGTCTACTTTCTAAAATGGGGTCATTTGGGGGGGGTTTGTGCTATTTTGGCATTTTATGGCCTTCGAAACTGTGATAGGTAGTGAGGAGTGAAATCAAAAATTTGCGCCCTTAGAAATCCTGAAGGCGGTGCTTGGTTTTTGGGGTCCCGTACGCAGCTAGGCTTCCAAAAAGTCCCACACATGTGGTATCCCCGTACTCAGGAGAAGCAGCAAAATGTATTTTGGGGTGAAATTCCACATATAACCATGGCATGTGTGAGCAATATATCATTTAGTGACAACTTTTTGTAATTTTTTATTTTTTTAGTCATTATTCAATCACTTGGGACAAAAAAAATAAAAATTCAATGGGCTCAACATGCCTCTCAGCAATTTCCTTGGGGTGTCTACTTTCCAAAATGGGGTCATTTGGGGGGGGGGGGGGGTTTGTACTGCCCTGTCATTTTAGCACCTCAAGAAATGAGATAGGCAGTCATAAATTTAAAGCTGTGTAAATTTCAGAAAATGTACCCTAGTTTGTAAACTCTATAACTTTTGCGCAAACCAATAAATATACGCTTATTGAAATTGTTTTTACTAAAAACATGTGGCTGAATACATTTTGGCCTAAATGTATGACTACAATTGAGTTTATTCGATTTTTCTTATAACAAAAAGTAGAAAATATCATTTTTTTTCAAAATTTTCGGTCTTTTTCCGTTTATATCGCAAAAAATAAAAATCGCAGAGGCAATCAAATACCATTAAAAGAAAGCTCTATTTGTGGGAAGAAAAGGACGCAAATTTCGTTTGGGTACAACATTGCATGTCCGCACAATTTACAGTTAAAGCAGCGCAGTGCAAAATTCTGAATTCACCTCTGGTCCTTTAGCTACCAAATGGTCCGGGGCTTAAGTGGTTAAACCAAAATTCCCCGCTCTTGTCAAAAACCATATCTATCAAAAAATTATGGGCTTCTATCTGTGTTGCTGCCAGCAGCTGTCATGTGTTCCCACACCTACAATTTTTAATAGGTAACAATTTAAATGTGAACAGTTTAGTGTTAACCATGAATGATGGCACTAGAATTTTTACTCTCACTCCAATATTCATGGCGATTTATGTGGTGCAATTACTGTGCCTTGAAAAAGTATTTATATACCCCTTGAAATTTTCCAAATATTTTCATGTTACAACCAAAAACGTGAATGTATTTTATTGGGATTTTATGTGATAGACCAGGGTTTCTCAACTCCAGTCCTCAAGGCGCCCCAACAGGTCATGTTTTCAGGCTTTCCATTATTTTGCACAGGTGATTTGATCAGTTTCACTGCCTTGTAATTACCACAGCTGTTTCATCGGAGGGAAATCCTGAAAACACGACCTGTTGGGGCGCCTTGAGGACTGGAGTTGAGAAACACTGTGATAGACCAACACAAAGCGGCACATAATTGTGAAGTAGAAGAAAAATGATAAATGGCTTTCAACATTATTTACAAATACATATGTGAAAAGTGTGGGGTGCATTTGTATTCGGCCCCCCTGAGTCAATACTTTGTAGAACCCCCTTTCACTGCAATTACAGCTGCAAGTCTTTTTGGGGATGTCTCTACCAGCTTTGCAGTGACATTATTCTTTGCAAAATAGCTCAAGCTCTGTCAGATTGGATGGAGAGCGTTTGTGAACAGCAATTTTCAAGTCTTGCCACAGATTCTCGATTGGATTCAGGTCTGGACTTTGGGCCATTCTAACACATGAATATGCTTTGATTTAAACCATTCCATTCCATTGTAGCTCTGGCTGTATGTTTAGGGTCGTTGTCCTGCTGGAAGATGAATCTCCACCCCAGTCTCAAGCCTTTTGCAGACTCTAACAGGCTTTCTTCTAAGATTTCCCTGTATTTGGCTCCATCCATCTTCCCATCAACTCTGACCAGCTTCCCTGTCCCTGCTGAAGAAAAGCATCCCCACAACACGATGCTGCCACCACCATGTTTCACAGTGGGGATGGTGTGTTCAGGGTGATTTGCAGTGTAAATTTTCTGCCACAAAAAGCGTTTGGCTTTTAGTTCAAAAAGTTCTGGTCTCATCTGACCAGAGCACCTTCTTCCACTTGTTTGCTGTGTCCAACACATGGCTTCTCGCAAACTGCAAACGGGACTTCTTATGGCTTTCTTTCAACAATGACTTTCCTCTTGCCACTCTTCTATAAAGACCAGATTTATAGAGTTCATGACTAATCGTTGCCCTGTGGACATATTCTCCCACCTGAGCTGTGGATCTCTGCAGCTCCTCCAGAGTTACCATGGGCCTCTTGACTGCTTCTCTGATTAATGCTCTCCTTGCCCGGCCTGTCAGTTTAGGTGGACGGCCATGTCCTGGAAGGTTTGCAGTTGTGCCATACTCTTTCCATTTTCAGATGATGGATTAAACAGTGCTTCATGAGATGTTCAAAGCTTGGGATTTTTTTTATAACCTAACCCTGGTTTAAACTTCTCCACAACTTTATGCCTGAGCTGTCTGGTGTGATCCTTGGCCTTCCCGATGCTGTTTGTTCACTAAGGTTCTCTAACAAACCTCTGAGGGCTTCACAGAGCAGCTGTATTTATACTGAGATTAAATTACACACAGATAGACTCTATTTACTAATTAGGTGAAGTGACATCTTAAGGCAATTGGTTCCACTAGATTTTGGATAGGGGTATCAGACTAATGGGGGGCGAATATAAATGCAAGCCACAGTTTTCACATATTTATTTGTAAAAAAAATTGAAAACCATTTATCATTTTTCTTCCACTTCACAATTATTGACACTTTGTGTTGATCTATCACATAAAATCCCAATAAAATACATTTAGGTTTTTGGTCGTAACATGACAAAATGTGTAAAATTTAAAGGGGTATGGATACTTTTTCAAGGCACTGTAAGCGTGCCATGAAGGAGGGGCCAGATGTTTGGTGCCAAAAGTAGAGTAAATGCACATGGAGGCCAAGGAATGCAGCACAATATATTAACTCAAAGTTCCAACAAGGGCCTAAATATCACAGCTGAAGCCAGTACAACAGTACCTTACAGAAGGACTCGTAATACACAGTTTCAATACTGTAGAACAGGGGTCGTCAACCCCCCATCCCCGGCCCACTACCGGGCCGTGGCCCTTCTGCAGTCGGGCCGCGGGTGTGGGCGGCCGTCAAGAGACATGCTGGGCTGCCAGTGTTGTGCCGAGAATGGTTTCCCCGTCGGAATCTGCTCTCAAAGCAGAGGGCTGGAGAGGCGGGGCTGTATTAGGATCATTAGCATTCGTGGGTATAGTAGGAGGAGCGGCAATGCAGAGGGCTGGAGAGGTGGAGTTCCGAGAGCCAGGGGGAACAGATTCAGACGGAGAAACCATTCTCGGCACAACACTGGCATGAGAGCGCTGGGTGGATGGAAGAAGCGAGCGGGTGGGCAAGCAGAGATATCATCTCTCTCTCCACCCCCTGCATCACCGCTCTTCCACCCTCAAAGCCAGTGCTCTGTCTCAGTGTCGGAGGGAGCAGAGAGATGACATCATCTCACACTGCCCGCCCCACATCGCCGCTCTCCTGCGGTGGAGCCAGAGATTGACAGCCGAAGGAGTCCCGGACCCTCCCTCTGCCAGGTGAGACCGGATGCAGCATGAGGAGGGAGACACACTGCTACATCCAGAGGGGCGATCCCACAGAGATGTGACGTCATCAGTGACAGGTGAGTTGTGTGTGGATGTACAGGTGAGGTGTGCTGGGACTTGTAGTTCACCCCCTCAGCTGTCTGCCTGATATACCACAAGGGGCACTCCACTCACTCCGCATCTGGTGACAGGCAACGTGGCAGGTGGCATGGCAAGTGACATTTCACATTTGGTGACAGGCAACGTGGCAGGTGGCAAGTGACATTCCACATCTGGTGACAGGCAACGTGGCAGGTGGCGTGGCAAGTGACATTTCACATTTGGTGACAGGCAACGTGGCAGGTGGCAAGTGACATTACACATCTGGTGACAGGCAACGTGGCAGGTGGCGTGGCAAGTGACATTTCACATTTGGTGACAGGCAACGTGGCAGGTGGCAAGTGACATTCCACATCTGGTGACAGGCAACGTGGCAGGTGGCAATCCACAACTTGTGGCAGTAAGCGTAGCAGGTGATGTGGCAAGTGACATTCCGCATCTGGTGACAGGCAGCCTGGCAAGTGATTATTCACATTTGGTAGCAGGTGACAGTGGCAAGTGACATGCTCAGGGCTCCCACTGATTCTACATTATGGTGAGTTGAACTATTTCATTTATTACTACAATGTAATAATAGAAATAATGCGCTTCAATCACCCTGACACCATATTAAGCATGGTGCCATGATGATTGAAGCGCTAACACAAGCCATTGTCCGCAAAAAATCGTGACCCCCCCCCCCCCCGGTCCTTGGCACAATTTTCTTCCACGCAGCCGGTCCCCGGTGCCAAAAAGGTTGGGGACTACTGCTGTAGAAAACACATGAGCAGGTTTGCGATACTTGACAGCATCTGATAGAACAGGTGACTGGAAGGCAGTGTGGCAACAAAGGCACCCGAAAGGCAGAAGAAAGAAGGTGCAAGGTAACAGCTCACTGGAATCTTTACCTGTGTTTTCATGCACTGGGTTGATTTACGTCTAGAGGAAAAAATAGTTCATCCCCAAATACGGAAAGGTTTCTTCACAGTAAGAGCTGTGAAAATGTGGAATAGACTCCCCCCAGAGGTGTTTCTGGCAGTAGATTGTTTTAAAAAAGGCCTGGATTCTTTCCTAAATTAAATGTACATAATATAACTGGGTACTCACATTTATAGGTAAAGTTGATCCAGGGAAAATCTGATTGCTTCTTGGGGGATCAGGGAGGATTTCTTCCCCTGCTGTAGCAAATCAGAGAATGCTTTGCTGGGGTTTTAACCTTCCTCTAGATCAGGGGTCTCCATACTTTTTAAGCAAAGGGCCAGTTTACTGTCTTTCAGACTTCAGGGGGGCCAGATTCTGACCAGTGGGGGTAGAAAATTCCCCAGGGTCGAGCATCAGTGAGAATAAACACGGCCCCAGTGCTGGTGGACAGTAGGAGGAGGAATAGTACTTCATCATTGCTATTAGTGGAAGAAATAGTGGCCCATTGTTGGTGTCATTGGGAGGAATAGTGCCTCATATTGTTGGGAGCAATACTGCCCTAAGGGCCGGGTGAAGGCTAGCAAAGGGCCACATCCGGCCCTTGGGCGGCAGTTTGGAGATCCCTGCTCTAGATCAACTGTGGGTGAAGGATTGTGTATATGGGATTGTATTATTGTTATTGTTAAAGGAAGGTACCTATGCGCTTACCAATAGGTACAACTAAAGTGCTATTATAAAGTGCTCAATACAAAGTGCTAGTATAAATAACTAATATAAGCATATATGACATACAGCAGCTGACTTCTATAGTGCAACCAACACAAACAGATAATGTAAAAGAATAATGAAGCAGCGCTAAATGTCCGTGAACGATGATAACATATGATACAATAAAAACGTGCTATAAAAGTGCTAGAATACAAATAACAAATCCAATAAAAAGTGCTATAAAACATCAATACACAATAGTGTTGATTATTAGTAAACGTGCATAATGTGCAAAAAATGCAAAAAACATCCAAATGTTGATGTGTCCGAAAAAAATATATATGTAAAAATTAGTAGAAAGTTCACACATATAGTGCTAATCTTCCCCAAAAATTTGAAAATATCAGCAGCCAAGAGCAGGAAAGAAGGAAGGGAACAGGCGTGGGAGTCCAACTCATCACATCAAACAAAGGGGAACCACCAGTAGGGAATCGGTATAAATGTACAATTCTCCCCCTTTGACACCAGCCTCTAACCTTACTGATGGACCCCAAGGGGTCAGATACAGCCTTAATGGATCTCCACTGCTCCGGATGATGAACTCCAATTCTTGTATGCAAACAGGGATTACTGCAACCTTTTCTCCGCTTCCAACCGTGGTTTCTTAGGGTATACCTTGCTTGCAGTGTAGATTAGAAGCCGCATGGAGAGAGACAGGAAGCAGGAGACAGAGTTGGGGGAGGGACCTCCCTAAGAAACCACAGTTGGAAGCGGTGAAAAGGTTGCAGTAATCCCTGTTTGCATACAAGAATTGGAGTTCATCATCCGGAGCAGTGGAGATCCATTAAGGTTGTATCTGACCCCTTGGGGTCCATCAGTAAGGTGAGAGGCTGGTGTCAACGGGGGAGGATTGTACATTTATACCGATTCCCTACTGGTTCCCCTTTGTTTGATGTGATGAGTTGGACTCCCACGCCTGTTCCTTTCCTTCTTTCCTGCTCTTGGCTGCTGATATTTTCAAATTTTTTGGGAAGATTAGCACTATATGTGTAAACTTTCTACTAATTTTTACATATATATTTTTTTCGGACACATCAACATTTGGATGTTTTTTGCATTTTTTGCACATTATGCACATTTACTAATAATTAGGGATGAGCTTCGTGTTCGAGTCGAACATACGTTCGACTCGAACATCGGCTGTTCGATTGTTCGACGAAGATCGAACGATTTGGGCCGTTCGCGCCAAATTCGAGTGACGCGAACGGCCCACAATGCACTACGCCATCGCAGTGTCATCCAGGCGCTGTGATTGGCCAAGCATGCACTGTGACCCCGCATGCTTGGCCAATCACAGCGCCGGCAGCGAGGAGAGCAATGATTGGCCACAGGCAGGATGCCTGTGGCCAATTATTGCTGAGGGTGTTTAGTACACGCCCCACACTATAAAAGGCTGCCAGCACGGCGGCCTAGTGTAGTGTGTTCCGGAGCAGGGAAAGAGAAGCATAGGCAGGGACAGTGACTTTTATTTCTTTCTTGCTTAACCTGGATTCCTTTAGTTTAGGGAAAGAGAAGGATAGGTAGGGAGAGTGTCAGTGTGTTTTGTGCTTGTGCTATAGTGTGCTTAAAAAAAACATTTTTTCTAGGGACAGAAAACTGTAGGTAGGGAGAGTGTCAGTTTCTTTCACTGTGCAAGTCCTTGTTTCCAGGGACCTGGAAGGACAGTGAGTGAATTCTCCTTGTGCTATATTGTGCTTAAAAAAAACATTTTTTCTAGGGACAGAAAACTGTAGGTAGGGAGAGTGTCAGTTTCTTTCACTGTGCAAGTCCTTGTTTCCAGGGACCTGGAAGGACAGTGAGTGAATTCTTCTTGTGCTATATTGTGCTTAAAAAAAACATTTTTTCTAGGGACAGAAAACTGTAGGTAGGGAGAGTGTCAGTTTCTTTCACTGTGCAAGTCCTTGTTTCCAGGGACCTGGAAGGACAGTGAGTGAATTCTCCTTGTGCTATATTGTGCTTAAAAAAAACATTTTTTCTAGGGACAGAAAACTGTAGGTAGGGAGAGTGTCAGTTTCTTTCACTGTGCAAGTCCTTGTTTCCAGGGACCTGGAAGGACAGTGAGTGAATTCTCCTTGTGCTATATTGTGCTTAAAAAAAAACATTTTTTCTAGGGACAGAAAACTGTAGGTAGGGAGAGTGTCAGTTTCTTTCACTGTGCAAGTCCTTGTTTCCAGGGACCTGGAAGGACAGTGAGTGAATTCTCCTTGTGCTATATTGTGCTTAAAAAAAACATTTTTTCTAGGGACAGAAAACTGTAGGTAGGGAGAGTGTCAGTTTCTTTCACTGTGCAAGTCCTTGTTTCCAGGGACCTGGAAGGACAGTGAGTGAATTCTCCTTGTGCTATATTGTGCTTAAAAAAAAACATTTTTTCTAGGGACAGAAAACTGTAGGTAGGGAGAGTGTCAGTTTCTTTCACTGTGCAAGTCCTTGTTTCCAGGGACCTGGAAGGACAGTGAGTGAATTCTCCTTGTGCTATATTGTGCTTAAAAAAAACATTTTTTCTAGGGACAGAAAACTGTAGGTAGGGAGAGTGTCAGTTTCTTTCACTGTGCAAGTCCTTGTTTCCAGGGACCTGGAAGGACAGTGAGTGAATTCTCCTTGTGCTATATTGTGCTTAAAAAAAACATTTTTTCTAGGGACAGAAAACTGTAGGTAGGGAGAGTGTCAGTTTCTTTCACTGTGCAAGTCCTTGTTTCCAGGGACCTGGAAGGACAGTGAGTGAATTCTCCTTGTGCTATATTGTGCTTAAAAAAAACATTTTTTCTAGGGACAGAAAACTGTAGGTAGGGAGAGTGTCAGTTTATTTCACTGTGCAAGTCCTTGTTTCCAGGGACCTGGAAGGACAGTGAGTGAATTCTCCTTGTGCTATATTGTGCTTAAAAAAAAAATTTTTCTAGGGACAGAAAACTGTAGGTAGGGAGAGTGTCAGTTTCTTTCACTGTGCAAGTCCTTGTTTCCAGGGACCTGGAAGGACAGTGAGTGAATTCTCCTTGTGCTATATTGTGCTTAAAAAAAACATTTTTTCTAGGGACAGAAAACTGTAGGTAGGGAGAGTGTCAGTTTCTTTCACTGTGCAAGTCCTTGTTTCCAGGGACCTGGAAGGACAGTGAGTGAATTCTCCTTGTGCTATATTGTGCTTAAAAAAAACATTTTTTCTAGGGACAGAAAACTGTAGGTAGGGAGAGTGTCAGTTTCTTTCACTGTGCAAGTCCTTGTTTCCAGGGACCTGGAAGGACAGTGAGTGAATTCTCCTTGTGCTATATTGTGCTTAAAAAAAACATTTTTTCTAGGGACAGAAAACTGTAGGTAGGGAGAGTGTCAGTTTCTTTCACTGTGCAAGTCCTTGTTTCCAGGGACCTGGAAGGACAGTGAGTGAATTCTCCTTGTGCTATATTGTGCTTAAAAAAAACATTTTTTCTAGGGACAGAAAACTGTAGGTAGGGAGAGTGTCAGTTTCTTTCACTGTGCAAGTCCTTGTTTCCAGGGACCTGGAAGGACAGTGAGTGAATTCTCCTTGTGCTATATTGTGCTTAAAAAAAACATTTTTTCTAGGGACAGAAAACTGTAGGTAGGGAGAGTGTCAGTTTCTTTCACTGTGCAAGTCCTTGTTTCCAGGGACCTGGAAGGACAGTGAGTGAATTCTCCTTGTGCTATATTGTGCTTAAAAAAAACATTTTTTCTAGGGACAGAAAACTGTAGGTAGGGAGAGTGTCAGTTTCTTTCACTGTGCAAGTCCTTGTTTCCAGGGACCTGGAAGGACAGTGAGTGAATTCTCCTTGTGCTATATTGTGCTTAAAAAAAACATTTTTTCTAGGGACAGAAAACTGTAGGTAGGGAGAGTGTCAGTTTCTTTCACTGTGCAAGTCCTTGTTTCCAGGGACCTGGAAGGACAGTGAGTGAATTCTCCTTGTGCTATATTGTGCTTAAAAAAAACATTTTTTCTAGGGACAGAAAACTGTAGGTAGGGAGAGTGTCAGTTTCTTTCACTGTGCAAGTCCTTGTTTCCAGGGACCTGGAAGGACAGTGAGTGAATTCTCCTTGTGCTATATTGTGCTTAAAAAAAACATTTTTTCTAGGGACAGAAAACTGTAGGTAGGGAGAGTGTCAGTTTCTTTCACTGTGCAAGTCCTTGTTTCCAGGGACCTGGAAGGACAGTGAGTGAATTCTCCTTGTGCTATATTGTGCTTAAAAAAAACATTTTTTCTAGGGACAGAAAACTGTAGGTAGGGAGAGTGTCAGTTTCTTTCACTGTGCAAGTCCTTGTTTCCAGGGACCTGGAAGGACAGTGAGTGAATTCTCCTTGTGCTATATTGTGCTTAAAAAAAACATTTTTTCTAGGGACAGAAAACTGTAGGTAGGGAGAGTGTCAGTTTCTTTCACTGTGCAAGTCCTTGTTTCCAGGGACCTGGAAGGACAGTGAGTGAATTCTCCTTGTGCTATATTGTGCTTAAAAAAAACATTTTTTCTAGGGACAGAAAACTGTAGGTAGGGAGAGTGTCAGTTTCTTTCACTGTGCAAGTCCTTGTTTCCAGGGACCTGGAAGGACAGTGAGTGAATTCTCCTTGTGCTATATTGTGCTTAAAAAAAACATTTTTTCTAGGGACAGAAAACTGTAGGTAGGGAGAGTGTCAGTTTCTTTCACTGTGCAAGTCCTTGTTTCCAGGGACCTGGAAGGACAGTGAGTGAATTCTCCTTGTGCTATATTGTGCTTAAAAAAAACATTTTTTCTAGGGACAGAAAACTGTAGGTAGGGAGAGTGTCAGTTTCTTTCACTGTGCAAGTCCTTGTTTCCAGGGACCTGGAAGGACAGTGAGTGAATTCTCCTTGTGCTATATTGTGCTTAAAAAAAACATTTTTTCTAGGGACAGAAAACTGTAGGTAGGGAGAGTGTCAGTTTCTTTCACTGTGCAAGTCCTTGTTTCCAGGGACCTGGAAGGACAGTGAGTGAATTCTCCTTGTGCTATATTGTGCTTAAAAAAAACATTTTTTCTAGGGACAGAAAACTGTAGGTAGGGAGAGTGTCAGTTTCTTTCACTGTGCAAGTCCTTGTTTCCAGGGACCTGGAAGGACAGTGAGTGAATTCTCCTTGTGCTATATTGTGCTTAAAAAAAACATTTTTTCTAGGGACAGAAAACTGTAGGTAGGGAGAGTGTCAGTTTCTTTCACTGTGCAAGTCCTTGTTTCTAGGGACTGGGAAGGACAGTGAGTGAATTCTCCTTGTGCTATATTGTGCTTAAAAAAAACATTTTTTCTAGGGACAGAAAACTGTAGGTAGGGAGAGTGTCAGTTTCTTTCACTGTGCAAGTCCTTGTTTCCAGGGACCTGGAAGGACAGTGAGTGAATTCTCCTTGTGCTATATTGTGCTTAAAAAAAACATTTTTTCTAGGGACAGAAAACTGTAGGTAGGGAGAGTGTCAGTTTCTTTCACTGTGCAAGTCCTTGTTTCCAGGGACCTGGAAGGACAGTGAGTGAATTCTCCTTGTGCTATATTGTGCTTAAAAAAAACATTTTTTCTAGGGACAGAAAACTGTAGGTAGGGAGAGTGTCAGTTTCTTTCACTGTGCAAGTCCTTGTTTCCAGGGACCTGGAAGGACAGTGAGTGAATTCTCCTTGTGCTATATTGTGCTTAAAAAAAACATTTTTTCTAGGGACAGAAAACTGTAGGTAGGGAGAGTGTCAGTTTCTTTCACTGTGCAAGTCCTTGTTTCCAGGGACCTGGAAGGACAGTGAGTGAATTCTCCTTGTGCTATATTGTGCTTAAAAAAAACATTTTTTCTAGGGACAGAAAACTGTAGGTAGGGAGAGTGTCAGTTTCTTTCACTGTGCAAGTCCTTGTTTCCAGGGACCTGGAAGGACAGTGAGTGAATTCTCCTTGTGCTATATTGTGCTTAAAAAAAACATTTTTTCTAGGGACAGAAAACTGTAGGTAGGGAGAGTGTCAGTTTCTTTCACTGTGCAAGTCCTTGTTTCCAGGGACCTGGAAGGACAGTGAGTGAATTCTCCTTGTGCTATATTGTGCTTAAAAAAAACATTTTTTCTAGGGACAGAAAACTGTAGGTAGGGAGAGTGTCAGTTTCTTTCACTGTGCAAGTCCTTGTTTCCAGGGACCTGGAAGGACAGTGAGTGAATTCTCCTTGTGCTATATTGTGCTTAAAAAAAACATTTTTTCTAGGGACAGAAAACTGTAGGTAGGGAGAGTGTCAGTTTCTTTCACTGTGCAAGTCCTTGTTTCCAGGGACCTGGAAGGACAGTGAGTGAATTCTCCTTGTGCTATATTGTGCTTAAAAAAAACATTTTTTCTAGGAACAGAAAACTGTAGGTAGGGAGAGTGTCAGTTTCTTTCACTGTGCAAGTCCTTGTTTCCAGGGACCTGGAAGGACAGTGAGTGAATTCTCCTTGTGCTATATTGTGCTTAAAAAAAGCATTTTTTCTAGGGACAGAAAACTGTAGGTAGGGAGAGTGTCAGTTTCTTTCACTGTGCAAGTCCTTGTTTCCAGGGACCTGGAAGGACAGTGAGTGAATTCTCCTTGTGCTATATTGTGCTTAAAAAAAACATTTTTTTCTAGGGACAGAAAACTGTAGGTAGGGAGAGTGTCAGTTTCTTTCACTGTGCAAGTCCTTGTTTCCAGGGACCTGGAAGGACAGTGAGTGAATTCTCCTTGTGCTATATTGTGCTTAAAAAAAACATTTTTTCTAGGGACAGAAAACTGTAGGTAGGGAGAGTGTCAGTTTCTTTCACTGTGCAAGTCCTTGTTTCCAGGGACCTGGAAGGACAGTGAGTGAATTCTCCTTGTGCTATATTGTGCTTAAAAAAAACATTTTTTCTAGGGACAGAAAACTGTAGGTAGGGAAAGTGTCAGTTTCTTTCACTGTGCAAGTCCTTGTTTCCAGGGACCTGGAAGGACAGTGAGTGAATTCTCCTTGTGCTATATTGTGCTTAAAAAAAACATTTTTTCTAGGGACAGAAAACTGTAGGTAGGGAGAGTGTCAGTTTCTTTCACTGTGCAAGTCCTTGTTTCCAGGGACCTGGAAGGACAGTGAGTGAATTCTCCTTGTGCTATATTGTGCTTAAAAAAAACATTTTTTCTAGGGACAGAAAACTGTAGGTAGGGAGAGTGTCAGTTTCTTTCACTGTGCAAGTCCTTGTTTCCAGGGACCTGGAAGGACAGTGAGTGAATTCTCCTTGTGCTATATTGTGCTTAAAAAAAACATTTTTTCTAGGGACAGAAAACTGTAGGTAGGGAGAGTGTCAGTTTCTTTCACTGTGCAAGTCCTTGTTTCCAGGGACCTGGAAGGACAGTGAGTGAATTCTCCTTGTGCTATATTGTGCTTAAAAAAAACATTTTTTCTAGGGACAGAAAACTGTAGGTAGGGAGAGTGTCAGTTTCTTTCACTGTGCAAGTCCTTGTTTCCAGGGACCTGGAAGGACAGTGAGTGAATTCTCCTTGTGCTATATTGTGCTTAAAAAAAACATTTTTTCTAGGGACAGAAAACTGTAGGTAGGGAGAGTGTCAGTTTCTTTCACTGTGCAAGTCCTTGTTTCCAGGGACCTGGAAGGACAGTGAGTGAATTCTCCTTGTGCTATATTGTGCTTAAAAAAAACATTTTTTCTAGGGACAGAAAACTGTAGGTAGGGAGAGTGTCAGTTTCTTTCACTGTGCAAGTCCTTGTTTCCAGGGACCTGGAAGGACAGTGAGTGAATTCTCCTTGTGCTATATTGTGCTTAAAAAAAACATTTTTTCTAGGGACAGAAAACTGTAGGTAGGGAGAGTGTCAGTTTCTTTCACTGTGCAAGTCCTTGTTTCCAGGGACCTGGAAGGACAGTGAGTGAATTCTCCTTGTGCTATATTGTGCTTAAAAAAAACATTTTTTCTAGGGACAGAAAACTGTAGGTAGGGAGAGTGTCAGTTTCTTTCACTGTGCAAGTCCTTGTTTCCAGGGACCTGGAAGGACAGTGAGTGAATTCTCCTTGTGCTATATTGTGCTTAAAAAAAACATTTTTTCTAGGGACAGAAAACTGTAGGTAGGGAGAGTGTCAGTTTCTTTCACTGTGCAAGTCCTTGTTTCCAGGGACCTGGAAGGACAGTGAGTGAATTCTCCTTGTGCTATATTGTGCTTAAAAAAAACATTTTTTCTAGGGCCAGAAAACTGTAGGTAGGGAGAGTGTCAGTTTCTTTCACTGTGCAAGTCCTTGTTTCCAGGGACCTGGAAGGACAGTGAGTGAATTCTCCTTGTGCTATATTGTGCTTAAAAAAAACATTTTTTCTAGGGACAGAAAACTGTAGGTAGGGAGAGTGTCAGTTTCTTTCACTGTGCAAGTCCTTGTTTCCAGGGACCTGGAAGGACAGTGAGTGAATTCTCCTTGTGCTATATTGTGCTTAAAAAAAACATTTTTTCTAGGGACAGAAAACTGTAGGTAGGGAGAGTGTCAGTTTCTTTCACTGTGCAAGTCCTTGTTTCCAGGGACCTGGAAGGACAGTGAGTGAATTCTCCTTGTGCTATATTGTGCTTAAAAAAAAAATTTTTTCTAGGGACAGAAAACTGTAGGTAGGGAGAGTGTCAGTTTCTTTCACTGTGCAAGTCCTTGTTTCCAGGGACAGAGAAGGACACCTGAAGGTAGCCCTTATTGCTTTTTTCCCATCTCCCTGCAGGCCATCTATTAGAATGTCTGGAAGGCAAACAAGGACAGGCAGACAGTCAGGAGGCAATAAAAGAGGGCAAGCAGGCTCTGTGTCTGGGGGCAACAGTGCTGGTCGTGGACGCGGTGCATTGTCATCAGCACATGGCCATGGGACACGCTTGTCCTTCTTTTCGGCAGCTGGACATGTTGAGCCACATCATGCCGAAGACTTGGTAGAGTGGATGACCAAGCCCTCCTCCTCCTCCTCATCCTCTCTCACCCAGGCTCAGGGTACTGGCAAAGCAGCTGCCAAAGCGTCCTCTTCCCTGGTATCAATGTCAGACTCATCATCAGTCACTCCTTCCCTAGACCCACCATGTCCTCCTCCTGAGGAGTCGCCCGAACTGTTTGAGCACAGTGTTGGGTACATGCTCCAGGAGGATGCCCAGCGTTTCGAAGGGTCTGATGATGAAACCAAGCTACAGGAAGGCAGTAGGGTGAGAGCAGACAGAGGGGATGCTCAAGAAGGACACCAATCTGGCAGTCATGTTCCAGCAGCTGCAGCATACTGCCAGATTGGCTCCAGTGATGAGGAGGGAGGGGATGATGAGGTCACTGACTCCACGTGGGTGCCTAATAGGAGAGAGGAGGAGGAGGATGAGGAGGAGGCACATCTCCAACGAGACAGGATGCCCTTTGGTGGCCAGCGTAAGGGCAGTACACCGACGGAATCACACCGCAGAGCTCCGCCTGTGCAGGGCGCTGCCTCTGCCCGTCATTCAAAAAGTTCCTTGGTGTGGGCCTTTTTTGAGGCTAGTGCATCAGATCGCACAGCTGCTGTTTGCAACATATGTCTCAAGCGTATATCGCGTGGCCAAAACATCAGCCGCTTGGGTACCACATGCCTGACCAGACATATGTTGACCTGCCATGCAGCTCGTTGGCAAGCCTACCTCAAAGACCCACACCAAAGAACAAAGCGGACCTCTCCTTGCACCGCATCAGCTGGGATCTCCAACCCCACTATAACTTCAGTCCTCTCAGAAACATGCACTGAGAGGAATGAAGGTGTAGAATTAGGTGTGTCACAGCCAAGTACTTGCGGGCACTCTGCTAGCAGTACACCGACGTCCGATTCTAGCAGGCAAATTTCCCTGCCCCAGCTGCTGGACCGTCGAAAGAAGTTCACTCCCAGCCATCCACATGCCCAGCGGTTGAATGCTAGCTTGGCTAAATTGCTAGCGCTTCAACTGCTGCCTTTTCAGTTGGTAGACTCGGCCCCCTTCCGTGAGTTTGTGCAATGTGCGGTTCCTCAGTGGCAGGTTCCCAAACGCCACTTTTTCTCACGGAAGGCTATTCCGGCTCTCTACCGGCATGTGGAAGGCAATGTCTTGGCCTCGCTGGACAGGGCGGTCAGCGGTAAGGTGCATATTACCGCTGACTCATGGTCCAGCAGGCATGGACAGGGACGTTACCTTTCTTTCACGGCCCATTGGGTCACTCTTTTGGCAGCTGGGAAGGATGCAGGACAAGGTGCAGTAGTGTTGGAGGTTGTCCCACCGCCACGCCTCCAAAATGCTACTACTGGTTGTGACACACCTCTCTCCTCCACCCCCTCCTCTTCTTCTTCCTCCATGGCCTCTTCCTGTGGTTTGTCCTATGAACCAGCGGTGCTCCGTAGCCGTTCACGGGGCTACGCAAGTACGCAGGCAAAAAGATGCCATGCCGTGCTTGCGCTGGTGTGTTTGGGGGACAGAAGCCACACTGGGGCAGAGGTCCTGTCTGCTCTGCAGGGCCAGGCCGAGAGGTGGTTGACGCCACGCCAGCTTAAGCCAGGAATGGTGGTTTGCGACAATGGCACCAACCTCCTCTCCGCCCTCCGACAGGGACAACTGACCCATGTGCCCTGTGTGGCTCACGTCCTTAACCTGGTGGTGCAACGGTTCTTGGGCAGGTACCCGGGCTTACAGGATGTCCTGAGGCAGGCCAGGAAAGTCTGTGTGCATTTCCGCAGATCTTATAATGCCAGTGCTCGCCTGGCTGAGCTGCAAAAGGAGTTGAACCTGCCCAAGAACCGCCTTATATGTGACATGCCCACCAGGTGGAACTCAACGTTGGCCATGCTGCAGCGGCTGCACACGCAGCAGAGGGCCATCAATGAGTACCTGTGCGACTACGGCACCAGGACAGGGTCAGGGGAGCTTGGTTTTTTTTCTCCACGCCAGTGGGGCATGATCAGGGATGCATGCACTGTCCTGGCACCATTTGAGGAGGCCACGAGGATGGTGAGCAGTGACAGTGCATGCATCAGTGACACTGTACCTCTTGTCCACCTGTTGGAGCACACGCTGCATGGAATAATGGACAGGGCACTTGAGGCAGAACAGAGGCAGGAAGAGGAGGACTTCCTTGCCTCTCAAGGCCCCCTTTACCCAGACAGTGTTCCTTCTGTCCCACCCATCGCACAGGAAGAGGAAGAGGAGGAGGAGGAGGAGGAGGATTGTGTCAGCATGGAGGTGGAGGCTGGCACTCAGCATCATCAGCAGCAGTCTTTTAGGGATGATTTACAGTCCCAAGAAACCAGTGGACTTGTACGTGGCTGGGAGGAGGTGACTGCGGATCATGTCGTCCTTAGTGACCCAGAGGACTCCGGAGTGAATGCCTCAGCAAACCTACGCTGCATGGCCTCCCTGATCCTGCAAAGTCTGCGGAAGGATCCTCGTATTCTTCGGATCAAGGAGAGGGACCATTACTGGCTGGCCACTCTCCTTGATCCACGGTACAAGGGTAAGGTTGCGGACCTTATGTTACCGTCGCAGAGGGAGCAGAGGATGAGACAACTCCGGGAGGCCTTGCAGAAAGGTCTGTGCAACGCGTTCCCAGAGACTGGGAGGTTACAAACTCCTGGTCCAGGACAACGAGTTGCTGAGGCTTCGGCCAGTCAAAGAAGGAGCGGTGGGGAAGGTGGCCGTCTGACCGATGCGTTCAGACAATTCTTTAGTCCGCAGCCCCAAAGTATGATTGGTTCCAGCAACCATCGCCAGCGTCTGATAAACATGGTGCAGGAATATCTAGGGGCAAGGTCAGACTTGGACACCTTCCCCACCGAAAATCCTCTGGCTTACTGGGTCTTGAGGATGGATCACTGGCCAGAGCTTGCACAGTATGCAATTGAGCTACTGGCCTGTCCTGCATCCAGCGTTCTTTCTTTCTTTCTTCAGTGCTGCTGGAGGATTTGTCACGGATGACAGGGTGCGCCTGTCCACCGACTCGGTTGATCGACTGACTTTCATCAAGATGAATCAGTCTTGGATCACCACCAGCTACCACACACCTGATGCTGATATAACAGACTAATTGATTTTAACATGTCAGGTCCCTTCAAGACTGATGCTGATGCTGAGTGCCTGTGCTGTTATGTTGACTGGCTATCCTCCTCCTCCGAGTCCTCAATGATACGATTGATGATGATAGCTTGGAAGATCATTTTTGTTTATGGGTGCCGCCACCAGTGGCTAAGGCCCAATTTTTCAGCCCCTGTTTTACAGGGGCGTGTACTTACAATTTTTTTAGCAATAATTTGCCATAGGGCTCATTGCTGTGCTCCAAGTACAGTATCTGTGAGGGGTTGTAGTGTTGTGCCACCAGTGCCTAAGGCCCAATTTTTCAGCCCCTGTTTAACAGGGGCGTGTCATTACAATTTTTGAAGCAATACTTTGCAACAGGGCTCATTGCTGTGCTCCAAGTACAGTATCTGTGAGGGGTTGTAGTGTTGTGCCACCAGTGCCTAAGGCCCAATTTTTCAGCCCCTGTTCAACAGGGGCATGCAATTACAATTCTTGATGTAATAATTCACAGCAGGGCCCATTCCTGCACCCACCAAGAGTAACTCTGAGGGCTTACAGTGTTGTGGCAACACCACCACCACCACCACCACCACGAAAAGCCCAATTTTTCAGCCCCTGTTCAACAGGGGCATGCAATTACAATTCTTGATCTAATAATTCACAGCAGGGCCCATTGCTGCACCCACCAAGAGTAACTGTCAGGGCTTACAGTGTTGTGGCACCAGCACCACCATCAAAGCCCCAATTTTTACTACCACTGTTCAACAATTATATGTAATTAAAATTCCTGATATAATAGTTGACAGCAGGGCGTTCCAGCACCAACCAAGAGTAACTGTGAGTGCTTACAGTGTTGTGCCAACACCAACAACTAAGGGGCCTATTTCTGCAGAGTATATACGGCAGGTCCCTACTTTCAAACATCCAACTTACAAACGACTCCTACTTGCAAACGAAAGAAGACAACAGGAAGTGAGAGGAAATCTACCCCTAGGAAGGAAAATTCTCTCCTGTAAGAATAAATATGGGAGAAAGGTGTCTCCTCTGTACTGATGCTTTATCAGCAATCCTTGTTTCAAGAAAAACACCACATTTCAAAAACAGTTGTCATTGGGACGGAAAGTGAGGTGAAATGTTCTGAACAGGGGCACAGACAGCAAAACAAATGTTACAGGGGTGATAACCCTTACCTATGTTTCCCAAAAAGTTTAAAAATAGATTTTTGGGCTGGAGCTACACTTCAACAATGTACCTGTTCAAAATTACAAACACATTCTACATAAGAACAAACCTACAGTCCCTGTCTTGTATGCACCGCCTGTATACCGCTGTTCAGAGTATATAGGGCCTTTTTTATTTTATGTGCGGGGTTCCCCTTAATATCCATACAAGACCCAAAGGGGCTGGTAATGGGCTGGGGTGGGGGGGGGGGGGGGGGGTCATGGGGTAGCTATGCCATTTTTCTTAAAGATTTTCATCCATATTACCGGGACCAGACATTACATTAAAGCCGCAAGAAGTTTTAAATGGCTTTTTTTTCCTTTAGAAGTGTCATTTTGTGCAGGGACAGTTCTAAACACGGGAAACACGTGGCACTTCACAGGCATACTTTAGACACCCCCCAGGTACGATATTTAAAGGAATATTTGACTTTTTTTTTTTCACTTTATGCATCATTAAAATGACTGCTCCCGAAAAACGACCGTTTTTAAAACTTCTTTTTGCATTGATACATGTCCCCTGGTGCAGAACCCGGGTTCCCAAACCCTTTTTAGGACAATAACATGCATAATAGTTGTTATAATTAGCACTTTAGAATTCGAACGTTCGCATCCATTGTATTTAATAGGGTTCTAATGTTCGTACGAACTTTCGGTCCGTTCGCGGGTTCTGGTGCGAACCGAACCCGGGGGTGTTCGGCTCATCACTACTAATAATCAACAATATTGTGTATTGATGTTTTATAGCACTTTTTATTGGATTCGTTATTTGTATTCTAGCACTTTTATAGCACGTTTTTATTGTATCATATGTTATCATCGTTCACGGACATTTAGCGCTGCTTCAGTGTTATTATTTTTATTTTTTTGGTCGAACTAGATGGACTTTTTTCAACCTGATTAACTATGTAACTATTTACTAAAACTGGAGAGTGCAAAATCTAGTGCAGCTCTGCATGGTAGCCATCCAGCTTCTAACTTCAGCTTTTTTAATTAAGCTTTGCCAAAAAAAACTGGAAGCTGATTGGTTTCTATGCAAAACTGCACCAGATTTTGCACTCTCTATCAGCTTTAGTAAATCAACCCCACTGTCCCTCACCAGCCTCCTGACCTAGCCACTTCGCAAATGCATGGCAACTGCAGTGGGAAAGTGCTATTTCTTAGCACCACCTTCACTTAAGATGGCAGCTGAGGTCATCCAATGGAGCAGCATCCAATCTGACGGCTACTCTCCTGACGATGTCTATAGAGGCCTCAGAGGAACAAGAGTTTCTCTTCTCCTCCATTCTCTCTGCATAGTGGCTGCTGTATCAGTGCCACCTATGCAGGGAGGCTGAACTACACCTGCCTACAAGCGGGTATATGCGGGAGGGACAGGGGTGCTTAATTTTTTTTTCATTTGTATGTATTTTATTACAATTTATTTAATTTTTTTCGCTTTTTCATTTTACTTTTACCATTACAAGGGGGCTAACCACTGTTGATGCAATAGGGAGGCTGTAGGGCCAGATCAGTTTCACTCAACAACTGATCACTGGCTGAACAAAACAACACCAAGATCTAAGGACGTGACCACGCGGCTATTGAAGGTGCAAGCAGGGGTTGTCTCTACCCGGGTAACACCGCTTTCCGAGAGATCTGTGGAGATCTGTGGGGTGAGATATAGACATAAAGTACCAGCCAAACCGAACCATGTTTTATGCTTTTATTATTGCTATTTTTGAAACGGTTTTACGCTATGTGCACTATTTTTGTTATGAGTGACATTTAGATGGAAAGACGGTCCCGGATCTAAGAATGGATTTTAACACAGGCGTATTTATATAATCCTTCTTGTGAGTCTAATACCTTAGGAGAGAGGTCTCACGAGGGGTGGTGACGGGATCCGTGGATTGTTTTTGGATATCCCTCTAAAGCCTCATACACACGATCGGACTTCAAACAAACTTTTCCGTGGATTTTTGTCAGAAGGTAGTTGGCCATGAACGCCCATAGCATACACACGCTCTGACTTTTTTGGCAACAAACACGAACGTAGTGACGTTTCAACGTACTGAGGACACTTCAAAAGTGGAAGTTCAAATCTCCGGCATCACCCTTTGGGCTCCTTCTGTTAATCGCGAGTTAGTCGAGGTTTGGTCTGTGTTGATTCACGTTTTTCAGTTTTGTGCTATTTTGTTCGTTTCTGAACAGGCGTTCGTTAACCAGACTTGTTGTGCAATCCTAAGAGAGAGCGTGCTATTTATGGTCTTGGAGTTCTGGCTATAACTCTAGCCTGGTCCAGGTCCAGTAGTAGGAGGAGGACTGTTTGGACTGAAAATTGGTTGCTTAATCGTGACCAATTTTGTCATATGCCATTGCTAAGGGAGCTCCAGGAGAATAATCTCAGCATTTCTTGTACTTGCTGTCCCCCTATATTAGGAAGCAGGACACCTGCATGAGGACTGCTATTCCAGCAGAGCAAAGGCTCAAAGCCACCTTGCAGTACTTGGCGACAGGGAGAAGTCTCCAGGATATCAAGTTTACCACTGGCATCTCTCCCCAGGCTCTGGGAGTCATTATTGTGCCATTATTCAAGTCCTGCAGAAGGACTATATTCGGGTAAGTTTTTTACTTCATGTTTTCTAATGTTTTATTATGTATTTTTTCTTCCATCATTCCCATTATTGTAATATGCTGTGAATGTCCTCTTTGTCCTCATGCATGCTGTAAGCTTTTTCTTGGCCTACATGCATATTTGCCTTCACTAACCTCCCCAGCATGCTACCTTGGGCACATTCACACCTAGCATATTAACTTAACAATGTTTTTTTGTTGTTTCATTTTTATGATTACCCTAAACACCCCCTAAACTGTGTCACATTTGTATTGTTGTCCTCAAATTCATGCAGAGTGCAAGAGACTTTTTTTGGGGTGCACAAACACTTTTGTAACCCTCTCTCCATTCCCCAAAATGCTGAGTCAACTGATACAACTACTACTCTATCTGCTGACTTAGCAAAACCCATACACAGTATACCTCTTTTGTTGTGTTAAGATTTCTGCCTGAATTCTCCAAAGCATGTAGTGCATGTAGTACTCTATTAATTTTTGGTCTCCTATTTTTTTAATGTTAATTTATGCATGTTCAAATCTGCTTATATTTGGATTTTTTTTTATTATAGCACTTCTTATCTGCCCACTGGGCTGCCAATCTTAAAAAAAAACGGAGGGGCTTGCAAAATGTACCTTCATTTTTTCCTCATTTTGCTCACATGCAGGTGGAGAGGGTTATTACCTGTCCAAAAACTCTACCCATTCAACCTCACCCCCCCCTAAAATATTTGGAATGTGCCACCAGAGGGGTTGAGGAAGCATATAAGTAGAACTTACCCTTTTTTTCTAAATATGCCTTTAAATGTTCTAGATTTATGTTGCCCCTAGAATGTATGTGTCAAATTAGCTTGCAATTTTATGTGCTCAAGTAGTAATACATTTTTCTTTGTTTGACTCCACAGTTTCCTTCCAACCCCCAGCAATGGCAGGATGTGGCGGCCCAGTTTGCCAATTTGTGGAATTTCCCCAACTGTGGGGATGCCATTGATGGGAAGCATGTGAGGACTGTCCCACCACCCGACTCCGGATCCTATTATTTTAATTATAAAGGCTTTTGCAGCATAGTTCTGCTTGCTGTTGTGTCAGCCAACTATGAATTCCTGTACGTGGATGTTGGAAAGAATGGGCGCCACTCGGATGGAGGTGTCATGATGCATACCAAGTTCTACCATCGTCTACAGAATGGCACCTTACGTTTGCCACATGCTCAGGACAATGTTGAGGGCCTCAATTTTGTATTTGTGGCAGATGAGGCCTTTGCTCTGGGGGATCATCTTCTGAAGCCCTTTCCTATGAGGAACCTCACCCCAGAGCAACGCATTTTTAATTATCGTGTCTCTCGTGCCAGAAGGGTGGTGGAAAACGCCTTCGGCATACTATCTAGTCGGTTTAGACTTTTTTTTAACTGCCATAAACTTGGCAGAATATAAGCTCAACCATGTTGTGTTGTGCTGCTGCATCCTCCATAATTTTTTAAGGAGGAATGCTAGCAGCTACATTGGCTCAGGGCAAACATATGAGCCTTCAGTTTTACGCCCAGCTGAAGAGGCAGTGATGCCAGCTCTTCAAAGTGGTCGTGCTGGTTTCTCCTCCCAGAATGCCCGTCTTGTCCGGGAACAGTATATGGACTACTTTGTGGGTAGAGGGGCAGTGCCTTGGCAGCAACATTTACTTGATAATCATTAAATATCTGAATATTTCATAAAAAAAATTTTTTTTTGGAACTACTGTTGTCCGTGTTTATTCTGTTTGCAAATGGACTTAATCTTTGTCATTTTTTCCACTATTGCAAACCAACCTGATGTGCAATATTGAGGTAAAAATCTCGCTTTGAGCTATGTACTGTATTATGTTGTGCTGTGGCTCTGCTACACACATTTTAGAGTACGCTGTCAATGTAACTACCCCAACTTAACAAATACAATGATATTGATCATAGAAATAAAAAGCCACACATTGTTTATCAAAAATATTTTTACTTCCAGCACATTCACATGTGCATTTTATGGTTTTAGAACAAACCAACATCGTTATTTGTGTATGAACATTTATATATATATTTTTTTTTAGTGGCTAAACATGCATCTTTGAAAGCAGAGCATACACATCGCCAACTCTGTAACTTTAAAAATATTACATTTTACATCAAAAGGCCATGTGAGACATTAGTAATATTATTCTCAAGTTGAGAATATCTTGCCTTCCTCAGGTGGGATGAGCTCATCCCTTTCCAAGCCAAATTTTTGAGGCCTAAATGTTAAATGTCGCTTATGATGCCCTGCCTAAAATGTGTGTAGGTACAAACAGGTTATTAGCAAAAGCCAAAAAACACAGTGGGGGTTATTTACGAATGGAAAATCCACTTTGCACTACAAGTGCACTGCAAGTGCACTTGGAAGTGCAGTCGCTGTAGATCTGAGGGGGACAAATAGGAAAACCAAAAAACATAATTTTAGCATGCACATGATTGGATGTTAAAATCAGCAGAGCTTCCCCTCATTTCAGATCTTCCCCTCAGATGTACAGCGACTGCACTTCCAAGTGCACTTTCAATCTAAAACTAAAGATTGAAGATATGCAATGAAAACATTTTATTACATTATAAAAAGAACAATGAATCTGAATAAAATCACGTTCACAAATAATTTAAAAAAAGGGAAAGATAAGGGACGGAAAAGAAAAGAGAAGAAATGGACAGGAATATAGAGGAGGAGAGAGGAGAGGGGGGAAAAGGAGTTCACCAGAGAGCTATATAGAAATGAGTAAAGATTAAGACTAGTAAATTTTACCTACTACCATGGCAATGGGACTTTTCCATCTATAGATGATGCGGTGAACGATTTGACCCATGGGTTCCATCATTTCTCAAATTTTGGTATAAGATTATTTTCTATGGCAGCCATTTTAGAGTGAATCATGAAATTATTCATTCTATTTTTGGTCTCAGCCACTCCTAGTAAAGGGGATTTCCAGGCTTTCGCAATTGTCTGTCTAGCGGCAGTCAGCAGTTGGATCAAAAGCTTAAACTGTAGGTGTGTTAGATATTTCGGTTTTAAATTTAGCAAAGCCATAGTAAGATCTGGGTGAGTTTTAAATTTGAACATTTCAGAAGCTATGCCAAAAATTTTCTTCCAGAAGATCTGGGCTACCGGGCAAGCCCACCAGACACGCAATTGGGTGCCCAGATCTGGACAGCCACGAAAACAAAGAGCTGAGTAGGTTGGAACATATTTTGCAATTCTAGAAGGTACTAGGTACCAATGAGTCACAACTTTGTAATTTGTTTCTATCGCTAAAATGTTATCAGATGATGTTTTCGTGGCCAGCCAGATATTTGACCATTCCATATCCTCAAGGGTTCGTTCTAAGTCCTCCTCCCATTTCAGAGCATAGGATTGTTTATCTAGACTAGGATTAGCCAGTAAATGGGAGTAGATAGAAGAAATTTGTTTCTTGGCATGTGGATCTTTTATACATGTGAAATCAAACTTAGTAAATTGGTGTAGAGGAGTGTCTGTATTTGTGAAAGGTGTGAAAATATTTTTGATCTGAAGATATCGGAATGTTTCTGATTGAGGTATTCCAAATTTTTTGCATTATTCTGGAAGCCTCTTTTATTTTTTCAAGCTCAATCATTGCCTGCAGCATATCAGCACTGATATGACCAATAGTGCATCTTGGTAGTTCGTAGTCTTGGAAGAAGAGAAAAAAAAATAATAGGAAGGGAATGATGGTCAAGTGGCTGAGGCCCTACAAAGTGAATTATGGGCACATTATTATTAAAGGCAATTTGGGAAAATACTTACCTAGCCAGTCAATTATTGTTTGCAACCTGCTTGCCCTTCAGACACCTTCACTACTAGGAATGTACACACTGCAACTATTCTGTAATCTTGGCCCTGGTGCCTGTGTCTACAAAACTCGGCTACCTAGCAACACTGCCAGATCATTCCACCTCTTCCATCTACATGCTAATGTTCAATGCACTACATACTTTGCTCCTGTGTTGTGTGGGTGTTTTTTTTGGACATCTAATCACTAGGCTTGTGCAATTCGTTTCGTAACGAATTGAAATTCGTCCGAATTTAGCAACTTTCGGACATTCGGAAGCATTCGAATTTCCGAACAAAGCAATTACGAATAAGACCGAATCCGAAATAAATTATACCGCAAATAGCGAATGCCCGAATGTCTTCGGCATAATTCGTTATGAAAAAGTTACGAATGTACGAATCCATACGAAGCACAATAACACTCACTCTGCTCTGCTCTCTGCTTCTCCCACACCGTGCTGAACTCCCTCTCAAAATGGTGTACAGGGGCGGAGGTTATAGCCGCATGTAAAAAACGAAAGTAAAATACGAGATTTCGAATCCATTCGAAGCACAATAACACTCACTCTGCTCTGCTCTCTGCTTCTCCCTCACCGTGCTGAACCCTCTGAAAATGGTGTACAGGGGCGGAGCCTATAGCCGCATGTTAAAAACGAAAGTAAAATACGAGATTTCGAATCGTTACAAATAACCGCAATGTATTTAGAAAAGTACAAATCCATTCGAAGCACATTAGGCATAATAGGCAGCGTCGTTGTGAGAGAGACACGGAAAATTACGAATCAACGAACCCAAAAAAAGTTACGAAAGTAGGAGTTGTGTCCAGAATCAACGAAAAACAACGTACTCTACCGAAAGTACGAACCCAAAAAAAGTTACGAAAGTAGGAGTTGTGTCCAGAATCAACGAAAAACAACGTACTCTACCGAAAGTACGAATTATAAAGCAACAAAAAATTCAACGAAAAATGTCGCTTGCAAAAATACGAATGAGTCCGAACACGAAAAATCCCGTCTAGCAAAATTACGAATGATTACGAATCAACAGGACCGGAAAGAAACGAACCGAAACGGAACGAATTTTTCCGTTGTGCACAAGTCTACTAATCACTAGGAATGTCTAGACATTTAAAGCCAGATGTAAAAAATACTTACTGGGGCAAATAACAGGCTCCAAAGTATGTTCTTCAAATTGTTGCACTCTTCCACCCTCTGCCTGTCTTGTGTCTGGGGATGTTATGTCCAGTGGAGGCTCTTTGCTGGTTCCAGCTCTCTGATCCCACTCCTCCAAATGTTGGAGCTGACCACACTCATGTTCCTCTAGATATAAACAATACAACACTCATGAAGCCACCCCAAAAGTCACATCTGTTCCAAGAATCCCTTTTGCTGAATTAGTAGACCAACCTTGCACTAGTGACAATGTTTGCTCCTGACTAGTGGACTACAACATGCTGCACTATGCAATATTCAAATCATAAAAATGCATTGTAAAGGGAAGATGATGTAATTTTAAATGTGAAAAAAAATGTCTATATGCCCACATTGAACAACTTATGCAGTTGTCACCCACCACTCTTGTCTCCTATGGGATAGGGGATATATGATGATCATTCTAGCAGGCATGACTCTGTGTGACTGTGATCCCCAGGGCCTCTTCTCTACCCATGTCTACCCTGGAAATGTGTCAATAATGGGCAGTGATGAGCCACGCAGCAAACATAAAGTGCTATTTACCCCTTAAGTTACGCCCTGAGCCCATGGCCTTTGTCCCACCTAGAAACACCCTTGTCAGAGGCTAAATTAGTGTTTTTTAAGTTGACACTTACGATTTGGGGGTGATGCAGGCCCTGTTGTCTCCCCTGTTGGGGCCCGGCCAAGGGAAGCCTCCCTTTGTCCCCTCTGGTGGCTTGTCTGGTGTCTTTCTCTGTCCCTTTTTCCTGTGGAAATCATTACATACAGTATAAATTATTACACCAAAAAAGGCTAGTCAGAAAGAACAAGTATAGTTCATATCTGCCGTTAATTAAATTAACTTCTTCTTTACCCAAAAACAAAATATTTTTGAAGACCTACTGGTATCCATCTAATGTACAGACAGCTAATTAAAACATCAACATAATGATTACAGTCATTAATTGGGCTTACTTCTTTTAATAATGATGTGGTGAATGGAGTCCAATTGTTCTTTCTCTCGGTGTTTCAAATCTGACCAGCGTTTGCGAATTTGATCCTTCGTTCGGTTGACCCCATATTCTCGTTCCAATACCGCTGGGACCTTCTCAAGAACCCAGTCTTTACGGCTGTTGGGCCTATCATAGTTCTTCAGCTTGCAGTCATAATCATATTTGTCAAATATGCGCACCATCTCCACCATCTCCCCCTTGCTCATGGAGGTGGCCTTGTGTTTGCGATAATCTCCACCACCGCGGGGCCTGGTCGTTTTCGGTGATGCCGCCATCATGTTCTCCCTCCCGAATGTTCCACCGTGTATGTCGCATGCAGAATAGAGAATGTGGTCACGCCCCAGCGTCATGATGCTCGGAGAGTGGAGTTTCACGCATGCGCAGGGTATATAAATCCATAATGAGTGGTCGATGTACCGGACGTATGAATGTAACCATAGTTGCAAGATGAATGCAAGCTGAAGGGAGACTCGAAAAAAAGGTACGTGACAACATTGGGACACTGGTGCTTAGTGGCATATACTGCTTAGATAAAGGCCTATATTGTAAGCAGTTTATGAGCTAGAAGCAACCCATTATGGTTTGTCTTGTGTTCTTTCTTGCAGCCGTCTGACACTCGACACAAAAATGAAGTCGAACTTGAATTCCCACAAATTCATGACAGAATTTATTGAACAGTACAAGGCGCCCCCCTGTCTGTGGCAGGTCAAACATAAGGATTATTCCAATAAAAATAAGAGGCTGGCAGCAATTGAACAACTGGTGCAATTGGCGAAGACTGTGTACCCCAGGGCAACCTACAGTTTGATAAAGACCAAAATTGGGGGCCTCAGGAGCATGTATAACAGGGAGTGAAAGAAGATCGAGGAATCCAAACAATCAGGAGCAGCAGCAGTAGAGGTTTATGTCCCCAAGCTGTGGTACTTCTCCAGCCTGCAATTTTTGAAGGATCAAACTGTACCACGCAAATCTCTCTCCACACTACCCTCCGCATCAGCTGAGGCCACCGATACTGAGCCTGATCCTACACAGGAAGAAGAGGAGGAGGAGGAGCTCAGCTTGACCCAGGTATAGCATTGTCAAAAAGATTGGAAGTTAAATATACAATGATGTTAATTTGTTGTTATGATGGCTAAAAATTTAAAGCATAAACAAAGTGAGTTGCATTTCAAATAGACAGTAGTGAACAAAAAAACATTTGGACAAGAATGAGAAATGCTGGAGTCAGAATGATAGTCTTTGCTTTTTTGGACACATTCAAGTTTTAAAAGTCATGAGCTGAAAAGTGTTTGTGATTGATGCCAAAAAAATAAAATGATGTTCCATTTTCAGACACAGGAACTTTTTAGCCAAGAAGAGGCCGGGCCCAGCAGCCAGACAACTGAGTGCAGAATCCCTGCCCTGTGCCCTCCTGCCAAAAGGGCCAGGAAGAGCCACCACCTGGATGAGGCTACAGCTGACTTCCTTACTAGGGCCACATCAATCATCACAACAGCACCCGATAGTGCTGAAGGGTTTGGCAGTTTCACAGCTAATAAGCTCCGCGAGATTGACGCAGATCAAAGGGAGATATGTGAGGGGATAATGATCCAGCTCCTCAGCAAGGCCAAGAAACGTGAGCTAACCCCTAAATCACAGGTGTGTGATTTGGACCACACACCTCCACCTCCTCCACAACAAGCATATCCACCACAGCAAACCTACCCACCCCAGCAAACATACCCACCCAAGCAAACCTACCCACCCCAGCAAACCTACCCACCCCAGCAACCCCACCCACCTCAGCAAGCCAACCCACCCCAGCAGCATGGGGGTCAGTGGCCAAATCAGACCCAGGATCCTCAACAAGGCCAGTGGTCTGGGGAGTTTAGGGCCTACTATTTTTTTTTTGTGATTCGTTATTTAATTTTGATTTTCTTGGTTATACTTTTGATAGTTTTCGGAGTATCATTTGCACTTTTGGTTTCAAAAATTCCATTTGGATGGCAGAGAATATGTCTAATATTTTTGGGATGTTATTCATGTTGTGAATGCACAAGAAACAAAATGGCCTCAGCTGATGTGGATAGAAGTGTGGAGAGCAATGTGCGTGGTTCAGTCTGGTATGACCAAAATCACAGCCCGTTGTAGTACCACAGCCTGGGGACAGATATGGCATCTGCTGCTGCTCCCTATCTTTTGGAGTCCACAACCTTCTTGTGCTCCCTATATTGTAGGTACTCCTCAGGTTCCTAATTGTGAGATTCACATAATTGATGTCTGCCCTGAGGTACAGAGGCTTCGCCAATTCCACCAGTTGATCTATTGTTGCCTTCCTCTTGATTTTGATATGCCATTCTTGTGCTTATTATTATTTATATAAAATAAATATTATCAAAATTATTTGATTATGTCTTTAAATTCTAATAACAGTTTGGGAGTAGGCAGGTACATTTCTAAAATTAAGGGACACAAATAGAGTAGTTGGTGCTTTTGAGCATAAAAAAACTAGGGGATAATGGGGTTGTGCTAACTTGACCCCCCAAAAAAATGAAGAAATATCTTTTATTCATATAACAAAAACACAAATCCTTAGGAAAGACGTTTGTTATTACTCCGTAAGTATCACCAGCAAAGCAGCTTTATTATTATCTCATTATGAAGAAGAAGAGAATGTGCGCCGCATTTCTAGATTTCATAACTTCCTGCGTCACGAATTTGATACCTCCATTACGAACGTTAGTTTTACAAGACAGAACGCTTCTGGCTGGTCCATGCTTCTAAGTATGCGTGTTTGTACTTCGTACTAAAGTCCAATGCATTTCTGTACACACGGCAGGACTTTGCACCGTAGGACTTTCGTTGCCGAAAAGTTTGTTTGCAGAGTGAACTTTTGTCTGATGAAAACCGAAAAAGTTTGTCCGATGGAGCGTACACACGGTAGGATATTTTTGAAAACTTGCTCATTTTGAAGTTTGTTGTCAAAAAGTCATTGTGTGTATGAGGCTTAAGAATCACATTTTCTTGGACTGAGTCTTTATTTGTTTGGACATTTATCTGTGCAAAACATATTTATTGGAAACACATTGGGTGGACTTTTTTGCCAAGAAGTGCTGCCTATGTTATAGGATATTTATGATATGAAATATAATTTATGGTTAACATATTTTAAGGCATATGAGGTTTTTATAACACCAAGATCATGGCTGCAGTCATGAGCTTGTTTTAACCACTTCATGTTCAGGAAGTTTTAACCTCCTTGGCGGTAATCCAGAGTCTGGCTCGGGGTGAATTTCCACTACCAAAAGCTGTAACTCCGAGCCACACTCGGGATCGCATTGCAGGATCCAGGGAAAGTTACTTACCTTGTCCCCTGCATCCTGCGATGTCTCCCCACTGTGTATGCGAGCTGTCTCCTCGCTCGATTCACAGTGCCCGAGTGCTGAGCTCCGTTCCCTGCTAGCGTTGCGACGCACGGGAGGGAGCTTGGCACCAAATTAAAAAAATTAAAAACACAGTATACATACAGTACACTGCAATCTTACAGATTACAGTACTGTATCAAATCATTTCACACCCCTTTTGTCCCTAGTGGTTTGTCCAGTGTCCTGCATGCACTTTTATATTATAAATACAGTTTTTTCTGCCTGGAAACTGGAGATTGTCCATAGCAACCAAAAAGTGTCCCTTTACGTCAAAAGCGGTTTTATACCAGCTAGAAAACAGCGATAATAAATTAGAATCACTTGCAGAATTGAGGCGATAGTGATTTGTGGGGAAATTCGTCATCAAACACTGAAAGTAATGACAGCGACAATTCTGCAACTGAGCAAATTTCAGTGTTTTTGATTTGATTAAATTATTGAATAATTTTTATTATTATTATATTATTATTCATGTAGCGGCCCCCTCACTCCCATCTTTCTTCTCTCTCAGCTCGTCTGTCTCTTGTCTAGGGGTACCTCCAGAGGGGAAGGGAGCAGGGACACCATGCCTAGCCTTCACCACAGGTGTCAGAGTGGTGTAAGCAAAGTTCTTTTACCTTCGGGTCAGTGTTGTGCACCTAGAGCCTCCACCGAGAGTTACCTTGAACAATGTCTGTCAGGAAATGAGCCCCACACCATTAAAGTTCAACACTCCTTTATTCTTCTCGAATGAACACAATCAGTTGAACTCCCTTGGTAGAAACAGAACAGAAAAGGAGGTGTGGATGCGAGTAGGCCCAGACACAATGTGTTCTTCACTTTCCTCCCTGAAAGTGAGTTGCGGTCCCCGAGCGAGGGGGGATTTCCCTCCAGGCGGTCTCTGATGAGAGACTCACCCGTCACTGGCAATATGCTGCACCAGGTCTTCGAGTGAGGAGCTCCCCCCGGTCCATTACGTCTTCCGGATTCGGGTACCCAATCCCTGGGTACCCTAGGATCTCCTTCCCTCGTGGAACTCAGTGTTGGGCACTGAGCTCCAGACCTCCATCCGAGTACCTCACCCCAGGCGAAAGGTGCCTGGGATGGAACACGACCTCCGGCTGTCCTCTAGGCCTAGGCCACCCAGAGGACCGACATGAACCACCGCCCACAGGCTGAAGGTGCCTGGGACTCGACCCCGTGACAAAGATGGCCGGCCCCTTTATACCCTCTCCCAGAAAGCACGGCGGGTTCCCGGCCCCACCATACCGCTGCTGAGGGAGGACAAAAAGGAAGCCCGGCACACAGCAGTGATTCAACCCCAGCCCAAGGCGATAGCGCCACCTGCTGGGCTGCAGGGAATTACACATCACTGATGTCTCTGCCAAGTTCAAATTTACACCCGGGAAAGTACATACCCGATACATTTGTTATAATTATTTATAGTTATTATTTATTATATTATAATTTATGATTTTGTGTTTCAAACTTTATCATACCCGGGATGTCTACTAGACTCTTGTTTGGACAGATTTAAGTGTGTTATTCCTAAGAATTACAGGCCTACAATATAAAAAGCTAAATTTCCATGCAAAACATTTTACCGCTTTTAGCATCAAAAATCTAACATAATCATACCGCCAGGGAGGTTAAAACACCCTAAGGACATGGAGTGGTAAAGTATAAATGTCTTCTCCCCACCTCGGGGATTATTGGTCAGGAATAGTTGACACCCTTGACCAGATCACCTCTGTAGATCTGGGAACTAACCAAAAACGATGTTGCTAAATGTTTTCAACCCTAGTATACGGGGCAAATACACTAAATTGTTCCTACTTATGCCCGTAGAGAGATATTCCTCCACTGGAAGGATGCTAAACCTCCTAGGGTGTCTTCATGGCGCTTAGCATTGAACTCGGTGCTGCCACTGTACAAGCTCACCTATGCTAAGCGAAATTGCCCTAACAAATTTCACAAGGTATGGTCGGGATGGATAGATGCTTGGGGTACAGAGTTAGCAGTTGACAATCAGGATATTGCTGATGTACCTGCCCCATAATACTGGACCACTGATATTATCTTCTGAATACCGATTTACTGTTTATACTACGTAAATTCAATTATGTAGATGAGGTCCCTCCCTCCCTCCCTCTTCCCCCCCTATCTTTCACCTATCCTGCCCCCTCCTCCCCCCCTCCCCCAGGACCTCCTTAAGTAACTTTGCTGTGATTCACCTCTTCCGAACCAATATCTCACTGTAATGTTATATAATAGCTTTAAACACCTCTCTCCTGTCCACATGAACAAACCAACTGTCTTGTGACAATCTATGCAATAATACATCTGTGACTTAATGTGTCTATGCATCGCTTGTACTGTAAAAATTTGAATAAACATTTTTCTTATGAAAAAAATAAATAAATGTCTTCTAGTATGCAATGGTCGCCCCATTGTCGGTCTAGGCCTGTGTCAAAAGAAATTTTATTATACAGATTAAGTTCTCCTTTAATACATACACATACAAGCTGGAATGTACAGTACCATCTGTAAAAAATAAACAATAATAGTCTTCAGGGTGAGTATAACTGTCTTTGAAAAGTGTGAATTGGAGTAATCTGCAGATTGTAACTGAGAATAGATAAATCACTTGTAATCTGAATCTGAAGAATTTTGCAATATGACAAGTCGTGCTACTGGCGGGTATAATACACTTACTGCACAAGGCAAAGAAAATGCTAACCCCGTACGACAGGATAATGGTTTAAAGTTTCAGAACTCCCCGAGTGTCCTGACTCTTGATCTGTTTTCAAGTTGACTTGCCAGCTACCTACAGGTCTGTTGTGTTTCAAATTTTCACTCTGGCCTTGCATACCACAAGCCAACTTTTTCAGTAATAAAATCTTGTACCTGCATTCATGATAATCTGATTTGCATATCTTTGAGCGCAGTGTAATTGTATTAAAAGTATAGTATTTCTTCCTTAATGCATGTAATTATTAGCATATGCGATATACTTCAATCCAACAAATTTTCTTTCAAGCGCACAATTCTTACCAGCCAATCAAATCCTATCAGTTCTTGGCATGTGTACCGGTTCAGAATTTACAGAAACTGTGACTGCATATTTTTCATTTTCTCTTCTTATTTTTCAAATGTGAATATTACACATCTTTGTCATTGGACTTGAAGCGTGACTTCAGTTCAACGCCAAAACGTTTTCTTATTACACATTTTGGATACTTTCTGGAATCTGGCATTTGAAGTATTTTCTGTGTCCCCATTGAGAATACGTTTTTGTGAAAGTTTACATGCAGGCTGTGTCCTCATTGAGGAGATTTATCTTGTCTTCTTGCATTTTCTGACACCCATCACCCTGATAGAAAGTTAGGGGAATCAGCCTCTTGGGGTCCGTTTTTTAATATGGTCTGTTCCCTCTTTAGGGAGGCACCAAGAGTGAAAGTGGAAGAAAATGACAAATGTAGGGTTGTCACCAGAACAGGAATGGAAGGGAATCCTTCCAATGGTGACCCTGGTGGCAACCAGGGATTCCCTGGCTTTGGAGGGATTTGCTCTCTCTTCCTGATTTGGCAATGAGAAAGGAAGTAAAGGAAAATGCCCTCAATGTTATAGCATGTTTAGTGTTAACCATGAATGATGGCCCTAGAATTATTACTCTCACTCCAATACTCACTCCAATATTCATGGTGATACCTCATATACGTGGTGCAATTGCTTTTTACATACACGTCTGAACCATAAGTGTGCCGTGTAACTGTGGCCAGATGTTTGGTGCCAAAAGTAGAGTAAATGCACATGGAGGCTAAGAAATGCAGCACAATATATTAACTCAAAGCTCCAACAAGGTGGCACAGGGACTGAATATCACAGCCAAAGTCAGTACAACAGTACCTAACAGAAGGACTCCATCCCTCTTTAGGGAGGCACAATGAGTGACAGTGGAAGAAAATGACAAATGTATGGTTGTCACCAGAACAAGAATGGAAGTGAAACTGATTCTGGTGACCCTGGGGGCAACTAGAGATTCAGTGGCTGTGGGGGGATTCGCTCTCACTTCCTGGTTTGGCAATGAGAAAGCAAGTAAAGGGAAATCTCAATGGGATTGCAAAAAAAAAAAAAAAAACTGACAGGGGTTATAACCCTCTCTTACCCTATCCAAAACTCATCCACAATTCCTCACCCAATAATAGCAAGTGATGGTGTGGAGTGGACCGACTATGATATGGAGTAATCCAAAAATGTTAAAATTCAGCTGTTGGATGTCCCAAATATTTATGTGAACCCATGGCCATGTGACACTTCAGGTTCCAAGTATTCTTTTTTTTAGACTACACATTGTTGCCTGGTGACATAAATGCTTCCCGTTTGCTGTCCATTGGTAGGATCCTCACGGGGTTCTGAAGACTCCAGAGGCAGCATGATGATGTCACAACCAGGGGCATTAAGGGAAATCTCCCCAATGGAACACAGAACAGAGAGGAATAAAAAAAATGTTTAGGTGTATTAATGACTGAATCCGGAATAGGTTTAAAAAAGTAAAATACCCCAACCCCAGCAGGTTATAAATATAATGCACGTTTTTCTAAGGGATGATTTAGAAGAGAGTATTACTTACTCACAGACTTCCTCCCTGCCAGTTCCATTTGTGATTAGCAGACCCTCCAAAGAAACTCTTTTTCCCAGTCTCTCTTGCCAAAATGATCACTTAAAATGCAAGAACGGTGGACACCACTGGTCCTGCATTGTACATGAAGGCGCGAATGCCCCCTTCCATATTACAGCGCTGGAGAAAGGAGGATTAGAGTGCTGACTGTTACAGGAATGCGGGTTAAAGTAGAAATACAATTTTTTATTTACATTATTCTCCTTCCTCTTGTGTTACTTTTTTCCCCCAATTTCTTTCCACTGTTTTAATGCTTCAGTGCTATCCCGGCTGTGCACTTTGCAAAGTTGTCCTCTGCAAGAACAGTTGCTCCAGAGCTTAGTAAATGAACAGAAGCTCTGCTGACATCCATCATCCAATCATGTGCAAGCAAAAATGCAGTTTTTTTTTTATTTCCTTGCACGTGATTGGGTATTCTTTGTGAAGCCTTACCACATTTACCAAGCTCTGGAGCAACTGCAAAGTGCACAGTCTAATTGCCCCATTATGTCCATTCTCTGTAAGCCCAACCTGTCATTTACCCTCCTACTAGGGGGCACATCATCACACAGGCTGGGCCCACAGTACTCCAGGACTGAATGGCATTTATCATTTAACTAATCCTCAGTCCTTGAATAACTTTCGCCTACTGCTGCTTAAAGTAGGAGAGGATGCTGCCGTGATGTCACCGGAATGAATGTGCAGGAAAAACTTCTGGAGCAGCTGCAGTTGTGCCAGAGCTTAGTAAATGATGTAAAGCTTCACTTTTCAGAGAATACCCAATCACGTGCAAGGAAAATAAAAAAAAAACTAAAATTTTTGCTTGCATATGATTGGATGATGGAACTTTGAAGTCAGTTAGGCCCCTTTCACACTGATGAGTTTTTCAGGCATTTTAGCGCTAAAAATCGTGCCTAAATACCGCCTGAAAAAATCCTGCCCTGCAGTCTTTAATGTAAAAGCCTGAAGGCTTTCACACTGAAGTGGTGCGCTAGCAGGACCGCTCCAAAAGTCCTGCTAGCCGCATCTTTGGAGCGGTGAAGGAGAGATGTGTTTACCGCTCCTTTACCGCTGCTGCCCATTGAAATCAATGGGACAGCGCGGCTATACTGCCGGCAATGCGCCTCTGCAGAGGCGCATTTCCGGCAGTATTAACCCTTTTTCGGCCGCTAGCGGGCGTTAAAAACGCACCGCTAGCAGCCGAATATCGCGGCAAAAACGACGGTATAGCGGCGCTAAAAATAGCGCCGCTATACCGCCAGCGCACCTCCCGCGCCCAGAGTGAAAGGGGCCTTACTAAGCAAATTGCAAAGTGCACAGACTATTTGCCTTCAGTAAATACACCCCATTGAGCATTACCGTTTATACTCGAGTATAAGCCGAGTTTTTCAGCACATTTTTTGTGTGCTGAAAATGCCCCCCTCGGCTTATACGCGAGTCACCTTTTTGCGCCTGATCTCCTGGACTTTGGGGACCCGGTACTGGACTTTGGGGACCTTGGCACACATGTAGCCCCCCTCTTCCTCTACAAGTGTGCAACGTTTGTTGTCTGGGGGACCTACGGCCGGGGAGCACCGATTTTTCAAACCGGCACCCCTTCCATAGACTCCCATGTTAAATGGTAATTTCTCTGGTGACTTTGGGGACCCGGTACCGGCCGGTCATAGGTCCCCTGGACCCGACACTTAGCACACATGTAGCTCCATTTCTCATCTACAAGTGTGCAAAGTTTGTTGTCTTGTTGTCTAGGGGACATACGGCCGGGGAGCACCGATTTTTCAAATCCGAGCACCCCTTTCATAGACTCCCATGTTAAACGTCACTCTAGTCCTGGACACAGTGAGGCATGGACACAGTGAGGCATGGGCACAGTGAGGCATAGGCACAGTGAGGCATGGGCACAGTGAGCTATGGGCACAGTGAGGCATGCACATGGACACAGTGAGGCAAAGTGAGGCACAGTGAGGCATGCAGATGGACACCCTAGGCTTATACTCGAGTCAATAAGTTTTCCCAGTTTTTTGTGGTAAAATTAGGTGCCTCGGCTTATATTCGGGTTAGCTTATACTCGAGTATATACGGTATATTTTTTATATGTTGAAGGAGAGGGCCCATTTAATTTTTTCGCCAGCTTGGAGTTACATATCAACTTTTCCATTTTCTATTCACAACAAAAAGAAAAGATTTTGGCAAGAAATATATTTTAAGTTTTAAAATAAAAATATATAATTGTCGTTTTAAGCAACACATATGCATTCAGAATATCGAGACATTTTAAAACAATATAAAAAAAGAAAAAAAAGACGTAAGCTTTAGAAAATTTCAAAACCTAGAAAAATATCCTAGAAACATTGTGGCCCAAAGACTTCAAAATACAAAGTGTGATAAAAAATGATAGTAGTAATAAACTTCAAAAACATTGTCACATCAAGCAGTTTATTCACCTCATTTTTTATGGCGTTATTATTTTCCAGTGAAACCATATATAGACTATTCTGGGATGGCGATTATTGATGTGTATTCTTTGGACGGAAGGTCCATCCTTGTTGCCAAGTGGATTAAATGCCTCCTGGATTTTACATCTTTTATGATACAGCCGGGTTCCAAGTTTGTGAAATCATCCTCCGAATGAACTTTGTGGTAGCAACTGTTTCTATATGATGGAATGGATGCTGATGATGAGTTTTGTGGTCTTCGGATCACGTGTAGGTGGAGGTGTTCATAGGAACATTAAAAACTGGCAGGTTGTTTTTCCATGAAATACTTGCCAACATGACAGATTGAAATGTCTTCCTTTGTGGGATTTTCTTTTTCTTTTTCTTTTTTCATGCTGAAGGTAAAAGAAAGATTTTGCTTGTCTGATTCATGTTAATAACATCTGAAAAATAATTCTTTTTTTTTCCTGAATATAATTTTATGTTCTGTAATACTTCGGATTTGTGGAAGAAAAATTCAGTTGATCTGTAAAACAGGAATGCTTGAGGCTTATCCCTACGACTTTTTTTATTCCTACAATTTTTCTTTATGTTTATTGGATGTTTAGCTGTGCCGTTTTTGGTGCAGGTGAACAGCTACTAAACCTCATTATAAGTACTCATGGAGTAATTCTAATGTAAATATTTTATGCATTTTTTAGAACCACAAAACAATCACAGATAAAAATTTGCAAAAATGTAAAAAAATTACCCCATTTCGTCCCCCACCCAATGCAATCCAGTGGACAGGGCAGGACTAGGAACCTTTGGCCTCACAAAGTGATCCTTTCTTGAAAGTTACAGATCTTCCAGCATACTCTTCTTTTGTGGCTGTTGGCAAGGAAGTGGATACTGGAAGAAGTCTCTTTGCCAAATGTTGGCCATGTAAGGCACATGCCCTCCATGTTTTTTTAATACTGGAAATACACTATATTTTCAAAAGTATTGGGACACCTGTCTTTACACGCACATGAACTTTAATGGCACCCCAGTCTTAGTCCGTAGGGTTCAATAATAAGTTAGCCCACCCTTTCCAGCTAAAACAGCCTTAAATCTTCTGGGAAGGCTGTCCACAAGGTTTAGGAGTGTGTCTATGGGAATGTTTGACCATTCTTCCAGAAGCGCATTTGTGAGGTCAGGCACTGATGTGGACAAGAAGACCTGGATATCGATGAGCGAGTTTGGGGTGTAGGAATGTGACTGGCCTGCCTGATAGAACACCTTTGGAATAAATTATAGGGGAGACTGCGTGCCAGGCCTTCTCATCCACATCAGTGTCTGACCTTACAAATGCGCTTCTGGAAGAATGGTCAAACATTCCCATAGACACACTCCTAAACCTTGTGGACAGCCTTCCCAGAAGAGTTGATGCGGTTATAGCTGCAAAGCGTGGGCCACCTAAATATTGAACCCTATGGACTAAGACTGGGATGCCATTAAAGTTCATGTGCGTGAAAAAGGGAGGTGTCCCAATACTTTTGGTAATATAGTGTATCTCCTTCCCATTCACCTCTTGTTCTAATATTAGCTACATAAGGGTCACAATACAGGTTACAATCTAGCCAATCAATCTTTGTACAATGCACCTTAGGTTTACTAAAAACCCCCACTGAAAGCCGTTTCCCATGGGGGCACCTGTACATGCTCGCTCCCTGAGCCTGGTTACAGCATTTGATTGGCAGCAGCGGGAGCCATTGGCTATCAATCTGCCCAATGAGGAGGGAGACAGCAGCGGGAGCCATTGCTATCAATCTGCCCAATGAAGAGGGAGACAGCAGCGCGGAGCCATTGGCTATCAATCTGCCCAATGAGGAGGGAGACAGCAGCGCGGAGCCATTGGCTATCAATCTGCCCAATGAGGAGGGAGACAGCAGCGGGAGCCAATGGCTATCAATCTGATCAATGAAGAGGGAGACAGCAGCGCAAAGCCATTGGCTATCAATCTGCCCAATGAGGAGAGAGACAGCAGCGGGAGCCATTGGCTATCAATCTTCCCAATGAAGAGGGAGACAGCAGCGCGGAGCCATTGGCTATCAATCTGCACAATGAGGAGGGAGACAGCAGCGGGAGCCAATGGCTATCAATCTGCCCAATGAGAAGGGAGACAGCAGCGGTAACCATTGGCTATCAATCTGTCCAATGAGGGTGGAAGACAGCAGCGTGGAGCCATTGGCTATCAATCTGCCCAATGAGGAGGAAGACAGCAGCGGGAGCCAATGGCTATCAATCTGCCCAATGAGGAGGAAGACAGCAGCGGGAGCCAATGGCTATCAATCTGCCCAATGAGGAGGGAGACAGCAGCGCGGAGCCATTGGCTATCAATCTGCCCAATGAGGAGGGAGACAGCAGCGGGAGCCAATGGCTATCAATCTGACCAATGAGGAGGGAGAGAGCGGCTGGAGTCACTGCTCGTGTGCACATTGCTGGATCGGATCAGGCTCAGGGGGGAGCTGTAGCACAGAAGGTTTTTCACCTTAATGTATAAAATGCATTAAGGTGAAAAACCTTAAGGCTTTAGAACCCCTTTAGTATCGCTTTTAGACTAATATCAAATGGAACATAAAATGAAAGGATGGCATGAACAAAAATCCAACTTTCATACTACTAGAACTTACAATTTTTTCCATAAAATTCATATCATTGTCATGTTTTCCGGCAAATGCTTAAAAACAAAAACATTGAAGTAACTTCATGGTGTTGAGGAAAAGCTGGAGAAGACATGCAAAGTGCGATCCCTGAGCATTCACTAGGAGTCAGCAGCGGACGGTTTGTTATTTTCTGCGTCTATGATGGATGATAGCGGAGTCAGTATAGGACATGAGCTGGTTTGTTTTATTTGCAGATTACATCCACATTCTTCATTAAGACAGCTTTTTGCTTTTCCAAATTTTTAGGACTTGAAGCTTTCCATATGTCAGAGGCTCGAAGTTAAAGTGGCACAGCAAATGTGTTATAGTATAATGTCAGTTCAGTTTTAAAAGGCTTCTAGGATTTCTCAACAAGTGCAGGCTTTGCCCGGGGAGGTCCTGGAGTTGAACATTTTAGTGCTTGCAATTTTCTATATATGAGCTGTATTTAGCCTGGGGATGTCCCCCCCCCCTAATGCCACCCAAGATAGTTGATAGAAGATGACTTCATCAGAAAGATCACTAATTCATTATATTTGATTGCCCCAAATATGTGCATGTAAAGAATTATGCACTTTGGGAACCTCAACCAATCAAGGTTAATGAATTGTAGGTTGGACCAATCTTCCTGTATATGTTCAGGAAAATAAAATAATGAGCAATGTGCAGATTAGCCTGGTTTTCGTACTGATTAATAACAGAAAATAAATAAAGAAAAATTACAGGTCCTTCTCAAAAAATTAGCATATTGTGATAAAGTTCATTATTTTCTGTAATGTACTGATAAACATTAGACTTTCATATATTTTAGATTCATTACACACAACTGAAGTAGTTCAAGCCTTTTCTTGTTTTAATATTGATGATTTTGGCATACAGCTCATGACAACCCAAAATTCATATCTCAAAAAATTAGCATATCATGAAAAGGTTCTCTAAACGAGCTATTAACCTAATCATCTGAATCAACTAATTAACTCTAAACACCTGCAAAAGATTCCTGAGGCTTTTAAAAACTCCCAGCCTGGTTCATTACTCAAAACCGCAATCATGGGTAAGACTGCCGACCTGACTGCTGTCCAGAAGGCCATCATTGACACCCTCAAGCAAGAGGGTAAGACACAGAAATAAATTTCTGAACGAATAGGCTGTTCCCAGAGTGCTGTATCAAGGCACCTCAGTGGGAAGTCTGTGGGAAGGAAAAAGTGTGGCAGAAAACGCTGCACAACGAGAAGAGGTGACCGGACCCTGAAGAAGATTGTGGAGAAGGACCGATTCCAGACCTTGGAGGACCTGCGGAAGCAGTGGACTGAATCTGGAGTAGAAACATCCAGAGCCACGTGAACAGGCGTGTGCAGGAAATGGGCTACAGGTGCCGCATTCCCCAGGTCAAGCCACTTTTGAACCAGAAACAGCGGCAGAAGCGCCTGACCTGGGCTACAGAGAAGCAGCACTGGACTGTTGCTCAGTGGTCCAAAGTACTTTTTTCGGATGAAAGCAAATTTTGCATGTCATTCGGAAATCAAGGTGCCAGAGTCTGGAGGAAGACTGGGGAGAGGGAAATGCCAAAATGCCTGAAGTCCAGTGTCAAGTACCCACAGTCAGTGATGGTCTGGGGTGCCATGTCAGCTGCTGGTGTTGGTCCACTGTGTTTTATCAAGGGCAGGGTCAATGCAGCTAGCTATCAGGAGATTTTGGAGCACTTCATGCTTCCATCTGCTGAAAAAACCTGCTCACAGTGCCAAAACCACTGGTAAATGGTTTACTGACCATGGTATTACTGTGCTCAATTGGCCTGCCAACTCTCCTGACCTGAACCCCATAGAGAATCTGTGGGATATTGGGAAGAGAAAGTTGAGAGACGCAAGACCCAACACTCTGGATGAGCTTAAGGCCGCTATCGAAGCATCCTGGGCCTCCATAACACCTCAGCAGTGCCACAGGCTGGTTGCCTCCATGCCACGCCGCATTGAAGCAGTCATTTCTGCAAAAGGATTCCCGACCAAGTATTGAGTGCATAACTGAACATAATTATTTGAAGGTTGACTTTTTTTGTATTAAAAACACTTTTCTTTTATTGGTCGGATGAAATATGCTAATTTTTTGAGAAAGGATTTTTGGGTTTTCATGAGCTGTATGCCAAAATCATCAATATTAAAACAAGAAAAGGCTTGAACTACTTCAGTTGTGTGTAATGAATCTAAAATATATGAAAGTCTAATGTTTATCAGTACATTACAGAAAATAATGAACTTTATCACAATATGCTAATTTTTTGAGAAGGACCTGTATATGCGCTCAGCGTATGTGAACCAATTAAAAAAAATGATGATGTAACAGCAGCGCTCACAACATTGTACACAGCAACATCCAAAAATATATAAAGAAAAGTGTTGTGCTGTCTATTAGAAAACTGAAATGTAATTGTTAAACAATAAATTGTGACACCAAAGTCCATTCAATTCAGTGCATCACCCAGTGTCTGAATAGGTCAGGCAAAAATATCTTCTTACCAGATCCAAAGACCTATCAAGGTCTATACTCGGATCTGTGAGCGAGTTAAATTAAAAACAGGCAATTTATTAAAATTCTACTTACAACAGATAAGTGATCATAGGCATTTGGAATATAAATTGTCCTAGCTCTCTCACGAGCGTGATGACATCACCGCTATTCCTGCCCTGCCAACGTACGTTTCGTCTGAATAGACGTTTTCTGTGAGGCATTAGGGGCTGACAGAAAAGATGTTTGTGCCTGACCTATTCAGACACTGGGTGATGCACTGAATTTTTATTGGACTTTGCACAATATTAATACATGGACTTTGGTGTCACAATTTATTGTTTAACAATTACATGTCAGTTTTCTAATAGACAGCGCAACGCTTTTTCTTTATATAATAACAGAAAATGTTTAGGGGAAAACTCCAGGCAAACAGCTAAATACACGGCTGAAATTTACTCACAGTATACTGTTTAAAGTGATTGTAAAGGCTATTTTATTTCTTTTAAAATAACAAACATGTCATATTTACCTGCTCTGTGTAATGGTTTTGGACAAAGCAGCCCCGATCCTCCTCTTCTCAGATCCCCAGCCAGCCCTCCTGGCTCCTCCCCCCGCTGAGTGCCCCCATAGCAAGCCAAACAGAGTGTCTCAGCCCCGCCCCCTACTTAATCTTTACTGGCTGTGATTGACAGCAGCGGAAGCCAATGTCTGAGCTTATGAGAAGGGAGAGAGTGGAGAGCTCTTGTGTACATCACTGGATTGAGATCTGGCTCAGGTAAGTATTAAGGGGGGGCTGGGTGGGGGGGGCAGCTTTAGAACCACTTTAACCTGGCAAAGTATTTCCAGCCAGCCTTGTGATTTGCACACATTTTACACACCGCAAAGTCAGGCATGCGCATCTCAGTGTACATTCTAAAGGTTTGTGGTCACATGTGTAGCACCCTCCTAGCTAGGTGCTAGGATTTGTTTGTTTAGTTCTGGTTCACTGTGTTTAGTGGGGCTGTATTTTTGTTGTGTTAGGTAAATTTTAGTTGTGCTCATTGTAATCAGTGCAGCTGCATGTGATTAGTTAGGTCTGCTCAGTGTTTCAGCTTCTGCTGGTTTGCCTGTTTCCTCTTCTTTTCCGAGATCTGGAGGACTCTCTGGAACATAGGTGAGAAGAAATGCAAATAGCAGCATGAATATGTATACAGCCCTGGTCAATCTCTGGGAGGATGGCCCTGAAGGCTGCTGGGAGTCTGTATAAATGCTCTGAGACACAGAGCTTCTGGGTCTTTGCCTGCAGAAGGGAAGTCCACCCTGGAGGGCTTACTGCTCTCCAGGGCAGTGCTGACATGTGCTTGCTGTTTATGAGGCCTCAGGTTGGTGACCTGAGGGCCGGGATACTGAAGCAAAAGAGAGGTGACTGAGGGGCTGTTTTTGAAGATCTAGTCTGGTATCACAGGAGAAAGGTGTCGCATTGCTGTTGGAAGAATGCAACCAACTATCCCTGGACATTTTGTGGGTACAGACTGCTGTGAGAGATCATAGAGACTTTTGAGCTGCTGACACCCATTTTTTGCTAGAGAGTCAGCTTTGTGTTTGACCAAAGGGAACATCTGCTGGTGTCCTGAAGAAGTCAATCTAGTTCTTTGTGAAGGTACTCTTCTTTTGTTGCTCTAAGGAAGAAGCTTTTACCCTTTTATCTGTTTCTATTACAAAGCCAAGTCCACAGTATATATGCAAGGACTTCTGCTTCAGCTTTACAGCACTGAGTTCACTGTCCTTAACCTTTACATAGGTCTAATTTTTGGAGTATCCCGCTCAATTCCCTCAACCCTATCCAAGTTACTCCAAAAATAAAAACAACAAAAACACACCCCTAGACTGGTTATTGTTGGCTGTCTCAGCCAAGGAGGCAGAGACCCCGGAGAGCCGCTGCTCTCGTGCACATCGCTGGATTGAGATGGGGCTCAGGTAAGTATTGGAATGGGGGGGGTGTTGTTGCTGCACACAGAAGGTTTTTTATCTTCATGCATAGATGAAAGTAAAAAATCCCGGGCCTTTATAACCACTTTAAGTATAGTTCTGCTTTAGCTTTAGATGTTAGTGCTAAGATTACAGTAATATCTAGTTATTTTGTACATTGTTATACTTCACCATTGACATTTCATAAGGAGAGATTCTCAATTTGTCTACTTTGCTTAGTTACCGCACTCCAGATGAATGGGATTAAAATTGAATCCATCAATGCAAATGCCTTTAAATCACTCATTTACATCGTTATGTTTTTAGCATCAGATAGTGGTGACAAGGCCATCTGCACTCCACTCCACTGTCAAACAATGTTCTGCTCAAGAATGTAGAAAAACAATTACAGGTGGTTGAACATGTTGCTGCACTTGTGAGAGGTGAAAACTCACTAGGGGCCAATAAATAGTTCTCTATATTTTGGAAAAAACTCAGGTTTCACGGAAAGTAAGAGGAAACCTAATCCGACGTTATCAATAGTGACTGGACGTCAACTTGTGTCAGTGTCTGACTGAGAATCTAAATCAACCATGGTGGCTAAAGCATGCCAACCCACTTTGCTAGGCCAAATGCGGCATTTCTGCTCATGGATGGTACCACTGCTGTTTTGGTAGAGTATTGAAGGTCACGTGTAGATTACTGACAAGCTGAAGTGGGTTTTACTTACAGAAATGGCTGAATCTAAGTACCCGAAGGAGACACACAAACACATTTTAAGGGTCTGTTTTCACATGCAGCAGCCCTTGCCACCCCTCTGAAAAGAGTTCCATGACAGATCAACTTTGTCAGTTATTTCAGTAATCAAGTTGTCAGTCTAGACCTGCTTTTTATCATACAGGGTTCTGTAGAACCCTAGGGTTCTTCCAGAGGTTGCTACGGGTTCCTTGAGCAGTGAGCAGTGGTAGATTGACCTCTTACCTACAATTACTAACAGTAAGCAATTCCATATTAGGGTGGGACTTTTCAGTCATTTTACATATACACGTATATAAGTCTCTAAAATTCATTTTATTAAACATATGTAGCGGGGTCTCCTTTACGGCCCCATGGACTACGTTACCCAGAACCCCGTTTGGCACCCAAGGTGCATTTTTGCAACCGCAGAGACTCCTGGGTGGGGTATAAAAAAGGGAGGGCGAGGCTAAGCCCGGCCTCTTTGGACACCGCGCGGTTAGCAAGAGGACTCCCTGTGCGGACCTGCTACAAGTGCAAGGCCCGAGGCCTGGGCCTTGCACACTTCCAAAGAGCCTTCCAGCCCGCTGCAGAGCCTGTGCGGCATCTGATATCTACCTGCTTCGCGGACGTCAGTTGGACCAGAGATCCGGCTGTCGCAGATCCTGTATGTGGAGACACAGCGGTGGGAGTCCCAGACTAGGATCGAGTCCGGAGGGGTGAGAGAGCACCTGCTCACAACTATAACCGAGTACTTTTGTTAGGCCTATTGACTGCCTTGGCCCATCGTGTTATACTTGCTGTCCTGACAGGAAACTAGTTGCAGAACTGAGTTATATAGTCTCCGGGGAGTTGCTTCTATTGCTATAAACCGTTATTGGATTACAAATTATTGTTCCTGTATGTGCACCACCGATCATCTTGCATGCGAAGATTCCTCACTTTAAGACTGAGCTTTAACTGAGTCAGGCCTGACTGGGAGTGTATAACTTTATTGAGCGCCATATTGCTCATGGGGAGAATAGCTATACGTTAGTGTGTGATATATATATATGCACTATAGTTGACTAGTGTTATTATTACTGCAGGGCTCTGCATGTATGTGTTGTATTGTATTGATCGTTGACTTTTATATCCAAGTAAATCTACTATAGTTAATCATTCTGGTATTAGCGTCCATTACTATATTTCACAACTGTTTGTATTATTGTGGGATTGTTCATAGACAGGTATAGAGCTATACTAACATACCACCCCTAGACTAGCTGTGCCAGAGGAGGGTCGAGTAGATTGCCGGGGGTTGGCTGTGCTGTGTACTTAGTTTGGGGGTATCGCTACACATATAACAACACAAAATAAAAATTAAGACAGTACATAAGGCTACTATTGTGATCAAGACATATTGGGTAGGATTATCTTCCCTCCCAATGCCTTCTGGTTAGTGTCTTCCTCAGGTAATGAGAATCTGCAAGAGACCCAAGAGCTCACAATACATACTGTATGCGGCCCAGTTCATTGCTGTGTTAAAAAGCTGACCAGCTAACCCCCAGACAAGGTGCCTCCCTCAGCAGAACCCAAGGTGCCAACTCTTCTATATAAACATTACTTGGGATAATGTATAATATCCTCAGGATGGTGATCATTCCCCAGCTTCCGTGTTGCTATAGCGTGCTAAATTCATTAGTTACAAAAGGCCTCCCCTATTGATATGCAAATTAACCCATTGGACTAATTTGTGAAGCTCAGGACAGGAAATGACGTACAGAAAATGAGGGGAGGGAAGGGGAACAGGCCATGTGATCAAAGACTAAAGCCCTGTACACACGATTGGATATCCAATGGATTCTAATCCGATATTTTTTTCCATCGGAAATCCGATGAAACTGTCTTCCATCAGTTTTGCCCACACACCATAAGTCCAAAAACCGACCGTGACGTAAAACTTTCCGATGAGCCGAGAAAAATGAAGTTCAATGCTTCTGAGCATGCGTCGACTTGATTCTGAGCATGCGTGGGTTTTTTATCCGATGGAGTTCCCCACAGACAATAGTAATTTGCTATTGGTTTTTTAACCATCGGATAAATTTAAAACATGTTCTATTTTTAAACACTGATGGAAAAAAGACTGATGGGGCCCATACACGATCGGTTTGTCCGATGAAAACAGTCCATCGGACTGTTTTCATCGGTAAAACCTATCGTGTGTACACGGCTACAGTTGTGCTGGAAGACAAAGGAGAAAGTGTTGTTCTGGAGACAGTGGGAAAAGAAGTTGAGCCTGTAGAGCAGCCTTTTTCTAAGTTTTTCACATGGCGGAACCCTTGAACCCTTGAAATAACTTTCAAGTCTCAGGGATTCCTGCTAATAATTACTATATCTGCAGAACCTGGTAGATTACAGTGGTGGCCAGTGGAAATAATGCCCCACATTGATGGGCATTGGGAAGAATCCTCAATTAAAGAAAGATAAAAGCCATTATCTTACCTTACCTGAGAAAAAGAAATTGCAATTTGCTCAAGGAACCCCTAGCAACCTCTCGAAGAACCCTAGGGTTCCATGGAATCCTGGCTGAGAAAGGCTGCTGTAGAGACTGAAGTAAAAAAGTAATCTTCACTGAAAAAATGTTGTGATTATTCACGCCACATATTGATTCATGTAAAATGAATACCAATGCATGTGCAGTGAAGTGAATATTCACACTTTTTTTCAGTGAATATTGTGAACTACCTTAGTAAATCAGCCTCACTAAATTGTGTGAATATTCAATTCACGTAACCAAGCTCGGGAAAAGCAAAACCCTTCACATAATTGGGTATTCAAAGTTAACAGGAATTTTTTGTTCACATGATTATATTATTGAAGTAAATAGTCATTCAATTTATTGTGTAAAGATTATCAACTCCTTTAGTAAATGAGCCCAACAGTTCTTAAATAAAACACACATAAAAAATACAGAAGCCCTCTTAAGGAAAAGGAGAGAGGGTTAGGAGTCACGACTTTGACTTATTTACTTGTGCATTAAAGCCTAACCCTGGCTCCCCTCAAAGTGAATGTACCCTAAAAAAATGAAATGTTAAGTAATGGAATGAGAATAAATACTGCAGGACACTCAAAGTAAAAAATGATTTCAAGTTTCCATGAGAATTTAACAGTCACTTAATGGTTATGCATTCATATGGGCTATATATCCTTAAAGTTCAAATGATTCCCAGAGACATTGTTGGTTTATTTTACGTTATACAGTTTTTATTACTGTTAGACTGTATATTGCAATTATATTTCTTATGTATACCCAAGAAAGTTGTACATCATATTGTCAATCTTGAACTGCTAAACAGATGATATGCAGTCAATGTAACTTTATTGCAATAAACAGTTCAAATAAAAATGGTTCACAGTAGGAAATAATATGAATCTGTGAAGGAAAAGATACATAATCAGGAGAAGCAAAATAAAACAAGTAAAAGTAATAGAAGACAAAAAAATAAGAGGGGAAGATAAAGTGAAAGAAGTTGGGGGAGGGGAAGGAAAGGGAAGGAAAGAGAAGGGAAGGGAGGGAGGGGAAAGTGAAGGAAGAAGGGTTGAGGAAGGGAATGGTAGACAGAGGGGGAAAATAGCAGGGAGAACAACATAGGAGGAAGGTGGATGGAGGGGGGAAGGAAAAAACATTAAATGAGGAAAAGATGGAAAGAAAAAGAAGGGATAAAAAGGGAAGAAAGAAAAAGAAAGGAAAGGGAAGAAGAGCAGAGATAAGGGGTAAAAGAGGAGAAGGAGGAAGTAAAAGGAGAAGGAAGAAAGGAAATAATTAACCATGAAATGGGAAACAATCCCACTTGAAGTTTAGGTCCTGTGGTATTCACGTACCAATCTTAAAGATCCAGAAAACTTCTCTCCTGAGAGAAGTGGTCCTCATCTTTCACCAGGGTATTTACACGTTCTATCTGAACCCAAAATGAATCCACCCAGGATTGTGTATATGTGTATAGTGGTTGGCTACATTTGTATCACTTTTCTTCTTTAAAATGTTCCCCAAACCTATCATTCAATCTCTCATTGTATCCTACAATTCACATAGGTTAACACCTATATCACATATCTAGTATTACCATTGACTAATTATTATATATCATTTGTTTTCCCTGTTTGGAATTATGTAATTTATGGAGAATCCCCTAAGAATTACAATTTGGGCACCTAACGACCCCTTGGTACTAAGCCAGGTAGTCTTACTGATCTTAGATTCAAATAGGATGGGTGATAGAAAACTCTAATGTTTACTTAAAAAAGGCCACTTTGTTCTCTAATGTGACTTGATACCTGTGATCCTTACTCTAGGTGGGGACAAAATGTCTTAAAATCCCCTTACTCATATATTCATATACTCATATACCACCTTATTAATCCGTGAATTAGTTCAATTATTCATACCTCTCCTAACCCCTAATAATTCCTCTCCTTTTCTATTATTAGCATGTTGGTATGCAAGTTCTATATTATCCTACTTACAACCTTTCTCTAGCAATTACCATTTAAAGTGGAGCTCCACCTAAAAGTGGAAGATCCGCTTGTCCGCAGGAGGAGGGGCATGGAATTTCTTAGATCGCTGCGATCATTGTGGGAGCGGGTACCTGGTTTTGACAGGGGGGACCAGATACCTGTCAAAACCAGGTACCCGCTCCCACTTCGGGGTAAGATCGCTGCACAACAATCGCGGAGATCTATGAAATTCCTGGGCCCTCCTCCTTCCCCCCCCGCTGCCTTCTGGGAGCAGGAGCCTTCTGGGACAGGTCCCAGAAGACAGCGGGACCCTTCAGAAAGCGCAGCGTGACTCGTGCATGTGCAGTAAGAAACTGGCTGTGTAGCCGCAAGGCTTCACTTCATGTTTCCTTTAGTGAAGATGCCTGTGCCTGCATCCACAGCCGATGGACGAATCGGCTAGGGGTGCCGACATTGCAGGATACCTGGACAGTTAAATGTTATTATATTAAAAGTCAGCAGCTACAGTATTTGTTAATTATTATTTTTTTGACAGGCTTGAACTCCTCCTGGATGTAAACCCTCACATATATCCAGTAAAGTGAACAGCCTCAGATGATACACAGAGATGAAACAAATCTCCCTATATAAGTTTTGCATGTATATCTGCTGTCTTCAGCTTTATATATTCTTTAGAAAGTGCACATGGTGTTAGAGATTTTCTCTTCCTGTTCAGCACTGGGTGTGGATTCTTGGCATATAGCCAACACAGCTGATTGGAGGAAAGGCACACAACCCCTTTACACATAGGCAAAGGAAGGAAGGATTGTGTAGAGCTGTGCTGTGACAAGACAAGCTCTCTGCTAATCTATTTATAGCAACCTCCCAGAACCCAAATTTCAGGCTGGTTTTATCTTGGTTGATGGAGAACTTGTCAGAAGTTATCATGCTGATAACAGTGCAATGAAACAGCAGAAAGACACAGGACTTAGTGCTTTGGAGAGAGATAAGAAAACACTATAGATCTATGTGCTTATGTCAAATTTAACCACTTCCCTACCCGCCTATAGTCAAATGACGTCCACAGATGGGATCTCCCATCCTGGGTGGACGTCATATGACGTACTCGGCTTTGTAGGGGGATATCTGAATGATGCCTGCAGCTAGAGGCATCATTCAGATATCCTTTTGAAGTGCCGGCGATTCTGCGCACCATAAGAATGATCATAGCGGCGGTTCTGCCGCTTGATCGTTCTTATAGGCACCATCCGGTGCTTCTCCGGGCTCTCCCGTGCCATCGGGGACCCGGAGCGAATCTTCCGGTGTCATTGGTGGGGTCACGTGATGAGCATAGAGATGACTGGTGACCAGATGGTCACCAGTCATCTCTATGATCGTCGGAGGCCCGGGCGCGATGTGATGACGTCACGCCCGGGCCTCAAATGTAAACAAAGCCGCCATTGCGGCTGTAAGTATGAGATCAGTGAAAAAAAATTCACTGATCTCATGCTTTCCAGCCTGGAGGAGAGATGTGGGGTCTTATTGACCCCGCATCTCTCAATAAAGAGAACCTGTCACACACATTCCTATTACAAGGGATGTTTACATTCCTTGTAATAGGAATAAAAGTGATCAAAAAAAGAAAAAAAAGTAAAATCATTGTAAAAAAATAAAAAAAAATAAGTAAAAAAAAATAAAATAAAAAAAAAATAAAAAATTTAAAACGCCCCTGTCCCCGGTAGCTCGCGATCAGAAGCGAATGCACACGTAAGTCGCCCATATATGTAAACGCCGTTCAAACCACACATGTGAAGTATCGCCGCGTGCGTTAGAGCGAGTGCAACAATTCTAGCACTAGACCTCCTCTGTAATTCTAACCTGGTAACCTGTAAAAAAAATTAAAGCGTCGCCTATGGAGATTTTTAAGTACCAAAGTTTGGCGCCATTCCATGAGTGTGCGCAATTTTAAAGCGTGACATGTTAGGTATCTATTTACTCGGCGTAACATTATTTTTCATATTTTCCCAAAAAATTGGGCTAACTTTACTGTTTTGTTATTTTTTAATTCATGAAACCATTTTTTTTTTTTAAAAAAAAGGCGTTTGAAAAATGATTGCGCAAATATCGTGCAAGAAAAAATGTTGCAATGACCGTCATTTTATTCCCTAGGGTGTCTGCTAAAAAAACATATATAATGTTTGGGGGTTCTGAGTAATTTTCTAGCAAAAGAATGATGATTTGTACATGTAGGAGAGAAGTGCTAGAATAGGCCCGGTATTGAATAGGTACAAAAAGCCCTGTATTGAAGTGGTTAATGAATCAGGTTTACATCCACTTTAAGCTTTCTTATCAAGCATTTTAAAGTGTAAATAAAGGGTGCATACTTACCAGTCCAACTATCACTTTCTGGTGCCAGCAACTTCTGAAGAAAAAGAGGCTGGCCTGTGTCACGAATGTCACGTCTACCCCAATGCAGGTGGTCAGACACCATAGCTGGCTACGGTGCGCTTCACCTATAACAGCGCCTTTCCCTTAATGCAAGCAGGCCTACCAGTACTTGGTTGCCCCCAGGACTGCAAACTGAACAAAGCACACAGGTACTTGCAGTTTAACAGATAGCGTGGTTCAAAGACAGTTCAGGTAAAGGCAGGCTAAGTTCAGGGGATAATCCAGTCCAATCTGGGTCATACACAGGGAATCCAACAGTAAGCAAGGCAGACTAACAGTAAGCTTGGTCTGGGACAATGCAGGTAAGTCTGTCTCTATCACAAGCAAAGGATAGAGTGTTTGGTTTGCTTATATCAGGTGACTGAGCAGATCAATCACCTAACAGGTGAACACAGACAGGGAGGAAAAGCAACAGCCAACACCTGGGTGCTGGAATGAGGAACAGGGGCACTAAGTGATCATGACAGCCTGGCACTGTAAGCAGAGCTGTGCAGTTTACAGCACCAGAGAAGACAGCGAGCAGGCAGGTGGGGGAATTTTATCGCAGCACAAGCAGTGTGTCTCTGCTGCAATAAAAGCCTGCCTGCTTGCTGTTTCTTTCAGCAGAACTTAAGTTCCGCTTTAAGATTTATACGGACAAAAAGCTGTCAAGGAAAGCCTAGAATACAGGTGAATAGAAACATATGCACCCCCTGCTGGCTGAACATGAAAATACAAACCTGTTGTATGCAATAATTTTCATTTACATGACTGATAAAAAAAAATATATATATTTTTACATTTTCCTCCTTTTTTAGTCCTGACCAGAAGTATTGTCCCATAATCCTCTTTACATGACAGTAAGAGGATTACATTACTTTGGGAGTCACTCAATCATGCAGAAGATCGATTCTGGATCTCGGAGCTGATGAGTCTGTGGAAGAGAGAAGGTGAGTATATCAGTCGGAGCTACATTTTGTTTGTTCAAAAGCTGGGGGAACAGATTATAAACGAAAAAGTGAGCCCAAAGTTGGGTTAAATCTCAGTTTGAGCTATTATGCTCTGTAAATAGCAAGCTTTTTTAAAGTTAAGGTGACAAGGATAGCCTGGAAAGCATGTGATTAAAAGTCTAATACAAGTACAACATACAAAATATTCATCTAAATATTTATTATTTTTCTAAATAAAAAAAATAGATACTTTTTTTAATTATTTTTTTTTTAGTCCTGACCATAATAAAAAAAAGAAAACCTATACAAATCCACTATATATATTCCCTTGAAGGACTGGCATATATATTGTTGCTAGTGGCATCTAGAACTGATTTCTGCTGGCAGAAAACATAACATTGCCAGCATATACCTGGAAATCATTTTAATGAGTGTCTGCTGGAGACCAGGATTGTTTGTTTTTTTCCACTTCCCAAAAAGGTGTTTAGTTTGGCATTCAAAATTATAAATATTACTGGAAAACTACCCATGACAAAAGCAGCTAACCTTGCTAAGTGGCACTGCAGGCTGAATATATAATACATATTATAAATAATCCATATATGGTATTGCAACCATTTTACTAACCAAAGGACTTGTAACTTTGGCCAGCCATTCTTGAGATAGACACCTCCGCTACTCATTACTCAATTTTGGTTTATTTTCTCCAGGGTCAGCTCCCCGCTCAATGTGAAATGCGCAGAGGGAATAATTTATTGTTCACAGTAATGGTTGAAGGTGGAGATGTGACATAGGAAGCTGGGAGGGGAAGACTGAGAGAAGGAGAGGAGACATAAGTGAAGGAAAATGAAATAGAAATGAAGATTAGAGAACTGGGACCAAAAGCAAGAAGTAGAGGAAAGAAGAAGTATAAGTAGATAAGAGAAGTCCTAGAGGCATGTTTAACCACTTGACCACTGGGCACTTAAACCCCCTTAATAACCAGACCAATTTTCAGCTTTCGGTGCTCTCACATTTTGAATGACAATTACTCAGTCATACAACACTGTACCCATATGAATTTTTTGTCCTTTTTTTCACACAAAAAGAGCTTTCTTTTGGTGGTATTTAATCACTGTTGGGTTTTTTATTTTTTGCGCTATAAGAGGAAAAAGACTGAAAATTTTGTAAAAAAATGATTTTTTTTTTCGTTTCTGTTATAAAATTTTGCAAATTACTATTTTTTCTTCATAAATTTTGGCCAAAATTTATACTGCTACATATCTTTGGTAAAAATAAGTACAAATTGGTGGATATTATTTGGTCTTTGTGAAAGTTATAGAGTCCACAAGCTATGGTGCCAATATCTGAGAATTGATCACACCTGAAGTACTGACGGCCGATCTCATTTCTTGAGACCCTAACATGCCAGTAAAGTACAAATACCCCCCAAATGACCCCTTTTTGGAAAGAAGACATTCCAAGGTATTCAGAAAGAGGCATTGTGAGTTTTTTGAAGTTGTCATTTTTTCCCACAATTCTTTGCAAAATCAAGATTTTTTTTTCTTTTTTTTTTTTTTCACAAAATTGTCATATTAGCAGGTTATTTCTCACACACAGCATATGCATACCACAAATTACACCCCAAAACACATTCTGCTATTACTCCCGAGTATGGCGATACCACATGTGTGAGACTTTTACACAGCGTGGCCACATACAGAGGCCCAACATGCAGGGAGCAACTTCAGGCGTTCTGGAGCACCCAGGCCAATTCTGACATTTCTCTCCTACATGTAAAAATCATCATTTGTTTGCTAGAAAATTACATAGAACCCCAAAACATTATATATGTTTTTTTAGCAAAGACCTTAGAGAATATAATGGTGGTTGTTGCAACTTTTTATCTCGCACGATATTTGCGCAGCAATTTTTTTAATGCGTTTTTTACGGAAAAAATATGTTTTGTGCTTAAAAAAAAAAAAAAACTGTAAAGTTAGCCCAATGTTTTTGCATAATGTGAAAGATGAAGTTACGCCGAGTAAATAGATACCTAACATGTCACCCTTCAAAATTGCACACACTCGTGGAATGGCGCCAAACTTCGCTACTTAAAAAATCCCCATAGGCGACGCTTTAAATATTTTTACTGGTTACATGTTTTGTGATACAGAGGAGGTCTAGGGCCAAAATGATTGCTCTCGCTCTAACGTTCGCAGAGATACCTCACATGTGTGGTTTGAAAACCGTTTTCATATGTGGGCGGGACTTATGTATGCGTTCGCTTCTGTATGCGAGCTCACGGGGACAGGGGCGCTTTAAAAAAATATATTTTTTTTATTGTTCATTTTACTTTATTTATTTTAGTTTGACATGTTTTTCCGCCCCAAAATTTTTTTTGATCACTTTTATACCTATTACAAGGAACGTAAACATCCCTTGTAATAGGAATATGGCATGACAGGTCCTCTTTACAGTGAGATATGGGGTCAATAAGACCCCACATCTCACCTCTAGGCTGGGAAGCCTGAAAAAAAAACAAAAAAAAAACAACAATCCTGGCTTTGATCGTAGCGGTGAGTCGGTAGAAGCACCGGAGGGCGGTGGGGGGGGGGGACATCCCCTCTCACCTCCCGTAAGAATGATCAAGCAGCGGAACAGCCACTATGATTGTTGTTATGGTGTAGGGAATCGCCGGCTGAAAAAGCTGATATCTGATCTGAATGATGCCTGTAGCTGCTCCCATCATTCAGATATCCCCGTACAAAGTCAAGGACGTCATATGACGGCCGGCGGGCGGGAAGTGGTTATTGCAGAGTATTGCCGGGCATTGCGGAGTATTGCCGGGCATTGCGGAGTATTGCAGGGCATTGCGGAGTATTGCGGACTATGGCAGGGTATTGCGGAGTATGGCAGGGTATTGCACGGGGTATTGCACAGGGGGTATTGCACAGGGTATTGCAGGGTATTGCAGAGTATTGTGCAGGGTATTGCAGAGTATTGTGCAGGGTATTGCAGAGTATTGTGCAGGGTATTGCAGAGTATTTTGCAGAGTATTGCACAGGGTATTGCAGAGTATTGTGCAGGGTATTGCAGAGTATTGCGCAGGGTATTGCAGAGTATTGTGCAGGGTATTGCAGAGTATTTTGCAGAGTATTGCGCAGGGTATTGCAGAGTATTGCGCAGGGTATTGCAGAGTATTGCGCAGGGTATTGCAGAGTATTGCGCAGGGTATTGCGCAGGGTATTGCAGGGTATTGCAGAGTATTGCGCAGGGTATTGCAGAGTATTGTGCAGGGTATTGCGCAGGGTATTGCAGAGTATTGCGCAGGGTATTGCAGAGTATTGCGCAGGGTATTGCGCAGGGTATTGCAGGGTATTGCAGAGTATTGCGCAGGGTATTGCAGAGTATTGTGCAGGGTATTGCGCAGGGTATTGCAGAGTATTGCGCAGGGTATTGCAGAGTATTGCGCAGGGTATTGCAGAGTATTGCGCAGGGTATTGCAGAGTATTTTGCAGGGTATTGCAGAGTATTGCATAGGGTATTGCAGAGTATTGCGCAGGGTATTGCAGAGTATTGCACCAGGGTATTGCAGAGCATTGCACCAGGGTATTGCAGAGCATTGCACCAGGGTATTGCAGAGTATTTTGCAGAGTATTGCGCAGGGTATTTTGCAGAGTATTGGCAGGGTGTATTGCAGAGTATTGGCAGGGTGTATTGCAGAGTATTGCACAGGGATGGCTGAGCAGGGATGGATGGATGGCTGGATCTGTGACTGCAATTGTCACAGATCCAGCCCACAGAGCTGCTGCTGCCATCCGCTTGTAAACAGACCGGCGTCATTTGATGACGCCGGTTCCTCCCTCCCCTCTCTGTACCGATCGGTACAGTGTGAGAGGAGAGGGGAGGGAGGAACCGGCGTCATCAAATGACGCCGGTCTGTTTACAAGTGATTGCTCCGTCATTCGACGGAGCGATCACGTGGTAAACGGCCGCTATCAGCCGCTACCGTGTGCGCGCCCCAGGGGGCGCGCGGGAGCGCGATTCTGGGAGGACGTTATATAACGTCCTCCCAGAGTTAAGCAACCACCTTGTCGACGTTATTTGTCGGCAGGTGGTTGTAAAGTGGTTAATGGTAGTGGCATCAATGGTATCTCTCTCCACACCTCCAGCTCCGCAGTATCATCTGGCACCCAAACTAGTTCAGATTACACATGGATCATCTCTTCTGGTCACCAACCATATATATTCAAAGGCAAATATGGCATCCCGCACCAGCCAATCAAGATGTCCCATTGTGATTCATCTGGCTAGAGCAGCCTTTTTCAACCAGGGAGCCTTGAGGTCTCTTCAGGGGTGCCTCGGCAAAATGCCTAAAAATTGCCCAAAAATTGTATACAAGGCAGTGGGTGGATGAAGCCTGCCTTTTAGATACACAAAGCCACAGGTTTTCATTGTGCAGACCTTCTAGCTGCCTACTGCCTAATGACCAATGACATCATCAGTTGATAAGGAGGATGTCAGGCACCTGCATAGCATCTTTGTTTGACCCTCCCTGCCTCTCTCCATCAGCATTGGGGTCATATTAGCTGAGTGATGGAAAAAAACTGAGGAAAAAGAGAAACATTGGAATACTAGTCAGTACCAGTTTGCACATCTAAGTTTGGGTCTCCTATGTGTGTGGATGTTGCTTCGTTATGCAAAACTATTAGAATAATTTTTACATTTTAGGGATTTAGATTGTCCATAATTTTAAAGGATGCCTGAAGACTGTCCATAATTTTGGAGGGTGCCTCGAGATTGTCCATGATTTTGGAGGGTGTCTCGTGATTATCCATAATTTTTCAGGGTGCCTTGAGATTGTCCATAATTTTGGAGGGTGCCTTGAGATTGTCCATGATTTTGGAGGGTGCCTCGAGATTGTCCATGATTTTAAAGGGTGCCTTGACTGAAAAAAGGCTGAGAAACATTGGGCTAGAGATCATTGTTGCCAACCTACCAGATTGAAACTAACCGACATGACACCCAAAAATTACTAGCAAAGCCAAGTTTTTACTGCCATTTCCATAAGTTCCAAAATTACAGTTTTCAGTATTTCGGCTACAAACAAGTACAATATGCAATTAGCAATGCAATTTAAGATAGATATTAAGGCAGAAAACATATTTCTTATTTTATTTTCAATATAGTAAGTAAGTAGTTCAGGGACAGGACTCAGGAGGGCAAGAAATTAGAATGGGCGGCACACATACATGAAATGACTCTAATGCCGTGTACACACGATCAGTTTTGTCTTCGGGAAAACTGTCTTGTTTTCTCTTGGACGAGAAAAACGGCCGTGTGTAGGCTCTCCAGCAGTTTTCCTGACGAGAAAACCGCAGAGAATCACGATGAGAAAATTTAGAACATGCACTAAATTTTTTCGTGGCCAATTGCGGCGTTTTTTTCCTCGCCAGTTTTCCCATAGGGAAACACTGCTAGGGAGCCTACACACGGCCGGTTTTCTCGACCAAGAGAAAACCTGTCGTGAAAAACAGCCGTGTGTACACGGGGAAAAGGGGACTAAGCCGGTCCTCGTTCTTCCCGTCGGGTTTCACGGCAGTGTTTTCACCGCCGAGAAACTCGATCGTGTGTACGCAGCATCATAGTGACACTGACAGCAGAACAGGTGATGATGACACCTCACCGATACGTCCCTTCCTGAGTCACAGTGTTTTTTTACTAGCTGCCAGTAAAAATACTGACTGTTGGCAACACTGCTAGAGATACACTGCAACACCCCCTCATCTCCACCCCCACCTTGTCTCAGCAGTGGACAGCAGAGAGGATTACAGAACCCTGCCAGACCCCGTGCTTCTCTGTGCAGCCACTGAGAGGCTCATCTCTGCCCTCCCCTGCCTCAGCAGTCAACAGCAGAGATGAGGACAGAATTCCTCCTACATATCCTGCCCCTCTCTGAGCAGCCGCAGCACACCCTCATCTCTGCCTCCCCTGGTCTCAACATTTAGCAGACTCCGGCAGCTGACTCCAGCCCTCCTCCAGACCCTGCACTTTGTGCTTCCCAGCTATGCCCCCAGCTTCTTCCCGACATCTGATGTAAGGGGGATAGGGTGCTTTGGACATCTAGCTTTACAGATACAAGTGGCCTTTTGAGGGCAGCCATACTGCTGATGTGGCCTGCAAAGAAATTGTGTTTGAAACCCCTGAATTAGAGTAACATTCATGCTTACAGGGAAGGTTAGAACCTGGCTGGTGGTTTCTTAATAATTAGCTGGTGGTTTCTTAACCGCTTGCCGACCATGTCACGCATTTTTACATCAGTAGAATGGCATGGCTGCGCAAAGCAACGTATATATACTTTGCTTTGAATTTCGTGCTGTGTGGGCACACGCTTCGTGACCGTGCCCGTGGAACCCGCGGACTCGATGTCCGCCGGTGTCCTGGGATCGTGTCACGGAGCTGCAGAATTGGGGAATGCCTGTGTAAACAAGGCATCTTCCTGTTCTGCCTTGTGACAGGACACTGATCTTCTGCTCCCTGTCATCAGGAGCAGTGATCAGTGTCGTGTCACTGGTAGCCCAGCCCCCACACAGTTAGAATCACTCCCTAGTACACACTTAACCCCTTCCTCGCCCCTAGTGGGTAACCACCCTGCCAGTGTCATTTACACAGTAATCAGTTTATTTATAGCACTGAAGGCTGTATAAATGACAATAGTCCCAAAATAGCATCAAAAGTGTCCGATGTGTCCACCATAATGTCGCAGTCATGATAAAAATCGCTGATCGCCGCCATTACTAGTAAAAAAAAAATATTAATAAAAATGACTATCCCCTATTTTGTAGGCGCTATAACTTTTGCGCAAACCAATCAATATACGCTTATTGCGATTTTTTTACCAAAAATATGTAGAAGAATACATATCGGCCTAAACTGAGGAAAAACTTTTTTTTTAGATATATTTTTGGGGGATATTTATTATAGTAAAAAATATTGCTTTTTTTTCAAAATTGTCACTCTATTTTTGTTTATAACGCAAAAAATAAAAACCGCAGAGGTGATCAAATACCACCAAAAGAAAGCTCTATTTGTGGGGAAAAAAGGACGTCAATTTTTTTTGGGAGCCACATCGCATGACCGTGCAATTGTCAGTAAAAGCGATGCAGTGCCGAATCGCAAAAAGTGGCCCGGTCACTTAGCAGCCAAATCCTCTGGGGCTGAAGTGGTTAATAATTACTTTTTTTACTTCAGACTTTTTGTATGTGGGAGGCAACAAGGAGCCTGCAGCGGGTTTATTTGGGAATAGCTATAATAAGAAGGGGTTCCCACAGTTCCAGACTATTGCCCAGAGGAGCATGGATGAACATCTCAAGTACCAGGCAGTCTGTGTCCTCCTTGTAAGTATACTGGGTATACCCTCAGTCCCAAAGGGAAGCTTGTTCCCTTCCCACCCCGACCCTCCAATTAAAAAGATTTTTTTGTTTTCTGTGCTTGTTTACATTTCTTTAAATTCTTCCTCTGGCACTGCCCTTTGACTAGGGTGACCAGAAATCCCTGGTTTCAGGGGACAGTCCCCGGATTGAGGACACTGTCCCCGGACCAAGTCTGTTCCCGGTTTTGTCCCCAGATTGCATTTGAACAGGGGCTGGGGCAAGTTCAAAGACAGTCAGTGAAGAATAAAAAATAAAAAAAAATCTGAATTACACCCCCCGCTCCTATTAGCTTAGGGGGGTGTATTGTTTCCATTATCTGTGCCCCTTTCTGATGATCATATGCTGGTAGGAGCGGAGGGAATATTTCTTCAGTTTCGGGTGCCCATTCAGCTCCGCTCCCATGTTCTTCTGCCTTGGCTCAAGTCCCGGCCAGCCGCCTGCCTGCTTATCTCCTTGCCTTCCCTGGTGGAGTGATCTTCCTCCGCTCCCCACCCGGAGAGTAAGACTTGACAGGCTGTGAGGCGGGCGGCGGCGGCGACGGGCAGAGAGTCGCTGATTGTCACCATTACTAGTAAAAAAAAAAAAAAATGTCCCCGGATTTCATTTTAAAAATCTGGTCACCTTACCTCAGACACCTTTCTACCCTAGACAGGAATGAAATGTCCTTGATTCTGCAGCTTCCTGGGATACCACATCATATCTCTTAGGAGGCTGTAGAACCAGGGTCGCAAAACACCTGGTGGGCAGGCCTAGCGCTCATCATCGGGAGCTGGCTGCCTGAACCTGGAAAAGGAAGGCAGCCCCTGTTAGCGAAAAGTACTAAGATGGCAGGGCAGCACCCATGCTATGTCACCTGAACAGCAGATCATAGCAGGGCATACTGGGTGCCTCGGGAAAAGTGGGAAAAAACATGGTAGGCTGAAGTCCTCTTTATTTTTAAATTTTACCACAAAAGCCCTTTGAAAAAACTTGAAAGCAAACAAAAAGTGATGAATATGATGAATATAGTACCAGTAACACATTTCACTTACAGAAGCATTGTGCTTCCAACAGTGACGTTACCTTCTGGATTTCCAGTGGTCTACCTCTAGGTCATTTTTTTGGTAAGGAAATCTTGAAAGGATATTACTGCACTGCTTTCTCTTCCAAGAATTTTATAGGGACAATTTGGCACGAGTTCCTCGCGATTGTTCTCTTCTCTTCAATGACCCGAACACTTACATCATTTTCAGCAGGGATTGTCAAGTAAATAGCTGATGTAATACGCAGCCCTTTGTCTTTTTATTCTAACCTTCCTTGACTTTAAATGTGATAATTGTAAACACAGAAAGGGCAACCTGCAATTACATTACATGACCAAAGTAGGTTTACATCCCTCCAAAATATTGAGTTCAAGTATTTCCAGTAAAGAATAATGTTAATGCTACAGCATACAAAGACATTTTAGATAAGTGTGTACTTCCAGCTTTGTGCTAACAGTTTGATGAAGGCCCTTTTCAGTATGACTGTACCCCATGAAGACATGGTTTTAACCACTTCAGCCCCGGAAGATTTTACCCTCTTCCTGACCAGAGCACTTTTTACAATTTGGCACTGCGTCGCTTTAACTGAAAATTGCGCCGTCATGCAATGCTGTACCCAAATAAAATTGATGTCCTTTTTTCCCACAAATAGAGCTTTCTTTTGGTGGTATTTGAGCACCTCTGCGGTTTTTATTTTTTGCGCTCTAAACAAAAAAAAGAGCGACAATTAAAAAAAAAAATATATATATATATATATATTTTTTTTACTTTTTGCTATAATAAATATCCCAATTAAAAAAAAAAAATCTTCATCAGTTTAGGCCAATATATATTCTTCTACATATTTTTGGTAACAAAAAAATTGCAAAAAGCGTACATTGATTGGTTTGCGCAAAGGTTATAGCGTCTACAAATTATGGGAAAGATTTATGGCATTTCTATATATTTTTTATTTTATTACTAGTAATGGCAGTGATCTGCGATTTTTTGCGGTATTGCGACATTGCGGCGGACAGATCGGACACTTTTGACACATTTTTGGGACCATTGACATTTATAGAGCGATCAGTGCTATAAATATGCACTGATTACTGTATAAATGTCACTGGCAGGGAAGTGGTTAACACTAGGGGGCGATCAAGGGGTTAAGTGTGTCCTAGGGGGCTTTCTAACTGTGAGAGGAGTGGACTCACTGGAAGTACAGAGAGATCGCTGTTCCTGATCACTAGGAGCAGAAGATCTCTGTGTACTTCCCTGTCAGAACGGGGATCTGCTTTGTTTACTTAGAAAGATCCCCGGAATTCCTCCAGATGAAGCCACGTGAGAGGTGGCGTAACTAGTAGAGGTGGAGCCTGGCGGTGGCACCTTGTTGCAATAAGTGAGACCATTCTGATGTTGGGATTTTTATTTTTAGCACTTGTTCACACAAGCGGCCTGGACTGCCCACCTGCACAGCGGCTCAGGGCTGTACACATGCTGTGGTCGTGATGCTGTGCTGCGCTATAAAAATTAGACAAGCCATTCGCTGGTGTTGTTGGATGGTTGGAATTCTTAAACTGACCATCATATTTATTGGCCAATTGGAAAGGGCAGGAGGCGGGCCATAATTTGATCATGCAAGCTCTGGGTACAGTTTGTGTTTATTGATCAACCAAGGTTTTGCAACTCGCCCATGTCCATGCTGGGAAGAATTGCTTTTTATGCTTGTGCGCGGGCCAAGGTGACACAAGAAGATGAAATGATAGGATATTTTTCTGGGGAGGACTGAGATAGCAATACACAACAAATATACAGGATAAAAACTGGAAATATGTTCATGGAAATCAGCTTATTTTCTTTTCTTTGTCAGGTGTTACACTCTTGCATGATGTAAACATTCATTCAGCCAAAAACTTGCATTGTACAGTAAAAAAAAAAAAGGTGTACTGAAATATGAACAGAAGACGTCACACTGATTCCCAAATTCATCTATCCGATTATTATTGTAATATGTCTGAGGAATGCGTATGAACACTATTTTTATGTAAGGTGCCTTAAATCTGCTGCCAGACCTGATATGAAACAAACCACTCTGCCTAATAAAGTGTCAAATATAAAACCCGTTTATAACATTTGGCATCGACAAAGGAAAAATTGTGTATTGAGCATACCTAATGTAACGTTTTGTATGCATTGTCTTATTTCTCTGCAATTTCCATCATGTATTAAATCCAGGTGAATACCTCTAGGGTCTAACTCACAGCCACACATTTATTTTAAGATGGCTACTACAGCTAGCATCTATGTCTACTAGAAATGACACCATTGGGGTTACTTACTTTGGCTTCATTTATCAAACTGTCTGCAATAGGAGAAAAAAAAAATATATATATATAGTATATATATATTATAGGCTTGCGGAAATTAAAGATTAATTCCTCGATTAATCGTTAATTTCTTTGATCGATCAAAATAATTTTGATCGGTACAATACGCGGATTGAGCTCCGCGGTCTCGCCCATAGGAAAGGCCGCGGCTTTGCCCTAGCTCCGGAGCTTGGTACACCCGGCGGCGGCCTAGTAGCGGCGCGCTGACGTCATCATCACCCACCTGCGTGTGTTGTCTGCGGATGGGTGTGCTGCCTGCTGTGCTTTCTATACTGGTAAGAGCAGGGAGATGTGGACATTACAGTATGGGGGGAGATGTGGATATTACAGTGGGGGGAGATGTGGATATTACAGTGGGGGAGATGTGGACATTACGGGGGAGATGTGGACATTACAGTATGGGGGAGATGTGGACATTACAGTATGGGGGGAGATGTGGACATTACAGTATGGGGGGAGATGTGGATATTACAGTGGGGGGAGATGTGGATATTACAGTGGGGGAGATGTGGACATTACGGGGGAGATGTGGACATTACAGTATGGGGGAGATGTGGACATTACAGTATGGGGGAGATGTGGACATTACAGTATGTGGGGAGATGTGGACATTACAGTATGGGGGGGAGATGTGGACATTACAGTATGTGGGGAGATGTGGACATTACGGGGGAGATGTGGACATTACGTGGAGATGTGGACATTACAGTATGGGGGAGATGTGGACATTACAGTATGTGGGGAGATGTGGACATTACAGTGGGGGGAGATGTAGACATTACGAGGGAGATGTGGACATTACGGGGAGATGTGGACATTACAGTATGGGGGAGATGTGGACATTACAGTATGTGGGGAGATGTGGACATTACAGTATGGGGGGAGATGTGGACATTACAGTATGGGGGGGGGGAGATGTGGACATTACAGTATGTGGGGAGATGTGGAAATTACAGTATGGGGGGGAGATGTGGACATTACAGTATGGGGGGAGATGTGGACATTACAGTATGGGGGGAGATGTGGACATTACAGTGGGGGGAGATGTGGATATTACAGTGGGGGGAGATGTGGACATTACGGGGGAGATGTGGACATTACAGTATGGGGGAGATGTGGACATTAAAGTATGTGGGGAGATGTGGACATTACAGTATGGGGGGGAGATGTGGACATTACAGTATGTGGGGAGATGTGGACATTACAGTATGGGGGGGAGATGTGGACATTACGGGGGAGATGTGGACATTACGGGGAGATGTGGACATTACAGTATGGGGGAGATGTGGACATTACAGTATGTGGGGAGATGTGGACATTACAGTATGTGGGGAGATGTGGACATTACAGTGGGGGGAGATGTGGACATTACGGGGGAGATGTGGACATTACGGGGAGATGTGGACATTACAGTATGGGGGAGATGTGGACATTACAGTATGTGGGGAGATGTGGACATTACAGTATGGGGGGGAGATGTGGACATTACAGTATGTGGGGAGATGTGGACATTACAGTATGGGGGTAGATGTGGACATTACAGTATGGGGGGAGATGTGGACATTACAGTATGGGGGGAGATGTGGACATTACAGTATGGGGGGAGATGTGGATATTACAGCGGGGGGAGATGTGGACATTACAGTATGGGGGAGATGTGGACATTACAGTATGGGGGGAGATGTGGACATTACAGTATGGGGGGGGGGAGATGTGGACATTACAGTATGTGGGGAGATGTGGACATTACAGTATGGGGGGGAGATGTGGACATTACAGTATGGGGGGAGATGTGGACATTACAGCATGGGGGGGGGGGAGATGTGGACATTACAGTATGTGGGGAGATGTGGACATTACAGTATGGGGGGGAGATGTGGACATTACAGTATGGGGGGAGATGTGGACATTACAGTATGGGGGGGAGATGTGGACATTACAGTATGGGGGGAGATGTGGACATTACAGTATGGGGGGAGATGTGGACATTACAGTATGGGGGAGATGTGGACATTACAGTATGGGGGGGAGATGTGGATATTACAGTATGGGGGGGGAGATGTGGACATTACAGTATGGGGGGAGATGTGGACATTACAGTATGGGGGGAGATGTGGACATTACAGTATGGGGGGGAGATGTGGACATTACAGTATGGGGGGGAGATGTGGACATTACAGTATGGGGGGAGATGTGGACATTACAGTATGGGGGGAGATGTGGACATTACAGTATGTGGGGAGATGTGGACATTACAGTATGGGGGAGATGTGGACATTAAAGTATGTGGGGAGATGTGGACATTACAGTATGGGGGGGAGATGTGGACATTACAGTATGTGGGGAGATGTGGACATTACAGTATGGGGGGGAGATGTGGACATTACGGGGGAGATGTGGACATTACGGGGAGATGTGGACATTACAGTATGGGGGAGATGTGGACATTACAGTATGTGGGGAGATGTGGACATTACAGTATGTGGGGAGATGTGGACATTACAGTGGGGGGAGATGTGGACATTACGGGGGAGATGTGGACATTACGGGGAGATGTGGACATTACAGTATGGGGGAGATGTGGACATTACAGTATGTGGGGAGATGTGGACATTACAGTATGGGGGGGAGATGTGGACATTACAGTATGTGGGGAGATGTGGACATTACAGTATGGGGGTAGATGTGGACATTACAGTATGGGGGGAGATGTGGACATTACAGTATGGGGGGAGATGTGGACATTACAGTATGGGGGGAGATGTGGACATTACAGTATGGGGGGAGATGTGGATATTACAGCGGGGGGAGATGTGGACATTACAGTATGGGGGAGATGTGGACATTACAGTATGGGGGGAGATGTGGACATTACAGTATGGGGGGGGGAGATGTGGACATTACAGTATGTGGGGAGATGTGGACATTACAGTATGGGGGGGAGATGTGGACATTACAGTATGGGGGGAGATGTGGACATTACAGCATGGGGGGGGGGATGTGGACATTACAGTATGTGGGGAGATGTGGACATTACAGTATGGGGGGGAGATGTGGACATTACAGTATGGGGGGGAGATGTGGACATTACAGTATGGGGGGGAGATGTGGACATTACAGTATGGGGGGGAGATGTGGACATTACAGTATGGGGGGAGATGTGGACATTACAGTAAGGGGGGAGATGTGGACATTACAGTATGGGGGGAGATGTGGACATTACAGTATGGGGGGGAGATGTGGATATTACAGTATGGGGGGGGAGATGTGGACATTACAGTATGGGGGGAGATGTGGACATTACAGTATGGGGGGGAGATGTGGACATTACAGTATGGGGGGGAGATGTGGACATTACAGTATGGGGGGGAGATGTGGACATTACAGTATGGGGGGAGATGTGGACATTACAGTATGGGGGGAGATGTGGACATTACAGTATGTGGGGAGATGTGGACATTACAGTATGGGGGGAGATGTGGACATTACAGTATGGGGGGAGATGTGGACATTACAGTATGGGGGGAGATGTGGACATTACAGTATGGGGGGAGATGTGGATATTACAGCGGGGGGAGATGTGGACATTACAGTATGGGGGAGATGTGGACATTACAGTATGGGGGGAGATGTGGACATTACAGTATGGGGGGAGATGTGGATATTACAGTGGGGGGAGATGTGGACATTACAGTATGGGGGGAGATGTGGACGTTACAGTATGGGGGGAGATGTGGACATTACAGTATGTGAGGAGATGTGGACATTACAGTATGGGGGGAGATGTGGACGTTACAGTATGGGGGGGAGATGTGGACATTACAGTATGGGGGGAGATGTGGACATTACAGTATGTGGGGAGATGTGGACATTACATTATGGGGGAGATGTGGACATTACAGTATGGGGGGAGATATGGACGTTACAGTATGGGGGGGAGATGTGTACATTACAGTATGTGGGGGAGATGTGGACATTACAGTATGTGGGGAGATGTGGACATTACAGTATGTGGGGAGATGTGGACATTACAGTGGGGGGAGATGTGGACATTACGGGGGAGATGTGGACATTACGGGGAGATGTGGACATTACAGTATGGGGGAGATGTGGACATTACAGTATGTGGGGAGATGTGGACATTACAGTATGGGGGGAGATGTGGACATTACAGTATGGGGGGAGATGTGGACATTACAGTATGGGGGGGGGGGAGATGTGGACATTACAGTATGTGGGGAGATGTGGACATTACAGTATGGGGGGGGAGATGTGGACATTACAGTATGGGGGGAGATGTGGACATTACAGTATGGGGGGGGGGGAGATGTGGACATTACAGTATGTGGGGATATGTGGACATTACAGTATGGGGGGAGATGTGGACATTACAGTATGTGGGGAGATGTGGACATTACAGTATGTGGGGAGATGTGGACATTACAGTGTGGGGGGGAGATGTGGACATTACAGTATGGGGGAGATGTGGACATTACAGTATGGGGGGAGATGTGGATATTACAGTGGGGGGAGATGTGGACATTACAGTATGGGGGGAGATGTGGACATTACAGTATGGGGGGGGATGTGGACATTACAGTATGGGGGCGAGATGTGGACATTACAGTATGGGGGGAGATGTGGACATTACAGTATGGGGGGGGAGATGTGGACATTACAGTATGGGGGGGAGATGTGGACATTACAGTATGGGGGGGGGATGTGGACATTACAGTATGGGGGGAGATGTGGACATTACAGTATGGGGGGAGATGTGGATATTACAGTGGGGGGAGATGTGGACATTACAGTATGGGGGAGATGTGGATATTACAGTGGGGGGAGATGTGGACATTACAGTATGGGGGGGAGATGTGGACATTACAGTATGGGGGGAGATGTGGACATTACAGTATGGGGGGAGATGTGGACATTACAGTATGGGGGGAGATGTGGATATTACAGTGGGGGGAGATGTGGACATTACAGTATGGGGGAGATGTGGACATTACAGTATGGGGGGAGATGTGGACATTACAGTATGGGGGGAGATGTGGATATTACAGTGGGGGGAGATGTGGACATTACAGTATCGGGGGAGATGTGGACGTTACAGTATGGGGGGAGATGTGGACATTACAGTATGTGAGGAGATGTGGACATTACAGTATGGGGGGAGATGTGGACGTTACAGTATGGGGGGGAGATGTGGACATTACAGTATGGGGGGAGATGTGGACATTACAGTATGTGGGGAGATGTGGACATTACATTATGGGGGAGATGTGGACATTACAGTATGGGGGGAGATGTGGACGTTACAGTATGTGAGGAGATGTGGTCATTACAGTATGGGGGGAGATGTGGACGTTACAGTATGGGGGAAGATGTGGACATTACAGTATGGGGGGGAGATGTGGACATTACAGTATGGGGGGGAGATGTGGACATTACAGTATGGGGGAAGATGTGGACATTACAGTATGGGGGGGAGATGTGGACATTACAGTATGGGGGGAGATGTGGACATTACAGTATGGGGGGGGATGTGGACATTACAGTATGGGGGCGAGATGTGGACATTACAGTATGGGGGGAGATGTGGACATTACAGTATGGGGGGGGAGATGTGGACATTACAGTATGGGGGGGAGATGTGGACATTACAGTATGGGGGGGAGATGTGGACATTACAGTATGGGGGGGGAGATGTGGACATTACAGTATGGGGGAGATGTGGACGTTACAGTATGGGGGGGGGGAGATGTGGACATTACAGTATGGGGGGGGAGATGTGGACATTACAGTATGGGGGGGGGTGATGTGGACATTACAGTATGGGGAAGAGATGTGGACATTACAGTATGTGGGGAGATGTGGACGTTACAGTATGTGGGGGAGATGTGGACATTACAGTATGGGGGAGATGTGGACATTACAGTATGTGGGGAGATGTGGACATTACAGTATGGGGGGAGATGTGGACATTACAGTGTGGGGGGAGATGTGGACATTACAGTATGGGGGGGGGAGATGTGGACGTTACAGTATGGGGGAGATGTGGACATTACAGTATGTGAGGAGATGTGGACGTTACAGTATGGAGGGAGATGTGAACATTACATTATGGGGGGAGATGTGGATATTAAAGTATGGGGGGGAGATGTGTACATTACAGTATGGGGGGGGAGATGTGGACATTACAGTATGGGGGAGATGTGGACATTACAGTATGGGGGGGAGATGTGGACATTACAGTATGGCGGGAGATGTGGACATTACAGTATGTGAGGAGATGTGGACGTTACAGTATGGGGGGGGAGATGTGGACATTACAGTATGGGGGGAGATGTGGACATTAAAGTATGGGGGGGAGATGTGAACATTACAGTATGTGAGGAGATGTGGACGTTACAGTATGGGGGGGAGATGTGGACATTACAGTATGGGGGGAGATGTGGACATTACAGTATGGGGGGAGATGTGGACATTACAGTATGGGGGAGATGTGGACATTACAGTATGGGGGGGAGATGTGGATATTACAGTATGTGAGGAGATGTGGACGTTACATTATGGGGGGAGATGTGGACATTACAGTATGGGGGGGGAGATGTGGACATTACAGTATGGGGGGAGATGTGGATATTACAGTATGGGGGGAGATGTGGACATTACAGTATGGGGGGAGATGTGGATATTACAGTATGGGGGGGGAGATGTGGACATTACAGTATGGGGGGAGATGTGGACATTACAGTATGGGGGGGAGATGTGGACATTACAGTATGGGGGGGGAGATGTGGACATTACAGTATGGGGGGGAGATGTGGACATTACAGTATGGGGGGGAGATGTGGATATTACAGTATGGGGGGGAGATGTGGACATTACAGTATGGGGGGAGATGTGGATATTACAGTATGGGGGGGGGGGAGATGTGGACATTACAGTATGGGGGGAGATGTGGACATAACAGTATGGGGGGGGGAGATGTGGACATTACAGTATGGGGGGGAGATGTGGACATTACAGTATGGGGGGAGATGTGGATATTACAGTATGGGGGGGGAGATGTGGACATTACAGTATGGGGGAAGATGTGGACATTACAGTATGGGGGGAGATGCGGACATTACAGTATGGGGGGGAGATGTGGATATTACAGTATGGGGGGAGATGTGGACATTACAGTATGGGGGAAGATGTGGACATTACAGTATGTGGGGAGATGTGGACATTACAGTGGGGAGATGCGGATATTACAGTGGGGAGATGACGTGGATATTACAGTGGGGGAGATGACGACATTACAGTTATAATTAATCGAAAATAGTCGATTAATCGTTTGAAAAAAAAAAGATGTATCGAATACGAAAATTTTAATCAGTAACAGCCCTAATATATATATATATATATATATATATATATATATATATATATATATACATACAGAATGGGTGAAATAAGTATTGAACGTGTCACCATTTTTCTAGGTAAATATATTTCTAAAGGTGATATTGACATGAAATTTTAACCCAATGTTGGTAACAACCCATGCAATCCACACATACAAAACAAATAAGTTCAGAAATTAAGTTATATATAATAAAATGGAATGACACAGGGAGAAAGTGTTGAACACATGAAGAATGGAAGGTGCAAAATGGTATGGAATGGAAAAAAAAAGGAATAGAAAGCCAAGACACCAGCTGATATATATCTATATCAGTACAGTAAAACCTTAGATTGCGAGCATAATTAGTTCAAGAAACATGTTTGTAATCCAAAGCACTTGTATATAAAAGCAAATTTTCCCAAAAGAAATAATGGAAACTCAAATGATTCGTTCCACAACCATTTATTCATAAGTCCTTCAGTTTATAGTCCATATAAATAGATTATAGCAATATGACCAGGTTGTGTAACCATAAAATGTCCACAGATTGCCTGGTGTAAGGGGGACTCCGCTGGGAATGCCTGGTGTAAGGGGGACTCCGCTGGGAATGCCTGGTGTAAGGGGGGACTCCGCTGGGATTGCCTGGTGTAAGGGGGGACTCCGCTGGGATTGCCTGGTGTAAGGGGGGACTCCGCTGGGATTGCCTGGTGTAAGGGGGGACTCCGCTGGGATTGCCTGGTGTAAGGGGGACTCTTCTGGTCATGCCTGGTGTAAGGGGGAACTCCGCTGGGATTGCCTGGTGCAAGGTCTCTAACATCCACCAGCTCCGTGATATCGTCATGGAGGAGTGGATGAGGACTCCAGTGGCAACCTGTGAAGCTCTGGAGAACTCCGTACCCAAGAGGGTTAAGGCAGTGCTGGAAAATAATGGTGGCCACACAAAATATTGACACTTTGGCCCCAATTTGGACATTTTCTCCTAGGGGTGTACTCACTTTTGTTGCTAGCGGTTTAGACATTAATGGCTGTGTTGAGTTATTTTAAGGGGACAGCAGATTTACACTGTTATACAAGCTGTACACTCACTACTTTACATTGTAGCAAAGTGTAATTTCTTCCGTGTTTTCACATGAAAAGATATAATAAAATATGTACAAAAATGTGAGGGGTGTACTCATTTTTGTCAGATACGATATATATATATGTGTAGTAATTGTGCAAAATTACTTTATACTTTTATTTATTTTTTGCTATTTTTGTATTGCAGCCATGGCACAGTATAGTAAACATTTTATGCTTCAGTAAAATAATTCTTTATCCTGAGTAGCCCTGGTGCTGAACAGACTGTGAGCTGCATACAATGTTTTATAAATAGTTAATTCTATCACTATATTAAAGCTGTATCCAGCTTGTTCCTAAAATACCCCCTACTGATTCGACAATCTGTTACTTACATTCAGGGTTGTTCTAGGAAATTATGAAGTCAAAGGTCAACTTATTGTGACATAATTTACCTGTCAAAGACGCCTTTCTGAAAGTGTGCATAGCCATCCTTTAAAGCCAGTTTATCATGAGTCTTAATCTAATTTTGTCATTAATTTTAATAGCGGTGCTGGAGAACAGGAATGCACATTCCTGAGGATTCCAAAGGAGACAAGAGACATATATATATATATATATATATATTGTGACAGCAGGAAGGTAAAGTCACCTGGTTGCATCCAGGGGGGTAGATATATTTTGCCCAGATTCAGGCTTTACGCCGACTTATACAACTAGGTGGAGAGTTGTATAAGGCTAGTGGGCTCATGGATGACTCATACCTCTAGGGAGAGGGCTGGGCGTCGTGCAGACAGGGAGTTGATGAGACCAGCTGAAGCTTGTCAGCTCATTTAGGCCTCTATAAGAACTCCCAGCTTCATTAGATGTTAGCTCATGCCTGGAACCAGACCTGTGTGGACTGTCTAGGGAGAGTGAACCCCTGTGCGGTGAGACAAAGCCTGTGTGGCTATTTGCTTGGACATTTAAAACCAGGGACTTAGGGACTAGGACAGCACTAGGCTGATCCCAGTTGTTAGTTAGGAAACCTGTATGTTTAGTCAGAGGTCAACTTGACCAGGATTTATTTTGGTTATGTTTCTTTTGCTTTGCTGTGTTTTGTCACTGTAAATAGAAAATAAACCGCACCTTTTTGATTTTGAAAACCACAACCTCCGTTTGCTGGGCCTGTTTTGTGTGGGGAGCCCATCCCGGGGGTCACACACACCCGCTGCCGAGCTAACCCCCTCACAGTTGGTGGAGAACCAGTGGCAGTTTTTTTTTAAGCCAGCATGGAGGAGATACTGAAACAGCTGGCTCTAGCAAATGCCAATCAACAGCAGACAAATGCAGGTTTGCAAAGGAGCCTTGCAGCCCAGCAGCAAGCTCATCAACAGAGCCTTGCAGCCCAGCAGCAAGCTCACCAACAGAGTCTGGAAGCTCAGCAACAAGCCCAGCAGCAATCTGAGGCCCGCTTCATAGACCTGTTACAGAAGCAAGAGCAGAGACTACAACAAATGGAAGCAGTAATGCAGCAACGTCCGCAGACCAGTGAGGAAAGCCGTCCCACTAATACCGCGTCCTTTGGGGTGAGTCGTTTATTGACAAAAATGACTGGAGAGGATGATCCAGAGGTATTTTTGACCACATTTGAAAGGACCGCTGAAAGAGAAAAGTGGCCTGAGGAGCAGTGGGCTGGACTGGTGGCTCCTCTGTTAACTGGTGAATCGCAGAAAGCTTACTATGACCTAGAGCCTAACCAAGCAAAAGACTATGTGATGCTAAAAGCTGAAATTTTGGCAAGGCTGGGTGTCACCCAGGCTGTCCGGGCTCAGCGTGTGCATAACTGGACTTTCCAGCTTGGAAAACCCCCCAGGTCTCAAATGTATGATCTCATTCACCTGAGCAGAAAGTGGCTACAGCCAGAGACTTTGTCCGCACCAAAGATTGTGGAACGTGTTGTAATGGATCGGTTTTTGAGAGCTCTTCCTACTGCCATCCAAAAGTGGGTAAGCCATGGAGACCCAGAGACGGCCGATGGTCTTGTGGATCGTGTGGAGAAATACTTGGCTACAGAGAACCTGACGGCCTCTTCCAGAGACACTCGGACTTTCCACCCTAAGACCAGACCATCCCCAGGGGCGGATAAGAGGATTCCAAGGGGTGAGGGTGGAGAGAGTGAGAGGGTGGGAGCTCTACCCCAAGTTTGGCGAGAACAGCCTGGGAAATCAGCGGCTCAAGAGGCGGCAAGAAGGATCGTTTGCTACCGCTGCCGGCAAGCGGGACATATTGCAGCCAATTGCCCGGTTGTGGAGGAACCCATGCAGTGTGACTTTCTGACGGGCAGACGTCAGTCGCTGTGTGCGACAGTCGCATGCACTGCCATTCGAGGAACTGAGAAACATTTATGCAAAATGTGTGTTAATGGTAGAAATGTTGTGGTATTGCTGGATTCAGGTAGCCTTGTGACCCTGATAAAGGCTGAGTTAGTTAAAACAGAGGTCTCTGGGAATAGCAAGGTAGCTGTTATTTGTGTGCATGGGGACACCCGAGAGTATCCAGTGACTACAGTGTGTTTCGAGACCCCCAAAGGTACCCTCTCTCATCCAGTGGGCTTAGTATCTCAGTTACCGCATGACGCCATTGTGGGAAGGGATTTTCCGAAGTTCTGGGAACTGTGGGATGATCCTGAGCCCCTCACTGGTGCCCCTATGTACCAGGAATGTGATAGCCAGAACTCCCCTGAGAGTGGTGAGGACTCTCCGGAATTTCCCTTATCAGTATTGGCAGGGGAGACTCAAGAAACTGGAGAGGAGCCCACCTCCTCAGACGAAAACCTACCGTCTGTGGAGTTTTCTGATCTTGAGGTTCACAGGGAAAACTTTGCCACAGAACAGTTGAAAGACCCCGCCCTAATAAAGGCACGGGAAAACGTAGTGAAAATAGATGGCGAGTTAGTGAACCCAGATAATACCTGCACTTACCCATACTTCAGCGTAGAGAAGGACCTACTGTATCGGGTGGCAAAAAGGGCAGAAGAAACCGTTGAGCAGCTTGTGGTGCCCAAACCTTACAGGAAGTTGGTGTTGGAGTTGGCCCATGGGCACATTCTTGGAGGTCATCTGGGGACAGAGAAAACCCGAGAGAGGGTATTACAGAGATTCTATTGGCCGGGGGTGATGAAGGACGTAGAAAATTATTGTTCCTCCTGCCCTGTGTGTCAGAGGTTGGCCCCGATGCCACATTTCCGTAGCCCGCTGGTCCCTCTACCCATCATTGAGGTCCCGTTTGAGAGGATCGCCATGGATTTGGTAGGTCCTATAATCAAGTCCGCTAGGGGGCACCAGTACATATTAGTTATAATGGACTATGCCACCCGTTATCCAGAAGCGATCCCTCTCCGAAATACCTCGGCCAAAACCATAGCCAAAGAGCTATCTCTTGTTTTTAGCCGGGTGGGTATTTGTAAAGAACTGCTTACGGACCAAGGTACACCCTTTATGTCCCGGGTTATGAAAGAGCTGTGTAAATTGTTCAAAGTGACGCAATTGCGTACGTCTGTGTATCACCCCCAAACCGATGGGCTGGTTGAAAGATTCAACAAAACCCTAAAACAAATGTTGAAGAAAGTGGTGGATAGAGATGGAAAGGATTGGGACTGTTTACTTCCTTATTTGATGTTTGCTATTAGGGAGGTGCCCCAATCCTCTACGGGATTCTCCCCCTTTGAGTTACTGTATGGGAGACACCCAAGAGGGCTGTTGGATATTGCCAAGGAAACTTGGGAAAGTGAGAGTTCTCCCCACAGGAGTGTGATTGAGCATGTCGCCCTGATGCAAGATCGAATTGCACAGGTAATGCCCATCGTGAAGGAACATTTGGCCCAAGCGCAGTTGGCACAGCAGAGAGTGTACAACCGTGGAGCCAAGACCCGTACCTTTTCCCCGGGGGATAGGATATTGGTACTTGTCCCTACGGTTGAAAGTAAATTCCTTGCCAAATGGCAAGGCCCCTACGAGATAATGGAAAAAGTGAGCGAAGTGAATTACAAGGTCAGACAACCAGGAAGGCGAAAGCCCGAACAGATCTATCACGTTAATCTGTTGAAAGCCTGGAGGGATAGAGAGTCCCTAGTCGCAGACACTTGGTCACCAGCTCAAACTGGTTGCGTGATTCCTGAGGTTGGAATAGCAGCCACCTTGTCACAACCCCAACAACAGGAGGTTAAGGAGTTTGTGCTTCGCAACAAGGAGGTATTCTCTGAGCTGCCGGGACAAACATCTGGGGTAGAGCATGACATCATTACCCCGCCCGGTGAAAGGGTGAAGTTAAAACCCTATCGGATCCCAGAGGCTCGACGGGAGGCAATACGGGAGGAAGTACAGAAAATGCTGAACTTAGGGGTGATAGAGGAGTCCCAAAGTGATTGGTCTAGTCCCATCGTGTTGGTGCCTAAACCGGATGGGAGCTGGCGATTTTGTAACGATTTTCGTCAGTTGAACAAAGTTACAAAATTTGACACCTACCCCATGCCACGTATAGATGAGTTGATCGACCGGCTGGGAACAGCCTGATACATGACGACTCTTGACCTCACAAAAGGGTATTGGCAAATCCCCCTGGCCAAGTCGGCCAAAGAGAAAACCGCATTTGTAACCCCAGACGGGGCGTTCCAATATAAAAGAATGCCGTTCGGGTTACAGAATGCGCCGGCCACATTCCAGCGGAAAATGGACCAGATGCTGAGGCCCCATCGGAAGTATGCTGCGGCTTACCTGGATGACGTAATTGTCCATAGCACAGATTGGGCCTCACATCTGCCAAAAGTGCAAGCAGTCCTGGACTCTGTTCGGGAAGCGGGGTTTACGGCTAACCCCAAGAAGTGTACCATTGGGCAGGAGGAGGCCAAATATCTTGGGTACACCATTGGGAGGGGAGTGATAAAACCCCAACTCAACAAAGTCGAGGCCATCCAGAGTTGGCCACGTCCCAACAGCAAGAAGCAGGTACGGGCCTTTCTGGGAATCGCGGGTTATTATCGGCGCTTCATTCCCCACTTTGCTTCTAAGGCTGTGCCCCTAACCAACCTGACGAAAGGGAAAGGGTCGGTCATGATTAAATGGACCCCCGAGGCTGAGGCAGCATTCCAATTCTTGAAACAAGCCTTATGTAGCCAGCCAGTGTTGTACTCACCCGACTTCTCTAAAGACTTTGTCGTACAAAGTGATGCGTCAGATGTGGGGTTAGGAGCAGTATTGTCCCAGGTCTGGAACGGGGAAGAGCACCCAGTCATTTACCTCAGCAGGAAGTTGAAGTCCCATGAGGTAAATTACGCCACCGTTGAAAAGGAGTGTTTAGCGGTGAAGTGGGCTCTAGATTCCCTTCGGTACTACCTGCTAGGTAGGCACTTTGACATGGTTACGGATCACGCTCCGTTAAAGTGGATGGCTCAAAACAAGGAAACAAATAGAAGAGTGAATAGGTGGTTCCTGGCCCTCCAGGAATTCAACTTCACAGTAAAGCATCGCCCTGGCGTTCAAATGGGGAATGTGGATGCTTTGTCTCGAGTACATGAATGCCTGATTGCTGGTGTTCCAACCCCGAGGTTAAAACAAGAGGGGGGGTATGTGACAGCAGGAAGGTAAAGTCACCTGGTTGCATCCAGGGGGGTAGATATATTTCGCCCAGATTCAGGCTTTACGCCGACTTATACAACTAGGTGGAGAGTTGTATAAGGCTAGTGGGCTCATGGATGACTCATACCTCTAGGGAGAGGGCTGGGCGTCGTGCAGACAGGGAGTTGATGAGACCAGCTGAAGCTTGTCAGCTCATTTAGGCCTCTATAAGAACTCCCAGCTTCATTAGATGTTAGCTCATGCCTGGAACCAGACCTGTGTGGACTGTCTAGGGAGAGTGAACCCCTGTGCGGTGAGACAAAGCCTGTGTGGCTATTTGCTTGGACATTTAAAACCAGGGACTTAGGGACTAGGACAGCACTAGGCTGATCCCAGTTGTTAGTTAGGAAACCTGTATGTTTAGTCAGAGGTCAACTTGACCAGGATTTATTTTGGTTATGTTTCTTTTGCTTTGCTGTGTTTTGTCACTGTAAATAGAAAATAAACCGCACCTTTTTGATTTTGAAAACCACAACCTCCGTTTGCTGGGCCTGTTTTGTGTGGGGAGCCCATCCCGGGGGTCACACACACCCGCTGCCGAGCTAACCCCCTCACAATATATATATATACACACACTCACCGGCCACTTTATTAGGTACACCTGTTCAGTTGCTTGGTAACACAAGCTGCTAATCAGCCAATCACATGGCAGCACCTCAATGCATTTAGGCATCTAGATGTGGTGAAGACAACTTTCTGAAGTTCAAACTGAGCATCAGAATGGGGAAGAAAGGGGATTTAAGTGACTTTGAATGTGGCATGGTTGTTGGTGCCAGACGGGCTGGTCTGAGTATTTCAAAAACTGCTGATCTCCTGGGATTTTCACACACAACCATCTCTCGGGTTTACAGAGAATGGTCTGAAAAAGAGAAAATATCCAGTGAGCGGAAGTTGTGTGGAGGAAAATACCTTGTTGAGGTCAGAGGAGAATTGGCAGACTGGTTGGTGATGATAGAAAGGCAACAGTAACTCAAATAACCACTCGTTACAACCAAGGTATGCAGAATACCATCTCTGAACGCACAACACATCGAACCTTGAAGCAGATGGGCTACAGCAGCAGAAGACCACACCGGGTGCCGCTCCTGTCAGCTAAGAACAGGAAACTGAGGCTGCAATTTGCACAGGGTCACCAAAATTGTACAATAGAAGATTGGAAAAACGTTGCCTGGTCTGATGAGTCTCGATTTCAGCTACGACATTCAGATGGTCGGGTCAGAATTTGGTGTAAACAACATGAAAGCATGGATCCATCCGGCCTTGTATCACCGGTTCAGGATGGTGGTGGTGTAATGGTGTGGGGGATATTTTCTTGGCACACTTTGGGCCCCTTAGTACCAATTGAGCATCGTTTAACCACTTGCCGCCCGCCCAACATCAAATGACGGAGGGATGGTGGGGCTCTCGTTCTGGGTGGACGTCATATGACAGCGGGTTTCCGCCAGACATATCGTTTGGTGTTGAGGCCAAATAATAAAATTTTAGTCTCATCTTACCAACCTAAATGCACCTTGGAGATTCTGAGGCCACATGGAAAAAGGTGTCATGGTCAGATGAATTATTTGGCCTCAACTCTGCAATCCAGAGGAGAGAAGACTCAGAAGCTGGTGTGTCACATGTCAATGAATTTAAGCAAGTAATTTAACACATTAGTCTTTTTTTTACTATAGGAGTGAGTAGTTAGATTGATAGTTGATATGTATTAAGTTGGCCAAATGTGGACCGTATTCCTCAATCGACTTTTGCAGAAACTAAAGAAAAGCTTGGACAGCCGCACTCCTAAAAATTTGTTGGTTCTTTATTTAAAAAAACAAGGTCACATCAACACATATGACAGCAAAAAACAGCAAGAGGAGCTGACATGTTTCACACTGCAAATCAGTGCTTTATCATAGCATGATTAAGCACTGATTTGCAGTGTGAAACATGTCAGCTCCTCTTGCTGTTTTTTGCTGTCATATGTGTTGATGTGACCTTGTTTTTTTAAATAAAGAACCAACAATTTTTTGGGAGTGCGGCTGTCCAAGCTTTTCTTTAGTTTCTGCATTGTTATATGCAATCGCCTGCACCCACGGCTTCGGATCCAGTGAGCAGATCAACAGCCACGTCTGAGGGGTAACTTCTTTCTCAATCGACTTTTGTTGAAGGAGCCAGGCTGAAAATTGCATCAGATGCAGGCACTGTTTGGGTACTCTGACAGCCACGGGTACTGGCTGTTAGAATACAATAGAAAACAGGGGAGACTCATCCATCCATGCTTCTTAGCGTGAATGTGGAAATTGAACGATTTCTTTCATTCCGTCCTGTAGGACACCTTAAAGTGGTTATAAAGGCTCAAGGTTTTTACCTTTATGCATTCTATGCATGATGGTAAAAAAACATTCTGTGTGCAGCAGCCCCCCCCCCCCCCCAGCCCTTCCAATACTTACGATAGCGATGAGCCTTGACTCCCTGGGAGCTCTTCCTGTCAATCACAGCCAGTGAGCCAATGAGGAGAGAGAGGGGGCGGGGCCAAGCTGTGGCTCTGTGTGTGAATAGACACGCAGAACCATGGCTTGTGAACAAGTCTGCTTGGGTGCCCCATTCCAAGCCGGTTGATCTGGGGGCACTCCGCAGGAGGGAGGGGCCTGGAGAGCCGCGGAAAGACTAGAGAAGAGGAGGATTGGGCTGCTCTGTGCAAAACAACTACACAGAGCAGGTAAGTATAACATGTTTGTTATTTTAACCACTTGCTTACTGGGCACATAAACCCCCTTCCTGCCCAGGCGAAATTTCAGCTTTCGGCACTGCGTCGCTTTGAATGACAATTGCGCGGTCGTGCGACGTGGCTCCCAAACAAAATTGACGTCCTTTTTTTCCCACAAATAGAGCTTTCTTTTGGTGGTATTTGATCACCTCTGCAGTTTTTATTTTTTGCGCTATAAACAAAAAAAGAGCGACGATTTTGAAAAAAAACCCACAATATTTATTACTTTTTGCTATAATAAATATCCCAATTTTTTTTAAAAAAAGTTTTTTTCCTCAGTTTAGTCCGATACGTATTCTTCTACATATTTTTGGTCAAAAAAAATCGCAATAAGCGTTTATTGATTGGTTTGCGCAAAAGTTATAGCGTCTACAAAATAGGGGATAGTTTTATAGCATTTTTATTAATATTTTTTTTTACTAGTAATGGCGGCGATCAGCGATTTTTATCGGGACTGCGACATTATGGCGGACACATCGGACACTTTTGACACCATTTTGGGACCATTCACATTTATACAGCGAACAGTGCTATAAAAATGCACTGATTACTGTATAAATGTGACTGGCAGGGAAGGGGTTAACACTAGGGGGCGAGGAAGGGGTTAACTATGTTCCCTATTTGTGATTCTTACTGTGGGGGGAGGGGACTGACTGGGGGAGGAGACCGATCTGTGTCCCTATGTACAAGGGACACAGCATCGGTCTCCTCTCTCCCTGACAGGACATGGATCTCTGTGTTTACACACAGAGATCCACGTCCTGCTTCTGTAACTGCCGATCGAATGTACCTGGCGGACATCGCGGCCGCCAGGCACGCTCCTCGGCATCACGTGATGCGCGCCGCACAGCTGTTCCCCGCCGCGCGCCCTCGGCGGCGCGCGGCGGGATGTAAACAGAGAAGGACGTCCTGGGGATGTCCTCTCGGCACTTGAGAGCCGCGCTGCAGCCGTCTTTTGGCTATAGCGCGGGTCTCAAGTGGTTAAAAGAAAAAAACTCGGCCTTTAAAAGGGGTTGTAAACCCTCATGGTTTGTCACCTTAATGCATTCTTTGCATTAAGGTAATAAACCTTCTGTAGTGCAGCAGCCCCTCCAGAGCCCCCCTTTTACTTACCTGAACATGGTCTTTCCAGGGACGGGGACCAGCTAACCAGCTCCAGTCAGTGTCTCGGGTCCTGATTGGATAGATTGATAGCAGCGCAGCCATTGGCTCCCGCTGCGGTCAATCAAATGCAGGCGGAGCCGGGAGGCGGGGCCGAGTCCTGCTATCTGGGGCAATGGATGCAGCAGCAGAACATGGGAGCGTGCCCGTACGAGTGCCCCGAGGGAGAGCGGCTCTCCAACGGGGCACTTGAGAAGAGGAGGAGCCAGGAGCTGAGGGACCCCAGAAGAGGAGGATCGGGGCCACTCTGTGCAAAACCAGCTGCACAGAGGAGGTAAGTATGACATGTTTGTTTTTGTTTTTTTAAATGAACCTTTATATATCCTTTAATATCACTTTAACTTGTAAAATTAACCACTTCAGCCCCGGAAGAATTTACCCCCTTCCTGACCAGAGCAATTTTTGTGATTCAGCATATGATTCGCTTTAACTGACAATTGCGCGGTCGTGCGACGTGGCTCCCAAACAAAATTTATGTTTTTTTCCCCCCACAAATAGAGCTTTCTTTTGGTGGTATTTGATCACCTCTGCGGTTTTTATTTTTTGCGCTATAAACATAAATAGAGCGACAATTTTGAAAAAAAAGCAATATTTTGTACTTTTTGCTCTAATAAATATCCCCAATTTTTTTTTCAAAAAGCACATTTTTTCTCACTTTAGGCCGATACGTATTCTTCTACATATTTTTGGTAAAAATAAAAAATCACAATAAGCGTATATTGATTGGTTTGCGCAAAAGTTATAGCTACAAAATAGGGGATAGTTTTATGGCATTTTTTTTTTTATTAGTAATGGCGGCGATCTGCGATTTTTATCGTGATTGCGACTTTATGGCGGACACATCGGACACTTTTGACCCATTTTTGGGACCAATCACATTTATACAGTGATCAGTGCTATAAAAATGCACTGATTACTGTAAAAATTACACTGGCAGTGAAGAGGTTAACCACTAGGGGGCACTGAAGGGGTTAAGTGTGTCCTAGGGAGAGATTCTAACTGTTAGGGGGAGGAGCTACCAGTGACATGTCAGCGATTACTGTTCCCGATCACAGGGAACAGTAGATCCCTGACGTGTCACTAGGCAGAACAGGGGAATGCCTTGTTTACAAAGGCATTCCCCCGTTCTGCCTTTGCCGACCGCAATCGCGGGCCGCCTGGGAACATCGAGTTCCCGGGACCCGCGGGTGCACTCGCAAGGCACGCGGCAGGCGTGCGTGCCCACTGGGCGGCAAATTTAAAGGGACGTACAGGTACGCCCATTTGCCTGTCCATGCCATTCTGTCGACGTATACCGTCGTGTGGCGGTCGGCAAGCGGTTAATAGAACTTTAACTTGTATGGCCAGCTTTACCAAGAAGTTATAATCTAAACTAAAAAAAAAAAAAAAAACACCAATCAATTACTGAATATCACCAACAGTTTCTATCAACACCACAGAAAGATCCAACGAGTGTCTTCATTTGTTCAGCTTTTGTTCTTGTGGTTGGAATCTGGTTGAAAGTACATAACTGGAATTGCCGGATAATTTTTTTTGGGTCTTGGCACTTGAAAATTTAGTTGCTTTCCATCAGCTTTCAACGACATCAATCTGCCCACTCATGGTTTCAATCATTTTACAGTTTGTAACGTTCACATAATTATATCTGGCTTGGAATGCAACCAAAAATGCCTTTTTCGGCTGGCACCACAGTGGTTTTGACCTATTTCAGTTGTTTGGGATTGGGAAGCAAATTAAAATGTGGGTGGTAAATTGCTGGGACTGAAAGATGATAGGAAGCTCCAAACTTTCCAACCAAACTGCCAAGCATATGACCATCATTAAAGATTGCCGACTGACAGTTCTTCCTATAAGTGTCTACCTAGTGAAGAGAAAAGTAGCCCAACATTTGTTTTCCTATTCGTGTTATGGAGGAAAATGAAACCAACAGGGGACAGACATTCACAAGAGCACGAGGAGAGGTTTTTTAGATGTGGAGGGAGGATGTTCTTTGATCTGACTCTTTGACATTTGCATCCCATGTGAGTTTTACTAACAACATCAATTGTCCAGTGATTGCAATGACTGCGCAGAAAGACTCCGCATTGAACCATGAAATGACTCTTTGAAGAAAGGACCTCTTTGAGGCAGTGTGTGTGCGCTACAAAGTATACAAGTTAGACAATTGGGCTTAACCACACTACTGTGTTTGCTTAGTAAATGATCTCAAGTACACTTTTGACTTCAGCCACATCAATCTAGGTTTATAAAACTGAGAAATTCTGTTAGTGGGAATATAAAATTGTACATGCAAGCTAAGAGAAAGGAAAGATGCCAAGCTCTGTTTAGACATGTGCAGTTGGTTTCGTTCCGAATTGAAATTCGAATTTTCAGTTTTCAGAAATTCAAATGTATCCGAATTTTTGAATTACAATAGTACCGAATTTAAACGAATCCGAAATAACGAGAAAAATAAAATGCGGGTGAAATCCGAATCGACTTGAATAGCTTTCAAATCAATGTCGAATAGTTTTCGAATTCGAATAGATTTCAATTTGTTCTCCAATTTCCAAAGAGAATAAAATAGAATAGAAAATAAAGGACCAGAATAGAAAAAAATAGAATAGAATAGAATAAAAAAAAATAGAATAAAATGGAAAGAATATAACCATTATTTGAAATTCGAACTTCAAATAGAATACATAATAATGAATACATAAGAAAAGAAAAGAATAGAATAGAAAAAGAAAGAATAAAATAGACTATAATGGAATAGGAAAGAATATAATTTAAAAAAAAAACAATAGAATAGAAAGAATATAATCATTTCCCAAAATTCAAATAGAATCAATTGTAATTGGAATAGAATATAATAGAATAGAAAACAATAAATTAGAATAAAATAGAAAGGACAGAATAGTATATAAAAAAATCAATAGAATAGAACGAATGTAACAATCTTGCGAAATTCACATTTTGAATAGAAAAGAATATAATAGCATTTAATAGAATAGAAAAGAATAGAATAAACAAATAAAAAAAGAATGCAATTAAAAAAAACAATAGCATAGAATAGAATAGAATAGAAAGAATATAACCATTTCCCAAAAAATTTAATATAGTCAATTCAAGTTTGAATAGAATAAAAAAGAATAGATTAGAGTAGGTACATGGTTATATTCTTTCTATTCTGTTCTATCCTATTTTTTTTCTATACTATTCTTGTATTTTCTATTCTTTTTTAATCTATTATTTTCCATTCTATTCAAATTCAAATTGATTCAATTTGAATTTTAGGAAATTATTATATTATTTCTATTCTATCCTATTGTTTTTTTAAATTCTATTCTTTTGTATTCTCTTCCTTTCTATTCGAATTTCAGAAAATGGTTATATTCTTTCTATTTTTTTTAATTATTTTGTTCTTCTTTTCTCTATTATATTATATTCTTTAATATTCTGTTATATTATTTTTCTATTCTATTTTATTTTTTCTATTCTATTCCTTTATCTTCTTTTCTATTTTATTCACTTTGAAAATTGGAAAACAAATTGAAAACGACTCCAATTAGAACATTTGTAGAATTTTAAAACTTTTCAAGTTTTTTTTTTCTAATTAAAAAACGATTCGAATTCAGAAAATATGAATCGATTAAAAGACGAATAAACAAAATGAATTAAGGGGATTACCGTAAACTAAACAAATTTATGTAAATAACAAAACAAAACAATATTTTTCATTCTGCCCATGTCTAGTGCTGTTACTGAGAGCAACTTATGGGCAGAGTAAAGCCTCGTACGCACGATCATATTTCCATCGGACAAATCTGTGGAATTTTGTGCGAAGGGCGTTGGCCGTGAACTTGGTATGCATACAGACGGCAAAACCTTTTCAGCCAACATACACAAAACTACAGGGTTTTTCAGCTCTTTAGCGCCACCCTTTGGGCAACTTCTGCTAATGTTGTCTTATGGTGAGCATTGCTTCGGAGCATGCGTGTTTGCACCTTGTGTACACACGATCGGATAATCCGACAAGACAAATTTGTTGTCAGACAATTTTAAAGTATGCTATAAAACATTTGTTGTCGGAAAATCCGACAACAATTGTCCGACGGAGCATAAAAAGGGTCGGATTATCTGATAAAACCCTGCCATCACACATTTGTTGTCGGAAAATCCGATCGTGTGTACGGGCCTTTACAATCATGCTGCAAAATACGTGTATGTGTTGAAACATAAGGTAATCTTCCTTGTGCTTACTTACTGGTCGGACCAGCTACTGAAAACCCCAATATAATTCTGGTATTTCAGGTATGGGGCAACACATGACACACTCCTTCCTCCGACGTAAAGCAGTGCTTGGTGATTGAGTGGCCAATCAGCAGGCCCGAATGCTGTAATTTATGGATGGGAAGAAAGAAAGTTGAAAGTTGAAAGTTGAAATTTGCATACAATCTTTGGAGCAGATTGGGAAGCTGGAGGAGGTTGAGTCAGATAGGGGCCTTCAACCTATGACACCTGAATGTAATCCAAGAGTTGGCCCTTTGTGGGTGGGGGATAAACAATTAAAGCTGCCCCTTTAAGGTGAACAAATCACCAATAGTAGTGTGTATGAAATGAAAGGGTAGGTGCTAGGTATATTAGTGGGTGAAATAGTATATATGATAAACATAAATACATATAAACATATAGCACTGCAAAGTTTATTGCATAAGAAATCTGGAATAATGAACATATAGCAAGCTAAGAGTCCGTATGTAATAATGTACCCAACACCAAAAACAATTTGCTCTTAAATTAAGCTTCTAGTTCTTCCACCACGAGTGCTCAATGGGAAAATGGCAACTCACCAAAGGTGATATTATTTGATTACAGGTGCCCTTGGGTGGTAATCAACACCCTAGATAACAATAGTGCCACGTCCTAAAGTTATTGGTTATAAATGAATATAGAAGAATGGACTTTGTAGGCACGTGTGTAAAATATAACAGTTTTTATTTCACATAGTGTGACATGTTGATAAACAATTGCATCTAAAATTAGAATACAAAAATAGAAAATTCTCAATGATGGAAAAAGGTCACGTGGTTAATCCCATGGAGAATAACTCTGTACTTAATTTGGAGACTTGCTGTGATGGTGTCAATAAAATAGATGCCCACGCCGAATGGAGAGTGAGTGTCTCCTTGGTATAAATCCACGGAATCCTTGGAGAAGTTAAAATTTAGCTCTACATGTTTCGCAATATATAATCGCTTCCTCGGGAGCTTCTAGATTGTAAAACCAAAGGTGTTTGACCACTTTTTAAGGTAGGTCAAAATGCGCATTTGGAATACCAACTCTATGGACCGTACGGCTTATTGTCGTCCTATGTACAGATACTCCAGTCTCTGCTGTGGAACTCCTCCAGGGTTACCTTAGGTCTCTGTGCTGCCTCTCTGATTAATGCCCTCCCTGCCCGGTCCGTGAGTTTTGGTGTGCGGCCGTCTCTTGGCAGGTTTGCTGTTGTGCCATGTTCTTTCCATTTGGTTATGATGGATTTGATGGTGCTCCTAGGGATCATCAAAGATTTGGATATTTTTTTATAACCTAACCCTGACTTGTACTTCTCAACAACATTGTCCCTTACTTGTTTGGAGAGTTCCTTGGTCTTCATGGCAGTGTTTGGTTAGTGGTGCCTCTTGCTTAGGTGTTGCAGCCGCTGGGGCCTTTCAAAAAGGTGTGTATATGTAATGACAGATCATGTGACACTTAGATTGCACACAGGTGGACATCATTTCACTAATTATGTGACTTCTGAAGGTAATTGTTTGCACCAGAGCTTACATACGCACATACCAATTATCAGTTTTTATATTTCTGAAAAATTGTTTTATGTATATATTTTTATAATTTTACTTCACCAACTTAGACTATTGTGTTCTGATCCATCACATATAATTCAGATTAAAAAACACATTGAAAAAGGTTGTAATGTAACAAAATAGGTAAAAAGCCAAGGGGTGAATACTTTTGCAAGGCACTGTATATATATATCCATCTCTTTTTGTCCTATAACAATGGTTATCCAGACAAGCAGAGAAAATGATCAGAGGAACCAATAAGAACCTGACAGGGGTTCTAAACCTTCCCCACTCAATCAAAAATCAAAAATCAAATGCTTTGAAATGTACGACAAAGCCTTACCTGGCACTTTTTGTTTACAAGTTTAAATCAGTATTTCTTGCTAGAAAATTACTTAGAACCTCCAAACATTATATATATATATATATATATATATATATATATATATAGAGAGAGAGAGAGAGAGAGAGAGAGAGAGAGAGAGAGAGATTTTAGCAGAGACCCTAGGGAATAAAATGGCAATTGTTGATATTTTTATGTCACATGGTATTTGTGCAATGTTTTGGGAAAAATAATACACTTTAATGACTTAAAAAACAAAAAAAAAACAATATAAACCCCATTTTGTTTTGTAAATTATGAAAAATTAGGTTATGCCGAGTAAGTAGATATCTAACATGTCACGCTTTAATATTGCGCATACTCACAGAATGGCGACAGACAACGGTACTTAAAAACCTCCATAGGCGGCACTTTCAATTTTTTTACAGGTTACCTGTTTAGAGTTGCAGAGGAGGTCTAGCACTATAATTATTGATCTTGCTCTAACTTTCATGGCGATACCTCACATGTGTGATGCAAACACTGTTTACCTATGCAAGTGTGACTTACGTATGCGTTGGCTTCTGCGTGCGAGCAAGTAGGGATGGGGGCACTTTCAATTTATTTTTTCTTATTTACTTTATTTTTTATTTTTACACTGACCCTTTCATTTTTTTTTAATCAATTTTATTCCTATTACAAGGAATGTAAACATCCCTTATCGTGGAAATAAGGATGACAGGTCCTCTTTATGGAGAGATCTGTGGTCAAAAAGACCCCAAATCTCTTCTTTACCTTTAAGACCCCTTTCACACTGAGGCTTTTTACAGGTGCTATAGCATTAAAAAAAGCGCCTGTAAAGCGTCTCTCTGGTCACTCCAATGTAAAAGCCCGATGGCTTTCACACTGGAGCGGTGCGCTGGCAGGACGTCCAAAGGAGCTTCTTTGAGATGCTTTAGGAGCGGTGTATACAACTCTCCCAAAGCGCCCCTGCCCATTGAAACCAATGGGCAGCGCCACCGAAGCATCGGCAAAGCGCTGCTGCAGCGGCGCTTTGCCAGCGCTTTTAACACTTTTTCAGCCGCTAGCGGGGGGGGGGGGTTAAAAGCGCTCCGCTAGTGGCCAAAAAGCGCTGCTAAAACTATGGTAAAGCGCTGCTAAAAATAGCGTCACTTTACCGCCGACACCCAGGCGCTGTCAGTGTAAAAGGGCTCTAAAAGCAAAAGATTCTCCAAAGCAATAGAGGCCATCAGAGATGATCTGGTCTCTGGTAGTTTCTGTGAGCAGCCGGCCGACCCAACAGATCAGTTCTCGGGCGTACCGGTGAAAACCGTACACACAAGAAACACTGGCGAGCAGGGTGAGGGGGGGAGGCCCCCTCCCACTGCCCCCTCCCACTGCCCCCTGGAAAGCGATCCAGTGGTGAATGAGCCGCTAGGACCACTTTCATGAGAAAGTCAGCCACCGGCTGAAAAAAAAAAATTACCGGCTTTATGGCTGATAGCTTCAGCCATAACCCTGATAAACCACATATAAACCGCAACGCATATATACTGTTCGTATTGCGGTTGGCAAGTGGTTATTAAAAATATCAGGGTCAGTAAAGTTATCAGATATTTCTTATTTTATACTTATTTATCTTTGATTAACAACTGCATGGTATTCACATTAAAAGTTTAAACAGGGAAAGAAGTAAGAAAAAGACAGATGATTTGCCCTAAGGCCAAGTTTCATAATATTTCCTTTTGACAATGGCTTTTCACCAAAACCCTTGAGGTAATGATAGATTTAAGAAGTGTCCTAGAGCTGCATGTAACCCAATCCTTCCTCCTTGACAGGATTAGAGGCATATTGTCAGCCTCACGTCACTGAGAAATGGAAACAGCCCTGTTTACAAAATTAACAAATGGAATTCAAGTTAACTACTGAGCAATTTGTGAAACAGAGGATTTTTATTTTTTCCAGAAATGACCTGACCCAAGAGACCAGCTTTACGTTCTAAGTCTTATGTTGGACCTAACCGATCAATGCACAAAAGAGTGCAATATTCTACCTCTGTTGTCTGCATTCTCTATAGTAGCAAAGCCAAGGCGTCTCAGTTAGTCCATAAACTGGTGGCCACCATGACTTTGTGTTCTTTAGCAATTATAGAAAACGCTCCCTCTATTAAATTCATGTTTCATTTTCAGCAATATATGTGATGTATATAAGCTGCAATTCTGTAACCTGGTCTAAATAAAATACAAATAAAACCCAACAATTTTTTTTAATATATTAGCTTAGAGGTCCTTAGATGGGATGGGGTGGCTGAATAGTTTACTTTTTTTAGGCTAAGTAGAAAGCAGAAAAAGGGCTCTTGCACTAGTTGGACACCTAAATTTTTTTACTTTTTTAGACATTCATGCATATTTTTTACCGACCTTAATGCAGCCCATTATTTTTAATGATCTTGAACACACAGGAACATAAACTTGTACTGCAAATAAATCAATTTAAAAAATATTAGGACAGAATTTTATGCACGTAAATATGCACGTACATCACAACCCATTGATAAAAAAACTAGAAGAATTCTTACATGCATGTGCACGCATTTATGCGCATATACAATTGTATTATACAGCCCATCCATTTTTACACAAGAACTATTTGCCAGGAATATCTGATGTTCATGCATCAGTACTGTGTGCAAGAATCCAAATACATTTTCCTCCGTACTGAACTGAAAACTTACAGAAGAACTAAAGGTAAAACTTTTTTTTTTTACATTTTGGATAGAGTAAAGGAGGGTTATAACCCCTGTCCCTTTTTTTTTGGTAATCTGAGTCCACTACGTGTTTCGTCATCAAACAGCGACATCCTCAGAAGGTCTTGCTCCTGCGGACGTCGCTGTTTGATGAGAAAATGCATAGAGCAGGACTTCCGAGTGACATCATATCCGCTACTTGGTGGATGGCGGCCATTGTGGAAGCAGTGCTTCCTGGTATAATAAAGTGGGTATTGATTATTTTTTTTCGATGTAAGTGCAATATTTAATATGTCAGCAAAAGGTAGTGCATAATATGTCAGCAAAAGGGTTAAAGGGCTAGTTCACCTTTACCAAAACATTTCCTATGCAGGTAAGGGGCATCTGTAGGTAAAAACAAACTGTGCAGCTTCGACCAAAGTTGAACATTTCCCTTGCTATACACGCACATGAATTTTAATGGCATCCCATTCTTAGTCTGTAGGGTTCAATATTGAGTTGGCCCACCCTTTGCAGCTATAACAGCTTTAACCCTTTTGGGAAGGCTGTCCACAAGGTTTAGGAGTGTGTCTAGGGGAATGTTTGACCATTCTTCCATAGGTGTATTTCTGAGGTCAGGCACTGAGGTGGATGAGAAGGCCTGGCTTGCAGTCTCCACTCTAATTTATTCCAAAGCTGTTCTATCGGGTTAAGGTCAGGACTCTGTGCAGGCCAGTCAAGTTCCTTCATCCCAAACTCGCTCATCCATGTCTTCATGGACCTTGCTTTGTGCACTGGTCCAAATCATTTGATGGAGAAAAGATTATGGTGTGGGGTTGTTTTTCAGGGGTTGGGCTTGGCCTCTAATGTACACACGGTCGGAATTTCCGATGGAAAAAGTCTGATGGGAGCTTTTCATTGGATATTCTGACCGTGTGTATGCCCCATCGGACTTTTCCCGTCCGAATTTCCGACGGACTTAGATAGAGAGCAGGTTCTCTATTTTTCCGTCGGAAAAAATTCCGATCGGAATTTCCTATCGTGTGTACAAATTCCGATGTGCTAAATTCCGACGCATGCTCGGAAACGAATCGATGCATGCTCGGAAACATAGAACTTAATTTTCTCAGCTCGTCGTAGTCTTACAAGTCACCGCGTTCTTGGCAGTCAAAAGTTCACCGAACTTTTGTGTGACCGTGTGTATGCAAGGCAGGCTTGAGCGGAATTCTGTCAGAAAAAACATCCAATTTTTTTCCGACGGGAATTCCGCTCGTGTGTACAGGGCATTAGTTGCAAGTGAACTCTTAGGGAGTCAGCATACCAAGCATAGGTGTGCGCAGGGGGTTTGCCAGGTGTGCCTAAGCACACCCTAATCACTGCGCGAGGTGCAGATTTCCCCTATTGCCTGGGCTTCCCCCCATGTTTCAGAATGAAGAGTGGGGGAAGGTGCTGGTAAATATGTCATTTACCAGCCCATTCCTTTTCTAAATGAAGACATTGAACACACTCACTCACTGTGTTCATTCATAACTGAAGCATAGGAAACTGTGCTTCAGTTTGTGAATGAACAGGAAGCCACTCAGCACAGAGCACTTTCCTGTTCATTCACTGTCCAATGCAGCTGAGGTTGCAGAGAAAGGCATGTGTGTTCGAGCTTTGGGGTGCACACCCTAATGCAATAGGCTTTGCACACCTATGATACCAAGACATTTTGGACAATTTCATGCTTCCAACTTTGTGGGAACAGTTTGGGGACGGCCCCTTCCTGTTCCAACATGACTGAGCACCAGTGCACAAAGCAAGGTCCATAAAGACATGGATGAGCGAGTTTGGGGTGGAGGAACCTGATCTCCAGGAGGTACATAAATGGCCTACAACTATAGCAAGGGCATCTCACTTTGGTAAACATCTTTACAGTTTGCTTTAATCTACAGACCTGCACAGGCAAGTTTGTGGTAAAGGTGAACTATACCTTTAATCATTACTATAGTAATATTTGCTGCAGTTAAGAGTCAAGTCTAAGAACTATACAAAAAAAACACAGTTTAAAAGATTTTACTCAATCACATCTTTTAAGCCCAACAAATTGCCTGATGTCTGCCGCTCGCTTGGCGTGTAATATGTCGGGGCACGAATTCTGGCAGTGTTTTCTTAATAGATATGATGAACTCTTTTTGACACCCAAGTTGGCACGGAAAGCTTGCAAGGTGCGATAGGCTCCATCATTGGAGGTGTGGAATAGACTTTTCATCAGACGTCCAAGGAAGCACTTAGGTAAATACATTTCAAAACAAATGAGTAGGATGATTAGTACAATGGCTTATAACGCATTCTTTCTTTAGGAAGGAGACAAGCTGTGTTTGGATTACATCATAATCCTCAGTGGTGAGGTTAGCTGGGGACCATACAATGGTCTCAGAGATTTACATGCTCTCTGTTTTAGTAGTAATACTGTAACTAAATGTCTATGCAAGAGATGACAGACTGAACAAACATCCTTCAATTTCTGGAATAAATCAACTATCACCATAGTAAACACTGATCTATGGATCTTTTCTTGCAAAACCAGTGTGAAGAAGTGATGTGACCTCATTTAGGGTGTCACTTCCTGTGGCGCTGTCTAATCATTTAAATACTCTTGCGGTTTATATTATTGTCACAAAGTATATTTTGGTCTTCTGTCTCCAGGATAATTAACTGAGAATTAACATTATGTTAGACAAACAATAAAGTTAGCTAGTTTATATTGAAGATTTCGCAAAACTGTAGGCAGGTGCTAACTGTCTTCCTGCCTGTAGATGGCATGTCCCATTATTACAGAGGGAAGGGGAGTCTCATAAGGGAATTGAACCCTTAGGGATTCCATACAGTGCCTCAAGAGGAGAAATGGTCTAATTGGACACTCAAGTCTCAAGAGACTTCAGTGGCCATATTGGATGAGGGAACCCTTTAAAAAAGGGGACCACGTCATTCTGGTGCACTTCTGGCACGTGGATAGTCAGGGGAAGGAACCAGCTTGTGAGGGAGAGTGAAAAAGTATAAGGAAAGAATTATTTGGAATAGGGACATAACAATATGCCTACCTGCCATAGGACTGTACTCACCCTAGCAAACTATCCATAGAAAAGTGCCCAATCACCATAGGACTGTGCTCACCCTAGGAAACTAGCGAACTATCAATACAATTTGCTGACCCACCATATGACTGTGCACATTCTAACAAACTATTATTATCAATGTACCCACCTGCCATAGGGCTGTGCTCACCTGGCTCACTAGCTATAGCAGTGGTTCTCAACCTGGGGTTGGGACCCCCTCGGGGGTCAAATGATGATTTGCCATGGGTCACCAAATCCTGGGCTGTTGTCGCGTACCTGGGTGTATTTGAACCGGGATCTTCCTGGTCCCACAGCTGCAGCCTTACCTGTTGTGCTACGGAGCCGATCTAGACTTTTGTAAATGTCCTCTCAGTATTAAGCATTACCTTGGACTCACTAGCCCCACCTGCTGCCAGCTGTGGACAATTTTCAATCAAAGCAGCCCATAAAAAGGAAGTCATGCTATCTCTCAGCGCCCGTTTGTGTGGAATAGCTCCCTGGGTGTTGTGACTGCTTTTTGATCCTGATTTTCGTGTTGAACTTCTGCCTGAATTCCTGACTACTCTCTAGCCTGCTGATTTTGTACTTCACTGCCAGCTTTGCCTGCCTGACCACTCTCTGGATTTCGATCGTGTACCGTTTTGCCTGATCTGTTGCCAACCTAATCTGCCTGACTACGTTTTCGCCTGAATCCTCAGCACACAAGTTCCACTTCGGACACTACCTATCACAGGTACCTTACATTACAAATGGGCCACAATGACAGTGGACCCTGCTGAGATTGTTAAGGCGATTTCATGTCAGGGACAATTGATTGGAGCTCATGAACAGCATCTTTCTTCCCTGGACGCCAAGTTAGATGAACTTTGTACTATGCTTAAATCTTGTTTGCCTGCTTCCTCTGCAACGGTCCAGACTCCGGATCCTACTCCTGCTACGATCCAACCCACCTCTTCTGTACCACCCAAACTTCCCTTGCCTGACAAATTTGGTGGTGATACTGAGGACTGCAGAGGCCTTTTAAATGTTTGCCGTTTGCATTTCCGCAACAACCCTGGGACCTTTAACACTTCGTCTGCCAAAGTGACTTTTGTAATTTCCTTGTTAAAGGGGAAGGCCCTGGCCTGGGTCTCTCCTTATCTGGAACGCAATGATCCTGTGCTGCAAGACGCTGACAAATTTCTGGCTTCTCTCCAGACTGTATTTGACAATCCAGATAGAGCTTCTGCAGCTGAGTACTCACTCTTGGACATGCAACAAGGCACCAGGTCTGTGGCACAATATGCTATTGAGTTTCGTACCCTTGCTGCTGAGACTACTTGGGACTCAAGTGCATTACATGCAGCCTTCCGAAAAGGTCTTGCAGATCGCATCAAAGACGATTAGTCTATAAGGATTCCCCAGAAGACCTAGAGAAATTCATAGAGCTCTGTGTTCGTCTGGATGTCCGGTATCATGAAAGGTGCCAAGAGAGACTTAGAACTCGCAAGTTTCCTAGGCCAGTTTACCGTTTGGCCCCTAACTTCCATGCACCACCTCAGCCAGAACCTGAAATCTCAGTTGAACCCCAGGCATCTGTGGAACCCATGGATGTAAGCCGTCTCCACCTAACTGAGCCTGAGTAACAAAGGAGGCGTGCATTGGGCCTATGCCTATACTGTGGACTTAAAGGACATTTATTATCTGTCTGCCCTTCCTGTCCAGTAAAAGGGCAGGGTCTAACCAGTGTTGGAGGAGCTGGCTTAGACCTTACAGGTATATCCTCCAAGACCAAGATTACCATTCCTCCAATTATCCATTTACCCTCTAAACTTGTCTCCTGTGAGGCTTTTGTGGATTCTGGAGCCGCTGGCATATTCTTGGACTACACTTTTGCTAAAAAAAATTATATCCCATTTGTTCCAAAATCTAGACCCCTGAACATTACCACCGTGAATGGACAACCCTTGGGAGATGGCATTGTAAAATTTTAGACTATGACAATCACCCTTCAGGTAGGCGTACTCCACAAAGAGGAACGTGTCTTGTCTCCTATTGATTCTCCACTTCTGCCTGTTATCCTTGATTACCCATGGTTACAACAACATAACCCTTCTTTTGATTGGGAAAATGGAGAACTAACCTCTTGGGGGTCGTTCTGTCATTCAAACTGTTTGTCTCAACCCGAAAGACTTTCTGCTTGTATGTTGGCTTCCGTGGCCGTCCCACCTACCTTGCCTCATGAATACCATGCGTTTGCAGACGTATTTTGCAAGCAAAAGGCAGAGGTTTTACCTCCACATCGTTCTTTTGACTGTGCAATTAAATTGATTCCTGGAGCACCTCTTCCCAAAGGAAGGACCTATCCCCTGTCTTTGCCTGAACAAAAATCCATGGAGGAATACGTAAAAGACAACTTGGAAAGAGGTTTTATCCGACCCTCTTCTTCTCCAGTAGGGGCAGGTTTTTTCTTTGTTGAAAAAAAAGATGGGGGTCTTCGACCATGCATAGACTATCAAGGGTTAAATCAAATCACTGTAAAAGACTCCTACCCTTTGCCTCTCATTCTTGAACTGTTTGATGTACTTAAGGGGGCTGTTATCTTCTCCAAGCTAGACCTACGAGGGGCTTATAATCTGATTCAAATTAAAGACGGGGACGAGTGGAAGACAGCATTCAACACTCGTAATGGACATTTTGAATATCTGGTTATGCCATTTGGGTTGTGTAACGCCCCTGCTGTCTTCCAACGTTTCATGAATGAAATTTTTCATGATTTCAGCAACAGTTTTGTGATCATCTACTTGGACGACATTTTAATCTTTTCCAAGACTCATCTAGAGCACATCTTGCATGTGTAGCGGGGTCCTCAAATTGATGGGATACACCTGGGGAATAGTGTGACCCAGGTGTATAATTGTGTTAGGGTTCAGACCCCTTTTTGTTTCCTGGAGGATTGGAGGATGTAGTATTCTCCTTTGCCTGTGGGTGGCGGGGTACCCACGGGCTTCAGGTAGAATCATCTCCTGCAGTGCTCCCTGTTTTGTCCCTTCCCGGAGATGGTATGGCTGGGGCGGGGAACCCGCCGGGCCGTTGATGGGAGGAGATAAAAGGGGGAGACGCCCTTACCACGTGGTCTTGCGGAGAAGGAGGTCCTCGGAGGAGGAGGGTTGCGGTCCGCACCCAGGCACCTTAGGCCTGGGTGCTGGAGATCCAGGAGTCTGGTCCAGGTGCCCATGGCCTGGTCCGGAGTCATGTTGGCGTCCATTCCAGGCACCTTTAGCCTGGGGTGAGGTACTATCGAGGAGGCCTGGGGCCCAGTACCTTCAACTGGGTCCCGCTAGGGTGGACTGTCCGAGGGTCCCTGAGCGGAGGGACTCGTATCTGAGGTGAGGAGGCCAGAGAGGTTACCCACTGGAGACCCGGAGCAGCACCAACCCGGTGACAGTGGGCCTCTGGAAACTCTCTTGGGAGGACACATCCCCCTGATAGGGGCCACAGCGTATCGAAGAGGGCTCCATTGCTGTTCATAGGGGTTGCTGGAAGAGACCCCATCTTTCCTGTTCTGTAACAGCCGGATTGGCTTAGGCGCCGCTGGTCATAGTACAGTGGTATAGAACTTAAACTTTAGGAAGTGCCTCGATCTGCTCGCCCCACCGTTGGCAAGGTTATAGGTCCCAACCAGTTTGCTGCAAAAGAACTGTTTATTGTGCTTTGCTTATTGGAGTGTCAAATAAACAAGTGTTGGACCTTTCTCCGGTGCGTGAACTCCAGTTACTGGAAGCAAAGGGGAGGCTGGTGAGCTTGCAATTACAGACTCAGTGCATTCACAGAACACACCGGCCCGAGGAAACATCAGTACAGTGGCCTTCACCTCCCTACTACAATGGGGAGGACATGGGCCGTGGCGCATCTCACTCTCACAACCCAGGAACCCCTAGACATGAGTTGGTGTGTAACCGATAAAGATGGAGAGAGAGTGAGGCCGCTACACGTGGGGGCTCGTGAGTCCGGGATAGAGTGTGTTCTAAAGATGGACTTGAGAATGTCTACATTTGAACTTTGCTGCCCAGAGGAGTTCCGAGCAGATCGGCCATATTACTGGCCAAAGTGCGTCCCTGCTCGGAGTTGTGGAAATGACCCTAACACGGGAAAGGCCCATGCGGAGGAGCGGAAAAAGGGAGAGGTCCAGCCGTGTGACGTACTGCACGTGGGGACTGTTAACGCACTGCGCCACGAGGCACCCCATGGCGACATCGTTCGTGGGCGGAGTCAAGAGGAAGCCCGCGAAAATGTACAGCTCATGGGAGGAGTCTGGCCAAGTGTGGGGATACAAGTGGAGACTCCGGCGCGGGGTCAGTGCATGATGGAGCAGCAGATAGTCGGGATGACCTCAAGTGCCCCGTGGATTATGGTTCCTCACCCCACGAGAATGACTTCCTTTGCTGCCCCCATCACAGACACGGGGATAAGACTTAGGCCCCGAGGGCGGTTGGCTCTGTACACTTGCAGAGACACGGAGGCCCTCGGTGTGATCTGTCCCGGCTGCTCGGGACTGGTGGTCACCCTGAAGCCATTCGGGCGATGTGAGGAGTGCAGAGAATTCCTTTTTGAGGTCGAGTCGTCCACAGCAAGGCCCCGGGCCCTTCGCCTCAACCACCTCACGGGTACCGCTACTCCGGAAGGGGAGATCAAGGCCTTTGTCGAGGTTCCCGTGCGCGCTGACCAGGGCGATGGACTGCCCAACAGAGAAAAATCCGAGGATGCTGCCTCGGTCGCCACAAGTTCTCTGCTCCCACCCCCGAAGAGGAAAGTTGGCCTAGTACAGGCATCCTATGGACGTGGTCGAGCTTCACCCCGCTGCTTGCCTGGCCTGGATGGCGCCGGTCGAGAAGGAAGTCCCGGACATCCCAGTCCTCTACAAGGGTCAGGTGAGCCAGGGGCTGGGACTGTGGTGGTGGTTGGAGGTGTCGGGGGCCCATTGGAGGTGGAGCCCCCCAGGGAGGATGATTCTGTGTCCACCGGAAGATATCTGCCTGCGGAGATGTATGACACCTCCGACCTAGAGTCGCTGTCTGACTGCGGAGATGATGGCGAGATAGACGAACTGTTCAGCCGCAAGGGCTGGGATAGAATACCACTTCTTGCTTCCCGTGCGGTACGGGATTCACCTATGTACACAGGAGACAGCACGCCTCGGGTGGAAGACCCGCAGCTTACGAGGGAATCTACCCCTCCACCGGTGTCCTCATCTACTGTTACCTCACCTGCTTTGGTTGTGGAGACACCCCGCGCTTCTCTGAGAGCGCCGAAAGTCAGTTTCAGGGAGCTGGTAAAGGCACCTCGGCATCCGGAAGCTATTGTGCTGCCTGGAACTGGAGAGAAAGCCACTATGCCACCTTTGGCCCGCTTGCAGAGACTGTTTTGCCACAAAGTAGCTCGGGAATATGGGTGGGAGTACCCGTATCTGCCCCGGGACTTGCTGTTTGAGGTGGAAGTCTGGAGAGCAAGATGGTATGACGAGTTTGTGTGGGACAAGTTGAAGGTGCCTCATGCTCGCAGGTACCTGGAATGTGTGCCGGCAGTGTCTAAGAGGTTTGAGGACTGCAGAGCTGAATGGAAATTGGGGCGCCATATCCATGCTGACAAGATAGTCATTTGCAGAAGAGAAGGAGAAGATGTCGAGTATTCGATAGAGGCATTTGACAAACACCTGAAACCCCTGTATCTGCCGGATCCAAAGTTTTATTTATAGGAGAAAAGAACTCCTGTTTATTTCCTTTGTGCACTTGAACTTTCTGGAAGAGCCATTCCCAGACACCCAGGACTGTGCCCTGCTTTTGTTTTTATTTGGGCTTTTCTTTTTCTCATTGGAGACTTGGGGCTGTTGTGTTTTTTTGTGTTTCCCCTTTTCTTCATGTGCCAAAGGCAAGGACATTTGGGAATAGAGGCAGAGTAGGGAAAAGCTGGAAGAACGAAGATTCGTTGAGTGTCATGACCGCGGCGTTGTCACCAGGTGGCAGTGTTGCGCAACAAATGTTTGAAACTGTTTCACACACACATCACCTTGCTTGTTGGAGTGAGTGGGTCTCTCGGCTGACGGGCCCACTCATACCAAATGACACGAAATTATGTTAGGATGTTGTTTTTTTCTTTCCCCTGCAGGAGAATCGTCAATCAAGATCATTGAGAGTGGGTGGCTCTTAGACAGTGTGGGAGAGGGGTTGTGATTATGCAGATGTTTAAAGTGTTTTATGACATAAGTTGTTTTATATGTTCCCCATTCCCTGAGCAGGTCTTGGCACTTGGGAAAAATTTAGAGGAACTACCTCAGGGGTTTCACTCCATGTCACCACTTTATGGGAGGCATGGGTGTGCACCTGACGCTGGGGACCAGCGTTCAATCACAGGGGGGAATGTGTAGCGGGGTCCTCAAATTGATGGGATACACCTGGGGAATAGTGTGACCCAGGTGTATAATTGTGTTAGGGTTCAGACCCCTTTTTGTTTCGTGGAGGATTGGAGGATGTAGTATTCTCCTTTGCCTGTGGGTGGCGGGGTACCCACGGGCTTCAGGTAGAATCATCTCCTGCAGTGCTCCCTGTTTTGTCCCTTCCCGGAGATGGTATGGCTGGGGCGGGGAACCCGCCGGGCCGTTGATGGGAGGAGATAAAAGGGGGAGACGCCCTTACCACGTGGTCTTGCGGAGAAGGAGGTCCTCGGAGGAGGAGGGTTGCGGTCCGCACCCAGGCACCTTAGGCCTGGGTGCTGGAGATCCAGGAGTCTGGTCCAGGTGCCCATGGCCTGGTCCGGAGTCATGTTGGTGTCCATCCCAGGCACCTTTAGCCTGGGGTGAGGTACTATCGAGGAGGCCTGGGGCCCAGTACCTTCAACTGGGTCCCGCTAGGGTGGACTGTCCGAGGGTCCCTGAGCGGAGGGACTCGTATCTGAGGTGAGGAGGCCAGAGAGGTTACCCACTGGAGACCCGGAGCAGCACCAACCCGGTGACAGTGGGCCTCTGGGAACTCTCTTGGGAGGACACATCCCCCTGATAGGGGCCACAGCGTATCGAAGAGGGCTCCATTGCTGTTCATAGGGGTTGCTGGAAGAGACCCCATCTTTCCTGTTCTGTAACAGCCGGATTGGCTTAGGCGCCGCTGGTCATAGTACAGTGGTATAGAACTTAAACTTTAGGAAGTGCCTCGATCTGCTCGCCCCACCGTTGGCAAGGTTATAGGTCCCAACCAGTTTGCTGCAAAAGAACTGTTTATTGTGCTTTGCTTATTGGAGTGTCAAATAAACAAGTGTTGGACCTTTCTCCGGTGTGTGAACTCCAGTTACTGGAAGCAAAGGGGAGGCTGGTGAGCTTGCAATTACAGACTCAGTACATTCACAGAACACACCGGCCCGAGGAAACATCAGTACAGTGGCCTTCACCTCCCTACTACAATGGGGAGGACATGGGCCGTGGCGCATCTCACTCTCACAACCCAGGAACCCCTAGACATGAGTTGGTGTGTAACCGATAAAGATGGAGAGAGAGTGAGGCCGCTACACATGTAAAGCAGGTATTGCAACGACTGAGAGAAAACCATCTTTACACGAAGATTGAGAAATGCAGTTTCCATCAAAGCCGGTTTCCAAATGGACCCTCAAAAACTTTCCGCTGTCTTGCAATGGCCCCAACCGACCACTTTAAGAGGACTGCAAAGCTTTCTAGGGTTCGCAAATTACTACAGACGCTTCATCAAAGGTTTTGCCTCCATTGCGGCCCCCCTTACTGCTATGACTAAGAAAGGTACAAATTGCAAGGTATGGTCCTTAGAAGCAGAATCGGCTTTCCAGCAATTAAAAGACATGTTCAGCAATAGACATGTGCACACTGAAATATTTCGTTTCGGAATTTCGTTTTCGTCCGAAAAATTAATTTATTAAGTTACTCCAGAAATTCGTTTTTAATTATTTCATTTTTCGTTAAAAATTGCATTCGTCCGAAAATCTGAATTAATTAAGGTCGAATCTGTCATTGAAGGCTTATGGTGTCTGTCGAATGTTCAAAGAAGATTTGACGGAGCAGCGAAACTGTACGACTCTGCAATCATACATTTCCGGTCGAATGTTCCGCCCACAAGCGGTGATCTTTTCTCTCTATGTCGAATCTTTTCTCTCTATAATAACGAATCTTTTCTCTCTATAATGTCGAATCTTTTCTCTCCAATGTCGAATCTTTTCTCTCTATAATGTCAAATCTTTTCTCTACTATGTCGAATCTTTTCTCTCTATAATGTCAAATCTTTTCTCTCTATAATGTCGAATCTTTTCTCTCCTATGTCGAATCTTTTCTCTCTATAATGTCAAATCTTTTCTCTCTATAATGTCAAATCTTTTCTCTCCTATGTCGAATCTTTTCTGTCTATAATGTCAAATCTTTTCTCTCCTATGTCGAATCTTTTCTCTCTATAATGTCAAATCTTTTCTCTCCTATGTCGAATCTTTCCTCTCCTATGTCGAATCTTTTCTCTCCTATGTCGAATCTTTTCTCTCCTATGTCGAATCTTTCTCTCCTATGTCGAATCTTTTCTCTCTATAATGTCGAATCTTTTCTCTCCTATGTAGAATAATCTTGGACTAATAGAGTTAAGGTTAGGCACATTCGACCACAGGTTCGATAGACACAGATTGTTATTGTCAGCGTCACGTCGAATCTCCTATCTATATCGAACTGTTGTAGCAACGAAAACGAAAATAAAGCATTTGTTTATGTCGGATCTTTCGGTTTTCAGATTCTGTGCTTTCGTTTTCGTTTGTTAAAACGATAACGAAAATAGCTGAAATTCGGACGAAAATGCATTCGGACGAAAACGAATGCACATGTCTATTCAGCAAAGCTCTAATTCTTCAGCATCCAAATCCCGATCTCCAGTACATAGTTGAGGTTGATGCCTCTGAGGTAGGAGCAGGTGCCGTGCTCTCCCAGAGACAGCCTAAGTCCGGTAGAATCCATCCAGTAGCATTTTTTTCTAGAAAGTTTTCTCCAGCGGAGATGAATTATAATGTTGGGAATCGAGAACTACTGGCCATCAAATTGGCATTGTCTGAATGGCGACATCTTCTGGAAGGGGCTCCCAAACCTTTTTCTATCCTCACTGACCATAAAAACCTACTGTATCTTCAGACTGCAAGATGTTTGAACTCACGTCAGGCTCGATGGGCTCTGTTTTTCTCCCATTTTAATTTTGTTCTTTCTTATGTTCCTGGGCATAAAAACAAGAAAGCCGATGCTCTTTCCAGACAGTTCGCTACCTCTAAAGAAGACCAACCTACCGAGCAGTATATAATCCCACCTAACAAAATTGTCGCACAGATCTCTACGGCTCTTTCCTAACAGTTACAAGAAACTCAGAATCGTGTTCCCAAGGCTTGAAGATACCAACAGGTCGCCTGTTCGTAGCCCCTAGCCTCAGAAAACCTGTACTCCTCTGGGCACATGATGGTGTGTTATCTGGTCATCCTGGTGTCACCATCACTCTTAAGACCTTGCAGCGTCATGTCTGGTGGCCTCATATGAAAAGGGATGTTACTGACTATGTGGCTGCCTGTCCAACTTGTGCTACTAATAAAGTACCCCGTACATTGCCTACTGGACTGTTACAACCACTTTCGGCACCTCATCAGCCTTAGACCCATTTGACTATGGACTTAATTACAGACTTACCCAAGTCCGAGGGCATGACTGCTATATGGGTCATAGTGGATCGCTTTTCCAAAATGTCTCATTTTGTGTGGCTCCCGGGATTACCTACAGCGGAAGCACTGTCTACTCTCTTCCTTTCCCATATTGTGAGATATCATGGCATACCTACCAATGTCGTCTCAGACCGCGGATCCCAGTTTGTTTCCCGATTCTGGAGAGCGTTCTGCAAGAAACTGGGAGTAACGCTTTCACTCTCTACCTCACATCACCCTCAAACAGATGGTCAAACCGAGCGCATGAACCAGACCCTAGAAACCTATCTTCGACATTATGTCAATGCCTTACACTCCAACTGGTCTGAGTATTTGCCTTTAGCTGAGTTCGCCATTAATTCCCGTTGGCACAGTGCTCTTCATACCACACATTCTACGCAGCCCTAGGCTATCACCCTCAGACTTTTCCCCTACTTCAGCCTTCTTCTGGTGTACCAGCAGCAGATCAGCGGGTGAAAAATATTCTGCTACATTGGAAAAAGATTTGCTTATTACTACGGAAGTCAGCAGGCAAGTATGCACTTTTTTCCAACAAATGAAGACGCCATATACCTCCATATGTGGTGGGGGACAGAGTTTGGCTATCAACCAAATATGTGAGACTGAAACAACCTTCTACCAAATTGGGCCCTCGATTCATTGGTCCTTACAGAATTATTGCTCGAGTCGGGCCAGTCTCCTATCGGTTGAAATTACCCTCCTCTCTCCGGATTCATCCTGTGTTCCACGTTTCCCTCCTCAAAAAAGCTATTTTCAATCGCTACTCCAGAACGCAACAGCTACCTCCTCCTGTTCTTGTTGATGGACAAAATGATTTGAAGCCTCCAAGATTCTTGATTCTAGAAGACAGGGTTGTGGCCTTCGGTATCTGGTTCATTGGAAGGGATATCCTGTCACAGACCGTTCCTGGGTTCCAGCCAAAGATCTGCATGCCCCTTCTCTTATTCGAGACTTCCATGCCTCCTTTCCCACTAAGCCCCGCTAGGCCCCCGGAGGGGTTCACTGGGGAGGGGGCCCTGTCACGTACCTGGGTGTATTTGAACTGGGATCTTCCTGGTCCCACAGCTGCAGCCTTACCTGTTGTGCTACGGAGCAGATCTAGACTTTTGGAAATGTCCTCTCAGTATTAAGCATTACCTTGGACTCACTAGCCCCACCTGCTGCCAGCTGTGGACAATTTTCAATCAAAGCAGCCCATAAAAAGGAAGTGATGCTATCTCTCAGCGCCCGTTTGTGTGGAATAGCTCCCTGGGTGTTGTGACTGCTTTTTGATCCTGATTTTCGTGTTGAACTTCTGCCTGAATTCCTGACTACTCTCTAGCCTTCTGATTTTGTACTTTACTGCCAGCTTGTGTATGACCTTTGCCTGCCTGACCACTCTCTGGATTTCGATTGTGTACCGTTTTGCCTGATCTGTTGCCAACCTAATCTGCCTGACTACTTTTTCGCCTGAATCCTCAGCACACAAGTTCCACTTCGGACACTACCTATCACAGGTACCTTACAGCTGTTCCTGAAGCCCGCGCTGTTTGTTGTTCTCCCAGCATTTTTGAGGCCGCCCAGCTGGGCTGTCCCTGGAGCCCGCGGCCGCCCACTCAGCCTTTTCGCAGCTGCCCATTCAGATCACAGCATGGATGGGGGGCAGAGACTAGAGATCAGCTGACTAGTGAGGAATATGAAGTGGGAGGGGCTGGAGGAGACCCTATCTCCTGATTTTGGCATAGGTGTCACTGCTACACCAGAGACACAGTGAGTAACACAAGAAATTAGGATAGAGAGAGATAAAAGGTAAGGAAACGAGAACAAAGAGAGAGTGGTACATTCTGAAATGTACCATAAGGTTTTTTTAATACTGTACGAGTGAAAGGGACTCAGGGAGCGCTAAATGTCCGTGGGTTAGGGGCGCAAATTACTTGTCTTGCCTTGGGTGCTGACAACCCACGCTACGAAAATAAATTTACTGTTAGGGGTCCCCACAACTTGGGAAATTTTATCAAGGGGTCATGGCACTAGAAAGGTTGAGAACCACTGAGCAATATGATTGTAACATGAGGTTTAGGTGGATGCTACAAGAGAGAAAGAGAGCTTTACCAGTATTCAGTTCGCTCTCTATTAGTACCCTCCAAATAAATAATAGGCAGCACTCCAAACAGCTAGCTTTTCAAATTTCATGCATTGTTGAAGAAAGCATCATATAAAGTGTGACAGTGCCCTGCCATTGTGTGAGATTGGATATGGAATTACTGGAAATGGATATGGAAATGGCACAGAACCAGGGGCGTACCTACAGGGGTCGAAGTCACAATTGCAACCCGGCCCCATGCTGCAGGAGGCCTGTGCACTCCCCGGGCACCTATAAAGGAGGAAAGGTGTGGTCGGTTGCATGTAGAAGAACCAATCTCTCCATTTTCCTTCTGCAGTTGCTGAATGCCCGCTTCTTCTCTTCTCCTCCCACAGACATTAGGCGGCTGCAGGTGGGAAATTAGGAGATCTGTTCCTCTATATGCAGCCGCCTCCTCCACTCCTCCTATCCAGCTATTTTCTGCTGCCCCCATGTGCTCTTTCCTGGCTGCTCCCCTCGTCGCCCTCAGCTGGGTCCCCCCTTTACCTCTCCCGCCGGCTGCATCCTCCCTCCTCTCTCCCATCAGCTGCTACAGGGGATTATTTAGTATGAAGAGTGGCACATTTACCGGCCCCTTACTTGTCTGAATGAATACAGTCAGTGATCCGTCCATTCATAACTGAATAGTACTATGCTTCCGTTTGTGAATGAACAGGAGGCTCTGTACAAAGCTATTCCTGTCCATTCATTCAGTGCAGCTGAGGCTGAAGAGAAGGAGATTGAGAGCTGTGTCTTCAATCTCCTTTCCGTATCTCAAAGGCGGAACATCAGAGGTCTGTTTAGACCACTGCCATTTCACCAAAGCCCCCCAACATGGCTTAATTTTTTTACATTTTGTGAAAACAAATGGTAAAAAAATAATAAAGAATAAAAAAAAAAAAAAAAAAAGAATTCTGACAACAGTGAGGGAACTACCCGAGTCACAAACGTCACACTTGCATCTATGCCCTGGCATTCCACCACCCGGATCAAAGGAAAGGGCCCGGCCGGGGGTCAGGGGGCCCTTCCAGGTTTCTTGTACCAGGGCTCAAAGATTCAAGTTATGCCACTGCACAGAACTGTCAAATTTGAAGTTTGAGAAGCATCAGCTTGTTTATTGCGAGTGGAGACAACTATGTTGTAAGGTTTCTCTGGGTTTGGCCTGGAGCTTGACGGTTCCAAAATGTCTTGGGAGGGATGAAACCTTCAATCCTGTGTCCAGGTTTAGTTGGACACTTGCAATCTGTGTACACAGATGTATAGACTTGTTATAAACCAAGTCTGAGAATAGCTATGGGCAGTTTCTGCCGATTGGAGACACAGCCCTGTCAGGAGAGCTGGGTGTTCCTACTGCAGACTGCATCCCTTGTTGGGGGAATCCTTGTCACTGGTATGTGAAAGTCAGGACAGCTACATGGGTCTGGGAGACCAAGAGGGGGCCTGGGAGGCCGAAAAATCTGAGGTGGCTAGCGGGTCCAGGGGACTGGAGGGAATCTCGAATTCTCTGGAAGAGTGAGCAAGTTTAGGGGGACTGAAGAACCTTATTTAGAAACCAGGAAAGGACCTGTGCAGTGAGTGAACCTGAAGAACCCATGGTCTTGGAGACCAAATAGAGCAGCAATACTGCTGACAAGTGAGCCAGGTGGCTCAATCGTTTCAGTGATTGAAAATCTCCTGCGTGGGAATTTATGTCGGAATCTTTTCTTTCACTTTTGCCTAAAAAAAAGCCTGCCAAGCCTTTAAAAGTTTAAACTAAAGTTCAGTTTTAGTGTTTCACAAAAAAATGCATCTACCACATGAGCTAATGATCCCCCTGATCACAAAAGACATAACATTAAATTGTAGTACATGCACAAGATCTCCCCATAGTTGACCTCATTAGGTTACGAACTTGTCACTGTTTCAATAGTATCTCTTCATGTTGGATGACAAGTGACAACCCATCTCTCTCTGAGGGCCTCAAGGGGGGGAATCATCTGATCTCTTCAGCAGGCTGCCAGATTTAGTTGACCCTGACCTCAAGTTTTCCTCTCCATGCAACCTTTTCTCAGGCCTTCGAACGACTGTGCACAATCATTCTCTCTTTAGCCTTTAATCACCCTTGCCATTGTAGTTGTCTGCTTTACCTTCAGATAGGTCATCTTTCATGTTGCAAAAGAGTAACTGGAATCCATAAAATTGCTGCTTGTTAAATATATACTTTTATTGGAATGTTTTTTCCCAATGGCACAAACCAATCACTTCATAATTCAGGTAGTGGTCTTGCAATATAAGTACAACATTAGCACTCTCCCTCTGGGCTGCTTACTCTGCATTGAAGACCAGGAACTCTCTCTTCTTAAGGTGGACCACTCAAAAACCCCAAAGGGAGCCCAGTCACCAGTGCCATATAACAGTAAGCTAAAACCTGATTAATAGCTGCCTTCCTCATTGCTATTTGAACCATTAATACAGAACAAACCTAGAAGAACTTCAAAACAAATGTAATCTTCAGGAGATAATGGAGCATTAATGGGCCTGTTGCTTGGTATGACGATCATGGGCGTCCGCTCCATAGGGCAAGGGAGGGAATGCAGTGCCGTGATTCTCTGAAAGGAAAACAGCAGAGAGGAACCAAGGCGGTGGCGCAGCAAATTCAATTAGAAGACTCTGGGGACTGGGGCATCATGGGAAATGTAGTCCCTGAAGAGTGGCGGCCCCAGCGTGTCCACAGACACCATGCTACAGCCCCCAGCATGCAAGCACTCTGCTGGGGGGGTGGTACAAGAGGAGAAAAGAGAATACTGTGCTGGGGGAAGCCAGAGAGGGAGCCACGCTGTACCTGCACCACCAGAGAGCCATGCTCTATCCGCATCAACCAGAGAGCCACGCTGTACCCGCACCACCAGAGAGGGAGCCACGCTGTACTCGCACCACCAGAGAGGGAGCCACGCTGTACCCGCACCACCAGAGAGGGAGCCACGCTGTACCCGCGCCACCAGAGAGGGAGCCACGCTGTACCTGCACCACCAGAGAGGGAGCCACGCTGTAACCGCATCACCAGAGAGGGAGAAAGACAGAGCCACTGCCAGGGTACAGGCATGCTACACTACTGACTAGAGTCACCCCGGGCAACCCAGAGTGAGCGAACGTCCAGCCAGAGGGATCACTGTTGCGTTTTTACCAGGTCTGGTAAGAGGGCCTGTTGGCCATTAGCCATTACTGTTTCTAGGGACTGAGCCATAAGGAAGTGTCCACCCTGATATCCTCCCATCTATTCTGGGGGCAATTATTGCAGAAAATGACACCAAATGCTGGTAGTTTTTAGTGTGGAAACTGACACCAGTGCTGAGGGTCATTATTATGTACACTGGTACAGATGCTGAAGTTTTTATTCTAGAAATCTGCACCGATGTGGGAGGTTATTATTGTTGCTACTGACACCAATGCTGGCGATTTTTATTGCAGAAACTGACAGCAAAGCTGGGCATTGTTATTGCAGAAACTGGCACTGATCCTGGGGGTTGTTATTTCCTTAGGGGGGGGGGGGCTTAATTTTTTATGATATTGTTATTCAAAGTTGCTAGTTGCTTGATAGTTGCATTAGGTTTCTCAAACCTTTGCATGCCTGCGCTTTATGTGATAACGACTAAGCCCCTCCCCTTCATGACATTTTTAAAAAGGGACTGAGCATGGATGACCTTAAAATGATGCCCCCCTGAAAAAAGTTCAGCGGACGCCCATGCTGACGATGTTACTGAATTAAATGAAATGGTACAGGACCGATTCAGATCTGGAGAGATAAGGAAGGGAGGGGGGCACAGGTCATTCATAAACAGACAGAGCTGCTGAAACAATTACTTTTACAATTTCAGCACTTCTAAAATCTAAAAACGATTTGTTCCACAGTATCTGCAGCTACAGAAGTCTGTTAGAAATGTATAAATACTATACTTGAATTTTACCAAAAATAAAATTGAAAACCCCCCCAATATTTTTTACTTTCAGTTATAAAACATAACCAATAAAATTTAAAAACAAATCCTCATAAATTTAGGCCAAAATGTATTCTGCTACATGTCTTTCATTAAAAAAAAAAACCCCTGTAAGTGTATATTAATTGGTTTGTGTGAAAGTTATAGCATCTACAAATGATGATATACATACTAGAATTTATGCAGCTATGATACTATATCAGTAATGGTGGTAACTTATGGTGTAACTGTGATAGTGTGGCAAGCAATCTCGCACTAACAGACTCACTAAGTGGTACCAGTGGTGGATTCCAAAAGTGAATTTTTTTTTTAATGAAGCACGTGTTTAGAGCTAGAGGCTCTGATAGGCTTCAAAAAAGGGTGGGTTTGGGGTGCAGAACACTTCACCCTGAGCCCACCCACTTGTTTAAGAATAGAGAATGAATATTTGCTATTCTCACACTGATTCCAGTGCTTTGCAGGGAGAAAAAACAGCCAGATCCTGCCTGTGCCGCCCGCCCGCCCACAGTAAATGTACTGTGGGCAGGTGGAAACTGGTTAAAGTGCATGAGACCTAGGACACCAGGCCTGCGTATTCACATCTCAGCAATAGGTGTTCCCAGAGACCAGATGATCTTAAAGGAGCACTAAAGCTTCCCTTTTTTTTGCTTAAAAATAATAAACATGTTATACTTACCTCCACTGTGCAGCTCGTTTTGCACACAGTGGCCCCGATCCTGGTCTTCTGGGGTCCCTCGGCGGCTGTCTTGGCTCCTCCCCGCAAGGACTCCACACCTTAATGCGAGTGAGCTCGCATGGTGTGGAGTGATTGCGGGCGCGCTCCCGTGATACAGCGGCGGCCATAGCCGCCGACTGTATCACTCGGCCCCGCCCCCCGGCGTGCCGCATCATTGGATGTGATTGACAGCAGGGCCAGCCAATGGCTGCGCTGCTTTCAATCCATCCAGTGTAGCCAATCGGCGGCCAGGCTGAAAAACGAAGAGGATGACGGGGACGAGCATGGGACTTTCGAGGGGCCAGGTAAGAAAAACGGGGGCTCGGGGGGGGGGGGGGGCGGTATTGTCGAATGTTTTTTCACCTTAATGCATAGGATGCATTAAGGTGAAAAAACATGTAACTTTACTACTCCTTTAAGCCTGTTGTGCTACTGTAATAGGCGTCCGCTCCATAGGGCAAGGGGGGGCGTTTGCCCCCCCTGGAATTGTAAAAGAGTGTTGATGTGTTGAAGAGTAAGACACCATTCAGCCGCGGCCACCTCCTGCACATCGGTGGGCCAGGGCCGCCGGCGCCGCCGATTGTCACTGTCATGTCTGTCAGTGTGTTGCATTTACTATCACGCTCCGCTCCTGCCCCTGTTTGCCGGCGCCAGCCAATAGATGATAATATGCAGCATGGTGGCGGGGGGGGGGGTAAATGTCCTGCACTGGTCATAGTAACGCATGTATTAATGTCCTGCACAGGTCGCGGTCCCTGATGAATGAATTTACTGGTCTCTCATACCTTTGCATGCCTACGCTTTATGTGATAATGACTAAGACCCTCCCCTTTCATGACATTGTCAAAAAGGACCGAGCATGGATGATCTTAAAATGATGCCCCCCCCTGAAAAAAGTTCAGCGGATGCCCATGGCTACTGTTATGGCTTGATGAAAATTCAAACCCTCGTGGGCTGATCAAGCCACTTCTGAGATCTTGAATAAAGCATATCTTTAATAAAATGATAACAAGGAAACTGATCCTTTGCAGCTAGTCATCACCGACTTCCAAAAGAAAAACTAAACCGATCCTAATGAGGAATGTTATGTATTAAAAAAGCCACAATCCAATGAATATTAAGTAAGGCCGACACTGATATAGTAAATATACATATACACTGTTGCTGGGAAGTCTGCAACTCTTATTATTCAAGTAAGGCGATCTGTTTTGAAGCCTCGTACTGTTTGGCGGAAGGTGGCAAAAAGTTATTTGTAATAGAAATCTGCTTGATTAATTTGTTTAACCTGAAGATTGAAAGCCCTCGTAAAAAAAATTATTAGCAGAATGTACAAAAGAGGAAAATTGTAAAACATTTGTAAAACTGCCAAAATAAATGTAATTTAGAACAGGCCCATAATGCTCCTCATTATGCAGTCAGGAGAATGCCTTTTTATGTTAAAGTGGATATTTATTGTGGATATAAATTGTTCACGTAGTACGGAACCTCGGCATCAATTAAGAGCACATTTCACCACCAAAGCGTAAACAGAAAATAAATGTGCTGTGTGATTTAAGTGTACAAAGACAATTTGGCAAATATTCACACATTCCATGTAAAATAGACATGAAAACACTCTCTAGGTTTGGTTAATGTAGGGATCAAAAGGGTCCTGTTTGGGACTGCAGACGTTGCTTGTCATTGGTGCTTAGTTGCAGAGAAAAAAAAGAGTTGAACAGCTGGAAGGCATATGTCCCCCTTCTCTAATGTGATTCTTACATTCGTAGACAAAAGGAAATCCTGCCTAAGACTAGTAAGTGCAGAGCTGTCATCGGGGAATAGGTTGTCCAGGGGTATGGTGAAGTGAAAGATGTGCGGTTCCCCAATAAGATTCGCTTGCAATCATTTGTTTGTAGTTGGCTCACTTTTTATTCATTGTCAAACATTTCCCCCCCCCCAAAACAGAATGTTCAAATTAACTGTGTTTATTGTCATTGTCTTCTTTTATCAAATTACCTTTATGACTCGAAGCACAACCAATAATAACAGAAATAACATTAACAACAGGATAGTCCTAATAAAAGCAACGTTATAATATATATATATTTTTTTACATTAAATTTAGTTCGCATATCGCTCCTAATAATATATTTCAAATATTATTAAGCAGAATAGTATTAATCAAATAACTTTAAGGTACATTATTTTTCAATAAATATTAAATTGAATAGTATTACTAATAATATTATCTTTTAAATAATAACATAATAGTATTAATGGGAAGAAAAAAAATCCTGGACTTCCGCACTCTGTAGAAGATGCTCTTTTTTATTATTGTATAAAATCCAAAACACAGCACAGCATACAAACTTGAAATGTAGACAGGGACAAGGCTAACGCGTTTCACATCATATGATGCTTACTCATAGCTCATGAGCTATGAGTAAGTGCTGTGCTGTGTTGTGTTTTGGATTTCATACAATAATAAAAAAGAGCATCTTCTACAGTCCAGGATTTTTTTCTTCCCATTTCCTATATAGTGCAAAGCCAGTACCTGTGAGTTCAGAATGGGGCGGAAGCATTTCATGGATTCGGAGGCTTGAGAGCGGTAATTTTTTCTTCTCATAATAGGATTAATAAAAAATAATAATTAAATAATTAAATTTAGTTTGCATATCGCTCCTAATAATATATTTCAAATATTATTAAGCAGAATAGTATTAATCAAATAACTTTAAGGTACATTTTTTTTTAAATAAATATTAAATTGAATAGTATGTCTAATAATATTATGTTTCAAATAATAACATAATAGTATTAAGAAAAAATAATACGATTATTTTTGTATTTGAGTATCGCTCTTAATAATATATTTCAAATATTATTAAGCAGAATAGTATTAATCAAATAACTTTAAGGTACATTATTTTTCAATAAATATTAAATTGAATAGTATTACTAATAATATTATGTTTCAAATAATAAAATAATAGTATTAAGAAAAAATAATACTATTATTTTTGTATTTGAGTATCACTCTTAATAATATATTTCAAATATTATTAAGCAGAATAGTATTAATCAAATAACTTTAAGGTACATTATTTTTCAATAAATATTAAATTGAATAGTTTTACTTATAATATTATGTTTCAAATAATAACATAATAGTATTAATAAAAAAAAAAACTATTATTTTTGTATTTGAGTATCGCTCCTAATAATATATTTCAAATATTAATAAGCAGAATAGTATTAATCAAATAAATTTAATATACATTATTTTTCAATAACTATTAATTTGAATAGTACTACAAATAATAATATGTTTCAAATAATAACAGAATATTATTAATAAAAAAATAATACTATTATTTTAGTATTTGAGTATCGTTCGTATTTGAGTACCGCTCCTAATAATATTTTTCAAATATTAATAAGCAGAATAGTATTAATCAAATAACTTTAACCACTTCAGCCCCAGAAGAATTTACCCCCTTCCTGACCAGAGCACTTTTTGCGACTCGGCACTGCGTCGCTTTAACTGACAATTGCGCAGTCGTGCGACGTTGCACCCAAACAAAATTGACGTCCTTTTTTCCCCACAAATAGAGCTTTCTTTTGGTGGTATTTGATCACTATAAACAAATGAAGAGCGCCAATTTTGAAAAAAAAAGCAATATTTTTTACTTTTTGCTATAATAAATATCCCCAAAAAAATATATAAAAAAGCAAATTTCTTTCTCAGTTTAGGCCGATATGTATACTTCCACACGTTTTTGGTAAAAAAAGTCGCAATAAGCGTATATTGATTGGTTTGCGCAAAAGTTATACTTTCAACAAAATAGGGGATAGTTTTATGGCATTTTTATTATTAATTATTTTTTTTACACTATTTTGGGACCATTGTCATTTATACAGCGATCAGTGCTATAAAAATGCACTGATTACTGTATAAATGACACTGGCAGGAAACTAGGGGGCGATGAAGGGGTTAAGTAGGGAGTGCTCCTAGGGAGTGATTCTAACTGTGTGGGGGATGGGCTACAAGGAACACGACAGTGATCGCTGCTCCCGATGACAGGGAGCAGTAGATCAGTGCCCTGTCACTAGGCAGAACAGGGAAATACCTTGTTTACATAGGCATCTCCTTGTTCCGCAGCTCCGTAACACGATCGCGGTACACCGACGGACATCGAGTCCGCGGGTCCCGCGGGCACATTCACGATCACGCGCGCCCTCGCACGGCAGCGATTTCAAAGCAACGTACAGGTACGTTGCTTTGCGCAGCCGTGCCATTCTGCCGATGTATATAGTCATGAGGCAGTCGGCAAGCGGTTAAGGTACAGTGGGTACGTAAAGTATTCAGACCCCCTTACATTTTTTACTCTTTGTTTTATTGCAGCCATTTGCTAAAATCATTTAAGTTCATTTTTTATCCTCATTAAGGTACAGTACATTATTTTTCAATAAATATTAATTTTAATAGTACTACTAATGATATTATGTTTGAAATAATAACAGAATAATATTAATAAAAAAACAATACTATTATTTTAGTATTTGAGTATCGTTCGTATTTGAGCATTGCTCCTAACAATACATTTCAAATATTAATAAGCAGAATAGTATTAATCAAATAACTTCAGGGTACATTAATTTTCAATAACTATTCATTTTAATAGTACTACTGACAATATTATAAGTAATAAGTAATAGTATTAATAAAAAATTATTTAAAGAATTTATATTAAACTTTGTTTGAATATTGCTCCATGATAGTATTTTAAATACTAAAAATAAACATAATGACATTAATAAAATAACGTTAAGGAACATTTTCATTAATTATTAGTTTGAATAATACTCCTAATAATTTTATAGTTCAAAGAAAAACAGATGAGTAATACTACTACTACTACTACTACTACTACTAATAACAATAATAATATATTTTTTCACATTAAATATTAGTTTGAATAATACAATCACAATTCCTAACAGTTCATACAATAATAATGATAATAATAATATTAACACTAATAAAATAACTTTAGGATACATCATTTTTTCTTATTATTATACATTGTACTACAATAGCTTGAATTACTTTCCTAATTCCTAGGGCTGATTGAATTGATTATGGAAAATTCGATTTTTCCACAAAATTACAAATTTACCTAAAGAAATGGCAATGAGCAAACCTAATGCCGCGTACACACGATCATTTTTCCCGTCGGGAAAAATGACATTTTTTTTTTCGCCGAGAAAAACGATCGTCTGTGGGCTTTATGCCGTTTTTCTCGTTGAGAAAAACGGCAGGAAAAACGACGAGAAAAATTAGAACATGTTCTAAATTTTCTCATTGTTTTTTCCATCATTTTTTTCCGCGGCAGTTTTCCCATAGGGAGACACTGCCGCGGAGCCCACAGACGGTCGTTTTTCTCGACAAAGAAAAAAATGACGGGAAAAACGGTCGTGTGTGGGGGAAAATGCCGTTCCCTCGTTTTTCATTTAATTTGATGTCGTGATTCACGGCGGTGTTTTCACCGCCGTGAATCACGATCGTGTGTACGCGGCATAAGAGTTTCCGCAAAGCGGACGTTCTTAATTTTGCTCAGTGGGCTGTTTACGCAATGGAGTTGATTTACTAAAGGCAAATAGGCTGTTCACTTTGCAAGAGAGTTTGCACTTTGCACAGGAATTATCTTAAGAGCTTAGTGAATGGGATGAAGTTTCAGTTTTTGAAACCCAATCACTTGTAAAGCTTGCACGAGGTTGAGTGTTGGAAGTCTGCAGAGCTTCATCTCATTTTTTTTCCTTGCAAAGTGAACAGTCTATTTGCCTTTAGTAAATCAACCCCAGTGTTTGATTTAAAAAATAAATAAAAAAAATAAAGTTTTTTGTTTTGGAGAATATTTTTTTTATGGAAGGTGTATTTAATTTATTTCATGGGGCATATTTATAAAGAAGTGAATGTGACTTTCACACAAAATTCACAAAATTCATTCAGGTGAATCAGTCACTGTCATTTAAAACACATACACCAGAAAGATACACCTGCAGTGATTGTTTGGTAAATGTCGCATTCACTGCTTAAAGTGGTTGTAAACCCTCATAAAATTTTTTTTTTTTAAACTAGCTGTAAGAGAAAGGCATAATGAGCTAATATGACTAGCATAATAGCTCATTATGCATCACTTACCTTAGATCGGGGCCCCCGAAGCCGCCCTCGTCTCCCTCTTCAGCCGCATCCATCGCTGCGGCGATAGCCAGAAGGTTACTTCCGGCTATCGCCGCTCCAGCCAATCACAGCGCCGCTCCGGCGCTGTGATTGGCCGGAGCGGCGAAGACATGAGCCGTCGAATTCGGCTACGTCGTCGAATGCTGCGACCTAGCCGAATTTGTGAATGGGGTTAACCCCATGCGCATGCGCGTGACGTCAGCGTCGCCGCTTTAAATGCAAATATCTCCTTAACCGTGTAGGTTAAGGAGATATTTCATGCACCTACAGGTAAGCCTTAATCTAGGCTTACCTGTAGGTGTTTGTTTATAAAGTGGGTTTACAACCACTTTAAAGCAGTTCTAAAGCACTTTGTTATTTTTATCTACAGGTAAGCCCATAATAAAGCTTACCTGTAGGTAAAAAGAATATCTCCTAAACCTGCACGGTTTAGGAGATATTCACCCTTCATGCAGCCGCTGATGTCAGTGGTGCATGCTCTCTGAAGGTCCGGCGTGCCATGCAGAAACTTCAGAGCTTCTGGCTGGAACAGAGGGCTCCCACATGCATGCGCGGGAGTGACATCATCGCGGCTCCGGACACTCACAGCTCCCTAGTCCGCGATCCCAGGAGAAAGTACAGGAGAAGATGTCAGCCCTCTCAACAGTGACCAGGCGCCGTTGAGAGGGCTTCATTCTAAGGTGAGGATTTCATAATGTGCTAGTATGCGATGCATACTAGCACAGTATGCCTTTTTTTCTTCAGCGGTTTACAACCGCTTTAAGTGATTTCTTATAGAAGACTCAATGGGGTAACTTATGATTAGCTCATGCACCGATAATCCGTTTCCAGGGCCATTATACTTTGTATTTGTTTCTTTGTTTTTTTACTTTTTGTGTGTTTGTGTATTATTTGTGTATGGACACTTTACATTGCTTTCTATGAAACCAAAACATTCAATTAAATATTCGGCCCAATGTGTGGCTGTTTTTTGGATTAGCACCTTTGTATGACCTCCTTTAGATGACCACTGTTGTATGACTACCCTTGTATGACCACCTTAGTCTGGCCACCGTTGTATAACCAGCTTTGTATGATTACCCTTGTATGACAACCTTTGTATGACCACCTTTGGATGAGCACCTTTGTAAGACCTCCTTTAGATGACCACTGTTGTATGACCAGAATAGTCTGACCACCTCTTGTATAACCAGCTTTGTATGACCTCCTTAGGCTGACCACTGTTGTATGACCAGCTTTGTATGACCGCCATTGTATGATAACCTTTGTATGACCACCTCTGGATGAGCACCTTTGTATGACCTCCTTTAGATGACCACCCTTGTATTACCACCTTAGTCTGACCACCGTTGTATAACCAGCTTTGTATGACCTCCTTTGGCTGACCAATGTTGTATGACCACATTTGTATGACTACTCTTGTATGATAACCTTTGTATGACCACCTTTGTATGACCTCCTTTAGATGACCACTGTTGTATAACCACCCCTGTATGACCACCTTAGTCTGACCACTGTTGTATAACCAGCTTTGTATTACCTCCTTTGGCTGATCACTGTTGTATGATCAGCATTGTATGACTGTCCTTGTATGACAACCTTTGTATGACCACCTTTAGATGAGCACCTTTGTATGATCTCCTTTAGATAACCACTGTTGTATGACCACCTTAGTTTGACCACTGTTGTATTACCAGCTTTGTATGACCTCCTTTGGCTGACCAATTTTGTATGACCAGCTTTGTATGATAACCTTTGTATGAGCACCTTTGTATGACCTCCTGTAGATGACCACTGTTGTATTACCACCCTTGTATGACCACCTTAGTCTGACCACTGTTGTGTAACCAGCTTTGTATTACCTCCTTTGGCTGACCACTGTTATATTGACCAGCATTTTATGACTGTCCTTGTATGACCAGCTTTGTATGACCACCTTTGGATGAGCACCTTTGTATGACCAGCTCTGTATGACCACCGTTGTATTGGCACCTTTGTATGACCAGCTCTGTATGACCACCGTTGTATTGGCACCTTTGTATGACCAGCTTTGTATGACCACCGTTGTATTGGCACCTTTACACACCTGTTTAAGGAACAAAAATTAAATTTTTTATGTTATTGCTCCTTACCAGAAAAGTTGAAAAAATAGTTGTTTCCCAAGCCTTTCCTATGCAAGTGAAGGGTGAATGATAATATATACAAAGTACAAGTTCTTGTTTCCTCTAATTGTTTTAAGATGCCTTGCAGGGTATAATTGGTATGCCCCGTTAAGCTGTAACGGGCAATGGCAAGAGATGAAAAATTTGATTTCGACATGAGTGGTGCTTGGAGAGCTGTCTCAATAAAACTAACATTTTAGTAGTAGGAATTACACTTACCCCGAACAAGCTTCTACAGTAGTGAAGTTAAAAATTCCAGATTCGCCATTAATAGAGAACACTCTCCTTGTTTACATATGGATTTCAAATCAAAATTAATGAAGTGTTTATGTGACAGAAATGTGGGAGGGATTTCAAATATAATCATCATCAATCTGCGTTCAGCCAAAATAAATTTTGTGAAAAGAAAAACAAACGATTGCGCAGACAAAGTGGACCTTGGGGGCCCTAGGCAATAATCATTGTTATTCCTTGTGCTCTTTCCTTATAGAACTGTCTGCTCACTTCTTCTACAAATAGAATAATGTTTATTTGCAGCTGCAGTTCTATTGAGTTAGTAAATGATATTTTCTTGGTTCAAAAAAAAAAAAAAAAAAAAGCAGTTACTATTTGTTTGGGAAATTCTTCTCTAAGACTGATTAGGGTAGACCACAAAAATGGGAACAGTGGAAAGTTCATATTAAATATTTGAAAGTTTATGCTTATGAACAAGGAGGATACTTGTCAAAGTTTACCATCGCTTGAAGCTGAACTCCAGCCTCCCAGTCAACCTTGCACAGATACTGAAATTGCTTACTCTGATTTAACTGCACACTGTGAGCTTCTCACAGTGTTTGCTCGTTAGAAGCTGCGGAAAGTCAGATAGAGCCTGTGACAGACCTAGCTGGGACAGAGGCTTTTGGAGAGGACTGAATGCTAGCCTCCTGCCTTCCGATTATGGGCCAGGGCCTCAAGACAGGAATGCGGATGGGTTATCCCGACAGACAGACCTGGAACCTTAAGACTACTCTTCCAACATCCTCGAGTTGACCCGTTCGGGGTCCCACTGTGGCTGTTGGACTATTTCCCAGGAGGGAGTATTGTCATGAACCTTGGAATACTGAAATATTTCTCCTTTGAATCTATTACACAGTGGTGGGATTTGCTCTCCAGTTACTGGGACACTCTAAACCACCACAGTGAATGACCAGCTATGCAGCCTGCAGGAAAGCCACGCTGAAAGACTTGCTTGAGAGCCGTGGAGGGACCAGTGGGACAAAGAACAAGGCCACCTTGATCAGGGAGCTAGCCGAGATGGATCTGAGGGATGGTGATGCAGGACCCCGGTCAATTGAAGACTTGTTTCAGCAACGAGTTCGACACCGCTTGGCATTATATGGTGCTAACCCACCAGAGACCGCCATACAGGAAGCCATTAGAGGCATCCAGCTGCAGGATGCGCGACAAAAGAGAGAACTAGAGCGACAAGAGAGAGAACGAGAGCGACAAAAGAGAGAACTAGAGCGACAACATGAGCGGAGAATGGCGGAAATACGGCAATCGGAGATCGCCTACAGACAGCTGCTAGAATCTGCTCAGCAGCAGGGTGGTGCTACCTTTGCCTGGGACTATCAGGAAATACCAGTGGACAACTCTGAAATCCTGGCTGAAGAATCGGCAGTGGAAAATCTGAAGATTGCCATCCCTAAAGCCGAAGTGGATGATGTGGAGTTGCAGGGAGCTAGGGCAGTTGGCTCATCTCCCCAGCCACAGATTACAGAAGGTATGGATTTAAGGGACTGTTCAGAGGATGTTATGGATTATGCATCGCCTGCTCAAGTACTGGCAGCAGGAAAAAGTACTGCAGACCCCTGCTCTACACCCGTGGCAGTTTTGGAGGCCCGAGTTGAGAAGGTGATGGTTCCTCTTTCCCAGTGGATTTCAGAGATGCAGGGGGGAGAAGCAGCCATTTTCCCTCCCCAACAGTTAGCCGGAGCAGATGTTGTGGGGTTTCCAGCAGAAGTGCTGGCAACAGGGCAGAGTGCTACCAACCTCTGGCCAGCACAGGCAACAACTGTGGAGTTCCAGGGAGCCGGGGAAGTTGGCCCCTCTCTCCAGCAACACGCTGAGGTAGTAAAGCTTTTACTCCCAGCTGAATCACTGGCAGCAGGGCAGAGTGCTACTGGCCTCTGCTCTCAACTAACAGAAGAGGGAGTTCCTGTGGTAGTGGATGGGACTTCGGTCTTCACTGACACAACCCCAGAAAATGGTGTGACACTGAGACAGGAGGATGTCAACCTTGCTTTGCAAGCACTAGGGGATTTTCACCGACCACAAGTGGATGGGACTTCAGTCTCCACTTGTACACTCCAGGGATGCTGGGCAGTTGGCCCAGATCCCCAACAGCATGACGGACTGAGCCCAGTCACCCTGTCTTCTCTCCAGCGGCTGAAAGGACTCCAGGGAGAAGGGCCAGTCCAGGCCTCTCCCCAGCGGCGGGTATGTTCTCTGAGAGAGGCAGAGGTTGGCTGGGTGAGTAGTGCTCTGTTTGAAGCAATTTGTTTGGGGTGCTGTGTGGATACCGGCATTGGGGGAATGGAACTATGGACTAACGTCGGAGTCAACCCGTCTGGGGTCTCCTCCTGTGTTAGTCTCCTGCCGAAAGTGGAGATGTGTGAAAGACCTAGCTGGGACAGAGGCTTTTGGAGAGGACTGAATGCTAGCCTCCTGCCTTCCGATTATGGGCCAGGGCCTCAAGACAGGAATGCGGATGGGTTATCCCGACAGACAGACCTGGAACCTTAAGACTACTCTTCCAACATCCTCGAGTTGACCCGTTCGGGGTCCCACTGTGGCTGTTGGACTATTTCCCAGGAGGGAGTATTGTCATGAACCTTGGAAAACTGAAATATTTCTCCTTTGAATCTATTACACAGTGGTGGGATTTCTGCCCTGTCTTAAGGCTTACCCCCCCCCCCTCCAGACGGCTTCATGGTCTGGAAGAAAAGCATTGTTCTGTGTTTGACTGTTTGTTTATGTACTTTAATTACCCCCTGGGGCTTCTGTGTCAATACACATCTCAGTTCTCCTATTCAAGCTATCGGACCAATCCCTGCTGTCCCTGTTTCAAGTCCTCATTTGCATGGCCAAGAGAACCTAATTGAGAACTACAATTCACTTTACAATTGACCAATAGGAAAGTGGTTGTTGGGGGCAGGGTGTTCAAACTGCTGTATAAAAGTGTGTGTGTGCATCCAATAAAATGAGATTCCTGTTTGAACTTACATACAGCCTGCCTGGTGTTTGTTCTGAGCTATCAGAAATGGATTAGAATGTCACATAGCTGTAGTTTGAATCCTGGAGCATCGGATGACCGAACCATCAGACGTTGCGATCTGCAATATGATCCAATAGTAGCAGAGGAGTGTCGGGAGAGTGGAACCGAGCGAGCAAGGGGCTCGTTACAGAGCCCACCTCCATTCCTGGCTGGAGGACAGACATCCAGTATCTCCTAGCTCAGCCATTCTCATCAAAGGTTCCCCCACAGATTGTTAGGGGTTCCTTGAGCTGTAGGTGGTTGATGTTCCATTTGACCACTTCCGAACCAGCCACCACAGATATACTGCGGCAGGTTGGCACCCCTGCGCGAATCGACGTATTGGTACGTTGGTACGTGCAGTAGCTTTTGTGGGCACATGCCCGCCGCGTGCCGCGGGAGCTCGCCCGCTGGTCCGTCGGTGTCCACCGGCCACCAGCGATTGTGGGAAAGAGAGCCAGAACGGGGATCTGTCAATGTAAACAAACAGGATTCATTAAGGTGAAAAAACACGAATGTCAGGTCACCTGAGGCCAGGTGACAAATGCACACCGTTGGGGTCAGGAGTGCATCGCTAAGGTAGTGGACCCTATGACTGACTGCTGCGGATGGAACTCTGGGTGGTTAAGGAAGGCAGGTCCACTGGAGCACTAACATGGATCCCACAGGGAGCTAGAGCCTAAGATTCCCCAGGGCGCGGAGTCTAAGATCCAGCAGGTGTTCATCAGAGCCTCTAGTGGTGAGGATGGACTGGGCTGCAACTGGATCCAGGTCGCGCCCCCAGAGTCTCCCAGCTCACGCTCACAGTAGGGTATAAAGGATAGAGGGGAAGCAGTAGCTCAGGATAACAAGAGATAGTAAGGGGATAAGCCAAAGGTCGGGGCGACTAGCAGACAAGGATAAACAAAGGACACGCAAAAGGTCAAGATCACAAGCAGACAGGGATAGTCGAGAACAAGCCAAGATCGGTAAAACAGAGACAGACATAGTAAGCAGGAACCCGAACACACAATAGCTTAATAAACACTGTTGATCAGCACGGCTGGCTTGCAGTGCACAGGTTAATATAGAGTTCCCTGATAGGGCCTGGGGTGGAGCCATGCTTAGAGGAGAGATTACTTAAGCAGCCAGGTGAGAGTGGCTGGCCTCTAAAGCAGGACACATGGAGGACCCAAGCTGACAGACAAACATTACTGCATAACCATGACAACGAACCTTTACAACCCCTTTAAATCCACTTCATATACAATTGCACAAGGGCCCCAAGGGGATAAACTTCAAAGGCATGAACTAGCAAGAGGGGAGGATAGAGGTTCATTAAAGGATCATTTAATGGGTTTAATATCTGCTCTGAAAGCTTAGTGGTTCTTCCTGTATGTTCTGTCCCATATGGTTTTTTGGAGACTGATGTGGCTTCCAGGTCCTCCTTCTTTTTCTGTTGAGCGGGGGTCATCTTTAGCTGCTGGTAACCTGGACTGTCCATTAAATGGGGCATTCCCAATCTTTCTGAAAGGCTCTGGCAGAAAAAGCTTGGAGGTCAGAAATTTTGCACTTGCAGTTGCAACATATTAGGCATGTGTCCAAGGAGGATTGGTTAGCTTTCTAATATGTCTTGGCGTAGCTGTCCAGAAGGGGTAATGAGGTTCTTTATTCTGAATTTAAAGGAGTAGGAAAGGAGGGAGTGCCCAATATCCAATGAAATGCATAATTTGTAATTGTTCATTGAAAGTAGCAATGCGTTTCGGGGTTAGACTCCCCCTTCCTCAGGGCTGCTACTGTTTCTAGATGGTGAACGGAGAAAATCCCACACGAGTGTGTCTGTAATATCAGTATCAGAATTGCTCAATGATCGCTTTTGTTTTGATCACTGAATTTGACAGTCACTAAAAGTTGTTTAAGGTTGTTATTTTCTTGGCCGGGGGGAAGTTGGGATCTTCAGTGATATAATTATTTTTACAATCTAAATAATGATGTATTTATCTAACAAGGTGCAAAATCTTTGTATAAATGTCCACCCTCTGACAGTAGTGTATTTAGGATTTGTGTGGCCTAGGCCTGACTAAACTCTTGCACCCCCTAATTAAAATATGACCCACCCCTTCCTGTCAAGGCCACACCCCTTTCTGTTTAAGACCCACCCTGAAATTTTTGAGTGGGGACACTAGTTCTGAGGGCCTGGGGGAGGGGAAATGGATTCCCTTAATTTGCATAGATTTCCTCTCACTTCCTGTTTGGCTATGGGGCAGGAAGTGAAGGGAAATCTCTGCAATGGGACAGCAATGGTAAAAAATAAACTGACAGGGGCTATAACCCTCCCTTACTCTATCCTAAAAATAAAAAAATAAAAAAAGTGTTGCCTATAGTTCTACTTTAAGCACAAATTTCTGATCATTTTATGGAGAGGTCTAAGAAGATATAACCATGCCAATAGTGCAGCAGAAAACATATAGCACAGTGAGGAAGGTTTGTGGTCCAGGATGATAGAACAGTCAAAATTAGAAGCAGCGCCCCCCCCTCCCCCACAGTTGTGGCCGCTTTATGGGGGCACTCGACTAATTTGCCTCTCAGCCCAGTCAGCCCCATAAGACTGGCGCTACTCTAACAGTACTAACAGTACTAACTAACTGTAGCGCAAGCCGGCGGGGACTCTTTCCGTGCTGCCCCCCTGCAAAGTGCTGCCCTAGGCCTGGGCCTTGTTGGCCTAGGCCAGGATACAGCATTGCCCTCTGATAACATCACTCCTTCCAAAAAATGTTATTCCAGTTCTGTTGTGTCCCTGCCCGTAACAACATTTACTGACGCATTTTGACCTAATTGGGCTTAGTCAAAGATTTCTATGATTAAAGCGGTAGTAAACCGCTTTAATCATAGAACCCTGCAAGACAATGGCATAATGTGCTAGTATGCATCGCATTCTAGCAGATTATGAAACACTTACCTTAGAGCAAAGCCCTCCAGCGGCACGCTGTCACTGCTGACAGGGCTTTCATCTTCACCTGGTCTTCCTTCCGAGGTTCAAGTGCTCCGGCCATCTAATCGGCTGAGCCGCGATGACGTCACTCCCGAGCATGCGCATGGGAGTCACAGAGCTCTGAAGGGATGGCACGGGCTGCACAGGGTTTGAATATCTCCTAAACAGTGCAAGTTTCTGAGATATTAACTGTACCTACAGGTAAGTCTTATTATAGGCTTACTTGTAGGTGCAAGTCAAAAGGAAGACTTTACTACCACTTTAAACCCAATGGGGGCAAAATGCATTACAGGGGTGTGGCTATGAGGGGACTATTGCACAATGAACCTGGAATAAAGCCTTCTTGAAGGAGTGATGTGATCAGAGTGTAGTCGTTTTAGACTTGTGCACAACGGAAAAATTCGTTCCGTTTCGGTTCGTTTCTTTCCGGTCCTGTTGATTCGTAATCATTCGTAATTTTGCTAGACGGGATTTTTCGTGTTCGGACTCATTCGTATTTTTGCAAGCGACATTTTTAGTTGAATTTTTTGTTGCTTTATAATTCGTACTTTCGGTAGAGTACGTTGTTTTTCGTTGATTCTGGACACAACTCCTACTTTCGTAACTTTTTTTGGGTTCGTTGATTCGTAATTTTCCGTGTCTCTCTCACAACGACGCTGCCTATTATGCCTAATGTGCTTCGAATGGATTTGTACTTTTCTAAATACATAGCGGTTATTTGTAACAATTCGAAATCTCGTATTTTACTTTCGTTTTTTACATGCGGCTATAGGCTCCGCCCCTGTACACCATTTTGAGAGGGTTCAGCACGGTGAGGGAGAAGCAGAGAGCAGAGCAGAGTGAGTGTTATTGTGCTTCGAATGGATTCGAAATCTCGTATTTTACTTTCGTTTTTTCATGCGGCTATAGCCTCCGCCCCCTGTACACCATTTTGAGAGGGAGTTCAGCATGGTGAGGGAGAAGCAGAGAGCAGAGTGAGTGTTATTGTGCTTCGAATGGATTCGTACATTCGTAACTTTTTTCATAACGAATTATGCCGAAGACCTTCGGGCATTCGCTATTTTGCGGTATAATTTATTTCGGATTCGGTTTTATTCGTAATTGCTCTGTTCGGAAATTCGAATGCTTCCGAATGTCCGAAAGTTGCTAAATTCGGACGAATTTCGATTCGTTACGAAACGAATTGCACGTTTGTACATTGACATCATACCAAAACATAGCGGAATGGGCTCTTGCGGCTGGCACCTGTCAAACCCCAGACAGGGGAGGACAAGCAGATCTGGAGAGACACTCAATAAAATGGATATCTCACAAGCTGAAGAGTGTAGACATTACTGTACATCAAGAACTTTTGTACAGTGATATCACAGCAAGCCACTCGAGAATGCACATTCCCTTCTACTTCAAGATAATGAGAAGTTAAGTGGAGTGGTAACAATGATACGAGAGAACAGGTGCCTGGTATAAATGTGGTGGTGAGTGAAGGGGTGCAAAGACAAGGTGTGGAGGTGCCCTTAGGGAGAGCTTGTAGAACTAATGAGGATTTTGAGCAAACTCTTGGCAGAGATGAAAGCTGGCAAGATGGCACCTTGAGATGATAGGTATATACAGTGCATCCTGGAAGTATTCACAACGCTTCACTTTTTCCACATTTTGTTATGTTACAGCCCTATTCCAAAATGGATTAAATTCATTATTTTCCTCAAAATTCTGCAAATAATATCCCATAATGACAAAGTGAAAGAAGTTTGTTTGAAATCTTTGTACATTTATAAAAAAAAAATTATGCAGCATTGAATGTCCCATTGAGCACAGTAGCCTCCATCATCCATGAATGGAAGAAGTTTGGAACCACCAGAACTCTTCCTAGAGCCAAACTGAGCTATCGGAGGAGAAGGGACTTATGCCGTGTACACACGATCAGAAAATCCGACAAGAAAAGTTCGATGTGAGCTTTTGGTCGGAAATTCCGACCGTGTATAGGCTCCATCTGACTTTTTCTGTCGGCATTTCCGACAGCAAAAATTTGAAAGCTGGTTCTCAATTTTTCCGACAAGAAAAGTTCTTGTCGGAAATTCCGATCGTCTGTATGCAATTCCAACGCGCAAAAAAACACACATGCTCTGAATCAATTTGACGCATGCTCAGAATCATTGAACTTAATTTTTCTCGGCTTGTTGTAGTGTTGTACGTCACCGCGTTCTTGACGGTCGGAATTTTGCGTGACCGTGTGTATGCAACACAAGTTTGAGCCAACATTCCGTCGGAAAAAAATCCATGGTTTTCTTGTCAGAATTTCCGATCGTGTGTATGCAGCCTTAGTCAGGGAGGTGACCAAGAACCCGATGGTCACTCTGACAGAGCACCAACGTTTCTCTGTGGGGAGAGGAGAACCTTCCAGAAGAACAACCATCTCCACCACTCAGGCCTGTATGGTAGAGTGACCAGATGGAAGCCACTCCTCAGTAAAAGTCACATGACAGCCCATCTGGAGTTTGCCAAAAGGCACCTGAAGGACTCTGACCATGAGAAACAAAATTCTCTGGTCTGATAAAACAAAGATTGAACTCTTTGACCTGAATGTCAAGCGCCATGTCTGGAGGAAACCAGGCGCCTCTTAACACCTGCCCAATACCATCCCTACAGTGAATGGTGGTGGCAGCATCATGCTGTGAGGATGTGTTTCAGCAGCAGGAACTGGGAGACTAGTCAGGCTTGAGGGAAAGATGAATGCAGCAATGTACAGAGACATCCTTGATGAAAACCTGCTCCAGAGCACTGTGGACCTCAGACTGGGGCGAAGGTTCATCTTCCAACAGGACAACGACCCTAAGCACACAGCCAAGATAACAAAGGAGTGGCTACGGGAAAACTCTATGAATGTTCTTGAGTGCCCCAGCCAGAGCCCAGACTTGAACCCGATTGAACATCTCTGGAGATATCTGAAAATAGCTGTGCACCGACGCTCCCCATCCAACCCGATGGAGCTTGAGAGGTCCTGCAAAGAAAAATGGGAGAAACTGCCCAAAAATAAGGTGTGCCAAGCTTGTAGCATCATACTCAAAAAGATTTGAGGTTGTAATTAGTGCCAAAGGGACTTCAACAAAGTATTGAGCAAAGGCTGTGAATACTTACAGTATGTACATGGGATTTTTTTAATTTTTCATTTTTTTTTTCTTTTTTTTTCATTTTTTTTTTAATACATTTCCAAAGATTTCAAACAATTTTTTTTCACGTTGTCATTATGGGGAATTGTTTGCAGAGTTTTGAGGAAAAGAATGAAATGAATCTATTTTGGAATAATGCCGCGTACACACGATCGGAATTTCCATCGGAAAAACCTTGGATGGTTTTTCCGACGGAATTTCGGTCAAACTTGGCTTGCATACACACGGTCACACAAATCCTGTCGGAAATTTCGACTGTCAAAAACGTGGTGACGTACAAGACGTACGATGAGCCAAGATCAATGAAGTTCAGTAGGCAATTCGGCTCTTCTGCTTGATTCTGAGAATGCGTTTTTTTTGCGTGTCGGAATTGCATACAGACGATTGGAATTTCCGATGGGAACTTTTCCCGTCTGAAAATTTGAGAACCAGCTTCCAAATTTTTCTTGGCAGAAATTCAGACAGAAAAATTCCGATGTAGCCTACACACGGTCGGAATTTCCGACCAAAAGCTTACATCTGACTTTTCTTGTCAGAATTTCTAATCGTGTGCATCAGGCTGTAACATAACAAAATGTGGAAAAAGTGAAGCGCTGTGAATACTTTCCGGATGCAATGTAGAATAAGTCTGGGGCATCAATAAATTGTGTTTAAGAGGGCCGACATTTTTTTATAAAGATTTTCGTCTAGGTAATTTACAGCATGCCAATATACAGTAAATGCTACTCATTTTAGTTAAACTGAGCCTCTCTTTGGTCACTGTCATTTGGCAAGCTACAAAGAGGTTTTAAAAAAAAAATGTTTTAAAAGAAAATGCTGTCACAAGCATTCACTCAGTCCTCAAAAATTCTGATCACATTTAATACAGTGGTTTCCTATGATCATCAGCTCCATCTAGCACAGAGATATGCAATTAGCGGACCTCCAGCTGTTGCAGAACTACAATTCCCATGAGGCATAGCAAGACTCTGACAGCCACAAGCATGACACCCAGAGGCAGGGGCATGATGGGACTTGTAGTTTTGCAACAGCTGGAGGTCCGCTAATTGCATATCCCTGATAGCAGTTATAAGCTGTATTTGTCCTGAAATACCTTAATCAGGAAGATACCGCATTATGCCTAATAGATAGAGCTGAGGATCATAGGAAATAACTTTGTGAAGCAAAATACGATCAGAATTCACGAGGGCTGGACAAATGTATGTGGAATTGGTCCAGCAATTTTTTTTTTAAATAAATATCCCCCCAAAAATATGGTGAAAATATTCTAAGACCCCCCCAAAATGTGCTGTCATTATGAAAGTAGTATGGGTAGCAAGGGATGGGTAGAAGAAGCTTAAAGTGTTACTAAACCCAGAAGCCTGTGACTTCTATCAGTGTCTGGTAAAGCTTGTGGAGGAGATTTCATTCTCCACTGATTGTCCCATGAGGCTGCAGGACCCCTGACCCTCTGTCTGGACAGTACTGATTGGCCCTGTGCTGATTACATGCACCCTCCCAAGAAGAAAAAAAAACTCTCTAGCAACACACACCAAACTGAGCATGTGCAGAGTGCTTCCTATGGCTCTGTTCTTATCAGAAGATGGATTAAGGACTGTGGAAAAAGGGGAGGATCAGAAAAGACAGGATCAAACAGCTTTTTTACACAATGCAGAGGATTAACCCCATAGGTTCCACAGTGAGTATAACAAGCATGATTTACTGCATATACAGACTGATTTTACTGTTGTGGGTTTAGTATCACTTTAAATATGATCGGAATTCACGAGGGCTTGGCAAATGCATGTGGAATTGGTCCAGCAATTTTTGTTATAAATAGCCTCCAAAAAGATATGGTGAAAATATTCAAAGACCCCCAAAATGTGCTGTCATTATGAAAGTAGTATGGGTAGTGACGAATCAATCGTAGCCACGCCCCCTAACAGTTAGAATCACTCCCTAGGACACACTTAACATCTTCAGCGCCCCCTACAGGTTAACCCCTTCACTGCCAGTGTCATTTTTACATAAATCCAGGAAGTGAACAGGCAGCAGCTTCAGCTGCCCACAGTTAAAATGGCTGCAGCCAGACTCAGTGGAGGGAGATTTCTGCAGCATATTTGGCAAGTACAGAATCACAGTATATATAAAACAATATGCAAAGTGGTTGGAGGGAAGATTCAGAATGGCAAAGATGTTTTTATTACAAATTATGTGAGCAGACTGCAGGTCTGCTTAAAAAAATAAAAATATTAAAAGCCAGCAGCTACAAATACTGCAGCTGCTGACTTTTAATAAATGGACACTTACCTGTCCAGGGTGTCCGCGATGTCAGCAGCCGAAGCTGATCAATCGCTCGGCTCTCGGCTGCCCCCGCCGCCATCCTCGGTGAGGGAATCAGGAAGTGAAGCGTTGCGGCTTCACTTCCTGGGTTCCCTACGTCCTCACTGGTCCCCGCTATCTTCTGGGACCTGTGTGTTTCCCAGAAGACAGCGGGGGGAGGGGCGAGACTCCCGTGGGAGTCTATGCCCGGAAGTGGGTGCAAATACCTGTATTATACAGGTATCTGCACCCCCTTGAAAGGTGCCAAATGTGACACCAGAGCATGGGCGTCCGCTCCATAGGGCAAGGGGGGTCGTTTGCCCCCCCCTGGAATTTAAGGGGGCCGCGTCTCGTGATTTGGCAGCGCTGCAACCCGATTGGCCCCAGCTCTTCTCGTTCTCCCGGGCACGGGCCGGCTCTGCCCCTGGCCCTTGGACTGTGCAGTGTGCCTGGGGAGAGAAGAAGAAAAAGAGCCGGGGGGAGTTGGCGGAGCGGAGGGTGTCTCGAGTCGGTGGTGGTAGTACCTCGGGAGCCTGGCCTCCTGCGGGGCAGCCTGCTTCACACACCCGCTGTACCTGCTGAAGGTGAGAAGGAAGGAGAGCTGGGCTGTGTGTGCGATGTGGAGGGAGGAGGAGATGTCCTACAATACGTGTGTGTGTGTGACTGCAGAGACATGACGTCATAGGACACGTCATACATATGGTCAGTGTGGTCAGTGTGCAGTGTAGTGGTCAGTAGTCAGTGTGTAGTGTAGTGGTCAGAGTGTAGTGTATGTAGTGTCCAGAGGTGCAGGGTGCTGCTGTGTAATGTAAAGGGGTGCAGGGTGCTGTGTAATGTAAAGGGGTTCAGGGTGCTGAGTAATGTAAACGGGTCCAGTGATGCAGGGTGCTGTGTAATGTAAAGGGGTCCAGAGCTGTCGGGTGCTGTGTAATGTAAAGGGGTCCAGAGGTGCAGTTGTGGAGAGGGGGTACACAGTAGTGACAAAGAGATATTTAAATATGCAGGGGGCACAGTGGGGTGTTTTTACATTTTAACGTGGGGGGGTCGCTTTTAACCCCCGCTAGCAGTCGAAGAAAGGGTAAAGTGCGACTGTGTATCGCCGCTGCCGAAGCCTCCCCCCCCCCCCCGAAAAAATTTCAGCGGACGCCCATGCACCGGAGGGTTCCGAAAAGCGCAGGTTCCATTTTTGTGTGGACCTCCGCTTTAAGTTAGGTTAGTGTAAAGTTTCCTTATGTATTACACAACAACCTTCAACTTCCATCTTTTTACTAAGATCAGGTATGCTTCCTTCAGTTCCGTGTGCCTGTTAGAAACTTAAACATCTGTTAACAAAAATGCAAAAAAAGAACATGAAGGGAAGAGTAATGCTGCTTTGTTTTGCTTAGAATGTAATGTGAGAACATACTGTAGATAATAAATAAAAGGCAGGAATAGTTATGGCTGTGGCCCTGACATCACCTGGGCTCAGGGGCAGTTCCACTCCTAGTAGTTGTGCCCCAGATAGATAGTAAGGGATGTGCAATCTTCTTTTTTTATGTGCTGCTAATAGACATCTATTTATTTATATCTCTTTCTCTACCCTAGACCGTCATTTTTCAACTTTTTTTTTAAATAGAAGAACCCTTATTATAACTTCCCAGTCTCAGGGAACCCCTGATAATAGCTATTATCTGCAGCTTGTGATACATTAGCCTGATGGTCAATGGGGAGAATGATCCTTACATTTGTAGTCAGAAGATTCCCCCCCTTACCGATAGCTAAAAAGATCATTGGTGTTAGTGGTTACTTATCTGAAGCAGGGGTAGGCAACCTTTCAGAGGTTGATATTTACCTGGACAACATGGAGGAAAGCAAAGATACCCGGTGGTGGTTGGGGGGAGGGGGCGGCACCCCCAAAAAAAAAACTATTATCAAGCTTCCAATAAAATGACGGCGTGAAGAACACATAGGGGGTTATTTACAAAAGGCAAATCCACTTTGCACTACAAGTGCAAACTACAAGTGCAAAGTGCACTTGAAGCTGCACTGAAAGTGCACTTGGAAGTGCAGTCGCTGTAGATCCGAGGGGGACATGCAAGGAAATTTTTTTTTTTTAGCTTGCACATGATTGGATAATCAAATCAGCAGAGCTTCCCTTAATTTCAGATCTACCCCTCAGATTTACAGCGACTGCACTTCCAAGTGCACTTTAAGTGCAATTTCAAGTGCACTTTGCACTTGTAGTTTGCACTTGTAGTGCAACGTGGATTTGCCTTTCGTAAATAACCCCCATAGTGTACCACATGAGTGTCCTCTGTCCCCTTCACATCACCCCCCCCCCACTGTAGTGTCCTCTGCCCCCTTCACATCACCTCCCCCCACTGTAGTGTCCTCTGCCCCCTTCACATCACCCCCCCCACTGTAGTGTCCTCTGCCCCCTTCACATCACCTCCCCCCACTGTAGTGTCCTCTGCCCCCCTTCACATCACCCCACTGTAGTGTCCTCTGCCCCCCTTTACATCACCCCACTGCAGTGTCCTCTGCCCCCTTCACATCACCCCCACTGTAGTCTCCTCTGCCCCCTTTTACATCACCCCCCTGCCTACTGTAATGTCCTCTGCCCCCCCTTCACATCACCCCCCTGCTCATTGTAGTGTCCTCTGCCCCCTTCACATTACCCCCCCGCATATTGTAGTGTCCTCTGCCCACTTCACATCACATCCCCCTGCCCACTGTAGTGTCCTGTAGTGTCCTTTGCCCCCCTTCACATCACCCCCTGCCCACTATAGTGTCCTCTGCCCCCCTATACATCACCCCCTGCCCACTATAGTGTCTTATGCCCCTTCACATCCCCCCTGCCCACTGTGGTGTCCTCTGCCCCTTCACATAACCCCCCACCCACTGTAGTGTCCTCTGCCGCCCTCCCCTTACAGTAGTGTCCCTACCCCCAATGCAGTATCCTCTGCCCTTTTACATGAGCCCCCTGTAATGTCCTCTGCCCCTTCCCCAAACAGTAATGTCCTGTACCTCCCCAAACAGTTTCCTCTGCCCCTATTCACTTCATCCCCTCCCCCAAAACAGTGTCCTCTGCGCCCCTTCACATCACCCCCCCCCCCACTGTAGTGTCCTCTACCCTCCTATAACAGTGTCCTATGCCCCCCACAAAGTTTCCTTTACCCCTCTGCCCCCTAAAAGCAGTGTCCGCTGCCCCCCACCCTCCAAAGCAATGTCCTCTGTCCATTTCTTATCACATGCCGCCCACTTTAGTGTTCTCTGTCCCCCTCCAACAGTGTTTCCTCTGTCCATTTCACATCCTCTGCCCCCACCCCCCACACATACGCACAGCGCTGTGAAGGTAGCACTTCCTACCTGCCAGCATTTGTACAGCAGAGCGGAGATCAGTAGACATCATAGTGCTGGGTGGAAGGCGGGAGCAGGAGCTGCCGGTGTTCTGACGAGAAAAGACGCCTGTCGAATAATGCCCGCCCTGTACTGCGCTTGCGCAGTACGGAGCAGCAGAAAGCCGCTGAACATTGGAATATGCTCCCGATGCTCGTGCAAGTCTGCAGGGTGCGGACTTGTTCATGATGGGAGCGTGTGAGGGGCGGATGGCAACAGAAGGTGGAGTATTTTGTAATGATGGGCAGTGCTGTCACGAAACTCAAACACATCTAAACAAATATATCTCTGCTATTCTTCCTACATGTGTTGCCCTTTAACATGTGTAGGAAGAATAGCAGAGATATATTTGTTTAGGAGATGTGTTTGAGTTTCGTGACAGCACTGGTCTTCATTACAAAATACACCCCCTTCTGTTGCCATCTGCTCCTCACACGCCCCCATTATGACCAAGTCCGCCCCTTGCAGACTTGCACGAGCATCGGGAGCGTGTGGCACTATGCCGGGTATATTGCGCAGGCGCCGTGTACAGCTGATTGTCAATTCGGATGTTCGGCGGCTCGTCAGGCAGGCATTATTCGACAGGGTGGCATTTATCGACAAGACACCGGATTTCACAATAACCTAGCTGGTGATTGCTTGCTAGCCTAGCAACCAATCACTGAGCAGCTTCCGCCCCCATCCAGCACTAGGCTGCCTCCAGCTGCATGATTAAGCACTGAGTCACAGTGCGAAACGCGTCAGCTCCTGTTTGCTGCTTTTCATGCTGTGATATGTTTTTCACATTTTTGTTTCAATAAACAACCATTTTTGGAGTGCGGCTGTCCAAGCATTTTTTCCTGTTTTCTGCCTCCAGCTGCAGTTGACATCAAAGCAGCGAAGGCTGGGGGAAGGCAGAGCTGTGGTCACGATCCCCCTGTCAGCTCCCTGTGGTCATCAGTCAATCATGATCGATGGCTTGCCGACCCCCTACTCTGGCGGAACCCTAGGATTCCACGATACCTTGGTTACAAAAAAACGGCCCTAGGCTGTCCTAGACTGTCTACTATGTTCAGGTTCCTCCTCCCCAGGGACACAGACATTGTTTCCAGCTCAACAAAATAAGAGTTTGTACTTACCAGGCTGCCGTCACATGGTCTCTTGCTGCAGACCAACATAGTCTGGTTTCCCCAAGGTTTGAGAAAGAGAATGCGAGTAGCTGGCTTCAACTACAAAAGGACTTCCACAGAGTATAATTAGTCTTAATTTGATCAGCTTTCAGGAAACCCAGTCAGGAGCAAGAGATAGAGAGCGGAGTCTTCTATGGACAATGATACTGTTTACGTCTGAAGGAAATTCATATGTGGAAGGGCTTCTTCACAGTAAGAGCTGTGAAAATTTGGAACAAAGTCCTTTAAGAAAAAGTTTTGGTTATCCACTATCTGAATGCATTCCCAACTGCACAAAATATAACTAGATATTTGCATTTACAGTATAGGTAATAACACCAGAGGTTGTTGATCCAGGGAATATCCGACTGCCTTCAGGATAACAGGAAGGAATTTTTTCCCCCACTGGAGCACATTGGATCGTTCTTTATAGTTTTTTTTTTTTTTACTTCATTTTAATCAATTGTGGGTAAACAAAAATTTGTAAATGGAGGTTTTCTATTTTCATTTTTTATTTCTTTTTTCCTATTAGTTGAAGTACATGGTCTAATTTTTCAACCTAACTATGTTAAAGGATAAGTTCACCTTTGGGAACATGTTACATGTTCCACCTGTTTTTTTGGGTGAAACATGTAACATGTTCCCATCCCTGCAGCTGCTCCCCAACCTGAGCCAGCAAATGGGGGACCTTCTCCCCGTACCTGCTGTCACTATTTGAAAACAGCGCAGCCATGCAGGGCTCCACCCACACAGCCACATCATTAATTTACAGAGTTCTGTGACTGAATAAACTACAAATACCAGCACCCTTTGCAGCTGCCATTCTCAATGAACAACCAGGGCGCTGTTGAGCACTCTAGGTAGTTCATGGATTCTTCCTGTCTTTGTGAAACTGTCTGCCCATACGATGTATGGGCAGACAGCTTACACTGACAACCAAAACATTTATTTTTCCCATGAGACTTTTGTGAGTTGTGCCAAATGAAAATTAATACTAATATATAAATAAATACAAAATATATTTGTTGACGTTAAAATCAGACATATTCAATTTTGTGTATGTCAGAATACAAAGACGTTTGTGTATTTTTGTAGCGTTACATATATATAAAATTACAAATGCACTTGAGTTGATACATATTTGAACTGTAGTTTCGACGCATTTCGTGGCGAAGCGCCCACTTCATCAGGAGACAGCCAAAGTTTGATCTATGCATATGCACATCGTTGATCGATGAGGTGCAAGTATGTCAAGGTTCACAGCCAAATAGAATAAGGTCCTCAGAGTAAGCTCTGTCTGGGAGCCGATAGAGGGGCAGACCTGGGGCCAAGACACATAACGGAGCCCAAGGAAACAAAATCCTCAAAGTGAGAAGTCCAAGAGGACCAGCCAGGTGATGTGTATCTGCTGCAGGTAAAGGGATTAGCTTATGATATAAACAAGACCAAGGATAAATCCAAGGAAAGATCCAAGATCCAAGATTTACTCACCGGCCAGCCGGTGTTAGCTTACACTGGCAGTAAGCTAAGAGGTTAGCTTACACTGACAGTCTGTTGGAGTCTTTTATTGCACCTGTGATCTGTTGATCACGGGTGCAACACTCTCCAGGTTTCTACAAAACAATAGTAAATGCACATTTTTTTACCTGCAATTTTTTTTTATTCATTTATTAATTTATTTTAAAGTGAAGTTATCCTTTAAACATAATCACTTGTTCTGATCGTGGTCATTTAAATAACTCAAAATAACATTTTATTCTTATGCTGAAACACTTTTCTTACCGTACAGATACACATAAGACTTTTCAGAGTTGAGTTCTTGAGAACCTGAGCCGTAGATGTTAACTAGAACTGAAAGGCATAAGATGGGGTGCAGGGGAAATGTTTTTGACACATTAAGGTCAGAAAAGTTTAAGCCACGTTCTTTCTTAGCAAACTTGGCATAAATATTGCAACACAATGCGGGGACTGCAAACTGTCTGACACGGAGCAGCATTTTAAAGCTTTGCGTTCATAAAATATGACTTGATGTCAGGTATATGATTTTGATAAGTTGTGCTGTGAATGAATTCCATTTTGCTGGCTATGCCGAGCCGGGGTCTTTTAAAGAAGAAGAGTAAAACATCTTGGTTTTTGTAAGGCGCTGCTTGCCCGAGTGCACATCTGCCGGAATGTTGAGAAAGTAACAATGTATTCTGTACATTTCACCTCCCAGCAATTCTTCTCTTTTCCTTTCTGACAAAAGCCGAGCCAGAAATCCCTCAATAAAGGATTTGCGGGACCTGTGCTTCAGGCAACGGGTCTTATATCACTGAAAACATTTTGCACATCTCTTATATCTGGTCGACAGTGTGCTGAAATTTGTACTATGGGATGAAACTCAAAGGAGCAGAGAAACTCGAGCTGTCCTTGGTGTGAACTGGTGTAATAGTATCAGACATCTAGTACAGTATAGACAACTGGCCTGAAGTTAAAGTCATCCCTACAAGTCCTAGGATCAGCACAGGTTTATTCATGATACCACACCTTGTTACCTTTAATTTCATGTATACTGATATTGCAGATAGGAATAAAAGGTGAAAGGTAGGTTTTCTAGCACCTTGGTGATTTTTCTACAAAATTGCTGTAGCTTCCACCCCCAGAGGGGCCGCTGGAAATAAACCCGGTCTTTCTTACCTGTTCAGAGGCTGCCTGGCCCAGATACCAGTTCTAAAGCACACTGACAAACACAGGCTTAGTCTACAGGCTGACTGGGATCAGTAGTCCAACAAGGGCAGCTAGCACCAGAACTTTCTATTTTTCTTGCTACACTTAATGGGCACGTGGTCCCTGCCTGCAAAGGACTGTTGCTAAGGCCTGGCTGAAGTCAGAGTCAGGCCTAACCACGTGCTAGCTGTGCCTAAAGAGTTGTGCTGTAGGAAGAGGAAGGAATAGTCTGCAGCAAGAGTTGTGCTGGAGGAAGAAGAGAGTGTCTAATTTGTCTCAAACTTTACAAATCTTTCTGGGCATCCCATGAATTCCTTAACTCCATCCAAGTTCTAATCCCTCAATAAAACAAAAAAACAAAAGCTGATGGACTGTTCATTGTCTTGGAGTGTCTGGGCCACAACACTCAGCAGCCTCTTTGGGGGTACCGGTACATAAGCTACAGACCCCATCAAGGCACCTTGTTCTTTGTAGTCCCAACTCTTGCGTCTCCACAATGGAAGCACATGCATTTTAGTAGATATACAGAGGGCCCTGGTGGGGTGCCTTGAAGGGGCCTGTAGCTTACGCATGTATTTGCTAATGTGTGCAGACTAAACTTCTGTTCCTAATGCATATTGTTAGACAGGTCAATTTGGTTGGTCGCTGGCTGATTGGTAAATTTGAGCTTGGAAACCTCTGTATTTGTTTGACATAACGTCACCCTTCCAGTGCAAAGACCAGATATAGGTGGGGGCGGTGGCCACTTGTTTGTATTTAGAGTATTGCTAAGCCTCAAAGCACAGGCACAAAAGCATGGGAAGCTGGGCACTGCATATGGGAAATGTACCAATAAATTGGTACATTAACTTTAGAAATACACAACTCCTCTAAATACCATGTTGAGGATGCCTTAAATCTGTAAAGCTATGTTTACAGTCTCAGTGAAAGTGTACACTGGCAGATCATATTTGGCTGTGGAATAGATTTTTTTGTTATGCAATTGGCTTGGCTTGGCTTACATATGGCAGTAGCATCCTGAAAGGTAAGGGGTAATAGACCATCAGATACAAATTGGCCAGTATTTCGCTATAGCAAAACTGTCCAGCCACTGGCCAATCTCTGTGAAACTCTTATGCCTCGTACACACGACCGGTTTTCCCGGCAGGCAAAAAAAGTGACGCTTTTCCCGACGGGATTCCTCTCAAGCCTGCCTTGCATACACACGGGCACACAAAAGATCGCTAAACTTTTGATTGCCAAGAACGCAGTGACATCAAAGACTGCGTCGAGCCATCAAAATGACGTTCTATGCTTCCGCGCATGCGTCGAATTGTATACGAGCATGCGTGTTTTTTTCCCCCTCGGGAAAGCATACACACAACGGTTTTCACAATGGGAAAAAGACCGCCGGGAATCCCGGCGGGAAAAAAGAGAACAAGTTCTCTTTTTTTCCCGCAGTTTTCTCGTCGGGAAAACTGCGATGGAGCATACACACGGCAAATTTTCCCGGCCAAAAGCTGTCATGGCAGTTTTCCCAACGGGAAAACCGGTCAAGTGTACGAGGCATCAGAACTGAAAATGGTAAAGCAGAGTAAAATTGGCCAGCAGTAGAAAATTTTTAATGAGGAATAACTGGACACAGAGGTACTAGAGAAAAATAATACAGGCAGTCATTTTACTACAAGAATGAAGAGACTGTAGATGACACAGCAGTGTAAAATTGGGTAGCAGCAGAATAATATTAAAGTGGTTGTAAAGGCTCAGGGTTTTTTACATTCATGAATTCTATGCATGAAGGGAAAAAACCTTCTCTGTGCAGCAGCCCCCCCTACTAATACTTACCTGAGCCCCATCACCCATCGCAATCCAGCCTCAGCTCTTCTGGGACTCTCATTCCTCATTGGCTGCTGTCAATCACAGCCAGTGAGCCAATGAGGAGAGAAAGGAGGCAGGGCGGAACCGCGGCTGTGTGTGTGAATGGGCACGCACAGAAGCAGCTCGGGCGAGCTGCTTGCTCTGGGGGCGCTCAGCCGGAGGAAGGGGCCAGGAGCGCAAGTGGGGGACCCAAGAAAAGGAGGATTCGGGCTGCTCTGTGCAAAACCACTGCACAGAACAGGTGAGTAAGACAGGTTTTTTTTTTTTTTAAACAACAAGCATTTTTACTATAGCTTTACTATAGGAATTTAGATATTGCAGTGGATACAGCAATGTAAGTTTGCCAGCAGGAAAGTTTTAATCAGGCATGTATTTGATGAATTTAAGTGATACAATTTCAGGAGATTTAGGTGCACACCATTCTTGCAGATGCTCAGCAAAAAGTGAATGCTCCGCTTTAAGACCCCAAAACTTAAAAGGCTCTGTCAACATAAAAAACAAAAACAAAGAAATTAAAATCCCAAAATACCACCTCTGAAACAAAAGTCCACCTTTTCATATATATATATATATATATATATATATATATATAAACTGGCAGCAAATAAAAAAGCAGTGTAACCTAAAAGGCCCTACCAACATACAATAAAAGCCAATATACCACCAACAGAAATAAATACCCCAAAATACCAACCCCAGAAAAAAATGCCAATTTTTTAAGGGGAGCCTTGCAAAAAAAAAATGTTTGCTATAGACTTGACAGCTACTAAAAGTGACTGCTGACCTCAAATCAAGCACAAAACAAGACAAAAGATAAAAAGTCTTCAAGAATAAAAACAAAAGAAAAAAAATCAAGATGGGATTGTCCAAAGAGCTAGCAATCAGTACAGTTCCTAACTGACCCTAATTTCTCCCTATACAGTTTGTCAATTCACTCTATAATTTCCCCACAACAGCGTCCAATTCACTGTCACTATGGCTGCTCTGCGCCCCAATTTATAGTGAGGGGTCTGACTTAATTAAAAGCCTCCTTTTTGGCTCTTCTAAACCTGCTGTGCTGACCATAGTTCCAAGTCCATGCAGTGTAATTTGGATTAAAAAAATAATTCCTGGATGAATCTGCATATAACTTCATTAGGACCACATTTCTTGAACCAAAGGTAGTAGTGAACCCTAACCTCATCACTAGACAAAACATCAGATTTAGTCATTTGGTTTACTACATATTTTCACTCAAGGCATTAGGCAGACCAAATGTTTGGTGCCAGTTTTGATGCCAGTGTGTACAGGATTTAAAGGCCATTCATAGTGGTGCATATATTTGAAATATTACATATGATTCCTGTAATGGCGTTACAGGAAAACTCTGTTTACAAAACTCAATAGCTCAAGCTTAGACATACACTATAATGTCAAAAGTATTGGAACGCCTGCCTTTACACGCACATGAACTTTAATGGCATCCCAGTCTTAGTCCGTAGGGTTAAATATTGAGTTGGTCCACCCTTTTTCAGCTATAACAGCTTCAACTCTTCTAGGAAGGCTGTCCACAAGGTTTAGGACAGTCCTGACCTCAACCCAATAGAACACCTTTGGGATGACTTAGAGCGGAGACTGCGAGCCAGGCCTTCTTGTCCAGTGCCTGACCTCACAAATGTGCTAAACAAAACTGAGGCGTATAAACATGACTTAAAAAGCAGAATAAAACTTGTGAGAAAAAACAGAAATGTCCTTTTCTATTATAAAGTCCTTATGATGAACTTACTTCCCAACTGTGAAACATTATAAATAGATGTGTCCACCACCGTAAAGGGAAACCATCACCGAAAATATATCTAAGGAGGCTTACCAGAGACCCATGACCTCCTAAACTATATTAATCAATTCTATACAGCCCTGTTGGTCCGTGTATACAAATCTATGTGCATACAACAAGAAAAAAATATATTATACAATAAAGTGCAAATATAAAGTGTCCATTTATCAAAATTCCACAAAAAGTGCAGTAATGCAGATATCTCCAACAAATTCAGGTTCTATGCCCTTGATACAGTGTTCATATGGTCATTTTTGAAAACTTAATTTTTGACAAAACGCGTCAGCCGGGGCCACGCCCTAACCTTTAAAAATGTAAAATAAGTATGTAGTTTCATTTTTAAAGCACACATGTACTTATATATAGGTCACCATTGTTTACCTTTCCTTCTGAAAATGTTAGTTGCCTAACTGTCATGCCGATCCACAAGCTACAATATTAATACTTATCCAGAACAAATATGCAGATCTTGAGTTTTGACATAATTCTGACATCATCGACTGCAAATTTTCTCCAGGGCTGGCGTGATTGTTTGAAACCAGAGATTAGCCAGGCAACTAGGATTTTCAGGAGGTAATACCGTTTTTTTCTCAGTGCAGATTTACTTTAAAGCACAACTCTAACATATATCTGTCAGATTGATTAATTTTTTTTGGCCCCATTGGGGAGATTTTTTCCAAACCTCCTGTTCCTGTGATGTCTGTGATCCTCCAAGAAATGCAAAGTGTGATTGTCAATAGGCTATAGTAATATAATGCAAGTACCTGAATGTGTATACACATACTTTTTAAATGACTCCCCCAGCAAGTGTCAGTGGAACCCTGCATCCTGACTCACTCTAAGATATCAGCTTTGATTGTAAGATAACCAGTCCACTCCCATGTGTTTATATTGGCCCTACACTACAATAGGAGGCCTTACTAGGCAATAGGAATGCAAAGGAAACGGGGTGGTCTGGCCTTCAACATTTTCATGATGTGTCAAAACTGCTTAGGATTCAGGGCATCCCTGGTGCTGGTGGAATCTAATAAAGTTTGGAATCATATAAAGAAAAATTGTTGGGGGGCAGCAAACAGTATGCCACCCCCCCTGTCGGTTGGTAGCACTTACCCCATCTCCTCTGGCTCCAATCAGATGCTTCAAAAAAATCCCTGGCCACTGTAATTCATGCGTCCGTGCCCTTTTTATTTTTCTTTCTGTCTTTTTCTTTTTTATTCTTTCTTCACTTTCTTTCTTGATGTTTAATCAGGGCTCTTCTTGGTTAAGTAAAATACAAGAAAAAGAGAAACTGTGTTGCTTCCGATTGAATACAATGAAAGTTTGCTGAATTATTATATAATTTAAAGATAATATAGCCTAGTAGTATTTGTAATAGTAAACCCTATTAGCCATGAGATGGACAAGTCTCATAATAGATGCTATGTCTTAGTTGTGAGCTGTCTTCTTATGTAATTGTAACACTGTTTCTGTGAAAATAAAGAATATATATAAAAAAAGGGGACAGGACACATGCATAGGGGGTGGCCGCGGCGGCTGTGGATAGATTTATGCTATGCAATGCATGTATCTATCCTCTGCATATAGGGGGTGGCGTGGAGAGAGGGGGCGGTGGCTGGGCGCCCCTATGGATCTAAACCAGGGGTGCCCAACCAGTGACCCGGGGGCCACATGTGGCCCGCAGAGCCCTCTGATGTGGCCCGCGTACTCCTGCTCTGGGATGACGGGTTGGCAAGCCCAGATTGTAGAGAAAGCAAGCGGCTACAGAGCCACATAAGCCGATGCTTCCTGTATAGCGCCGCCCCCTGTCACAGGCGAAGTGATACCAAATGCAATCTGCCTAGGACAGCAACAGCCGGTGATACCTGAATTGAAGTCTGTTATTAAAGGTAAGTTTATTACTAAAATCACAGTGTATATATGGGCATATCTCTTCTGCAGTGGTTACTGGGCTGCTTTCAAACTGATCCGCAGGTGCAGCGCAGAACACCCGTGGGTTACCTGCACAGAGCCATAGACTTCTGTTATTACCTGCAGGTGTGGTGAGCTTTCAGAAAGTGCAGGACATAATAGAAGTCTATGGCAAAGTGCAGCTAACCCGCAAGAAAACAACAGGTGTACTGCGCTGCACCTGAAGTGCAGGTAAACCACAGTGCGTCAGTGTGAAAGCAGCCTTAGGCCCCTTTGGCATGATCGGTCCGACCCAATCGGACCCTCTAATCACCTCTATTGAGCCACAGATGTAAACGGACTTGTGACCGTATACACCCACATACCTCCAATCCGATCCACTAAAAAACAGAAGGGGGGGATCCGTCACATTCCATATGGACAGATCAGATCTGAGGGCCCATAGAGTATGTCCGTGTCCACTCTGCATGTGCAGGGTGGACATGGACCTGTCATCCGCCTCATTGTGGCCCGCGACTGGTTACTAAGTCGCTTAAGTGGCCCTCGCTCTTTAAAAGGTTGGGCACCCCGATCTAAACTATACTTGGCAACTATGTGACATTCTGCATTGTAGTTCTGAAGCTCAAATCTGAGAAAACACCCTTAGGTGGTCCTCCTTTCTAGGAAAAAATTAATTCTGTTCTATCGGTCAGATGTTCAGCCTTATCTGATCAGCACAGTAAAGACCAAGTGTTAAGGAAGCTGTAAATTCTGTATAAAATTGAATTATAATTTGTATGCTTTGCCTATGGATTGCACACTGCACTCATTGTGCACACGGCACTAATAATGTTTTGATTAGATGTTTCATTCTTTCCAGTCCTGATTAGAATTTAGCCTGCCTATGTTACGCCCCTTGTTACCATAAAAGTACTGTAATAATAATGTGATACTTAAAGGAGAAGTCTGGGTTTTTTTTTTTTTAGCTGTTCATACTTACCTCGGTGGATGGAGCATTAGACCGATGCTCCATCTTTCCCCGCCGTCTGTGCACTGAGAACCGAGCCACCGAACATCGGCGCTGGCTCGGTTCTCACAGACCCCCGAGATGAAAGCTGCTGACTGTCAGTCAGCCTCTTTCCTCTCTGCTTCTCCATGCTCATTGGAGCACTGAGCCGTGGAGGGGCCGGGAGAGGCTGTCTCAGCGGCTCGCTGAGACTGCCATCAATCAGGGCAGCTGGCGGATCCCGACTTGGGAAGTCGTGATGATGCGCTGCCCCGACTGATGGCAGTGACGTTAGCAGAGAGTGGACTTCAGAATGCTCTCCGCTGAAAACGGGTCACAGGAGTGCAAAATAAATTGTACTCCTGCGACCCTTAGGAGAAGCCCAGCCTAAAAAGCTCAGGCTGGACTTCTCATTTAAGTAATCATGTGTATAAAAAACTTCAATTTCATTGAATAAACAGAACAGTTATTTTGGAAAGATGCTGAGTGTATATTTTTGTGTCTGTTCCCTACTGCAGTAGTTATTAATTTTAAACCACTGATCACTATGAGGATACGAGTTGCCTAGCTATAAAATTTCCAGACCACCAGGCACGGTAGATCTTAAGGGCTATAAAATTATTTTACTTCAGTGTTCATAATTGAATGTTGAAGATAGGAATTTCATTAAATGTGTATCCAGATTGTGTGATATTTAGGTGGTGTGGTAGGTGGTATTGATATTGTGGTGTGATATTCTCAAGGTGGTGTGCAACTTTTAGTCCGTTGCTGGCCAGGGCAACAGGTATACTTTAAGACCCGTTCAGTACATTCAGCTTACCAAGTAAAAAATAATCACAGAAAGTATTACCATGAAACTTTCATAAAGGCTCACTTTTTGGCATCAGAACAAAACTGAAGAAGTCATGAGCGTGTTATCTCTGTAAGATCATAGTTAATTGTATGCTCTTAATCTCCAGCTGCAAAGCCTGGCCTAAGGAAATTAAAATTCCTGACTGTGTTGTAGCCTGCAGGCTTCTAGTCAATTTCCTGGCATAACCCGTCTCGTTTTCTTTTTACAATAAGGAGTCAATTTAGCAATGGTGAAACAATATATCTCAATTTTATATCTATAAATGGAACTTACTTTAGCTCAGTCTGGTTCTTTTCCCTGTAAAACACGTAAATATTAATTTAGGGAGGTAAGAAACCCAGAGTAAACTATGCCTGACTATTATGAATTATTGAATGGTCTGCCAAAGCCAAATCGACTGAAGATAATACAGATTACATACTGACATTGAACTTGGGTGCAAAAAGTATAAACCGCTTAGACATTGGCTTTCACGCCTACGTTACACTGGAGAGATACAAGCTAGCTGACGAATGGTTGGTATTTTCTATACAAATTTACTAAATTAAGCATTTATACATACTGGCTTAGACATTGTTTGCTTAGGGCTGTTGCTCCATAGAGCTAAAGCAAAATGTTGTAAGAAACTATTACATTTATCTCATTGATACTTCCAAATTTGGAATACGGAAAGGGAAAAATGCCATCTAGATTAGGAGATGAGTTCAGGTTTTGTCACTACCAGGGTTTGCAGCAAATCCCCTGCAAGTTTGCAAATCAAAACCTTTCACTAAAAACTGTGCATAGTCACCGGCAGAAACGAGAAACAACATGTAATGGAGTGCATAATCTTTGTCTCTGGTCAGCAGAGGCACAAGAGCCAATAATTTGAAGGGATGGACAACCAAGCCAACTTTCTATAACGGTGAAGTCACAGCAGCCATATTGTCATAGTGTTTTGAAACTGTTAGTAGAAACTGATAATTTTGTGCAATTCTTTTTTTATTTTTTTATTTCTTTAATTAATATTAATTGTGGCATTGGTAGATGCCCCCTATGCCTGGCATCCCATGCCTTTAGTTTGACAATAGCTTGTTTATTAGCTACAAATGGCCAGAATTTAATAAAAAGATCTGAGCAAGATTTGTGGCCCTTTTCTTGAAACAATCCCAGGAAGGTTTGCTCATTCCTATTTTCGATCAAAAATGGGCCCTCTTTTTAATATGAGGCCCTCACACCAGGGCCATTGGCCTGTAAACAGCTACTACATCTGTTATCCTTGATGCTACATCACTGAATCCACCTAGTGTTCTTGATCCAGAAAGCTTAACCCCTTTATGCCGCAGTATCACATATGTGCAGAGGTACAAAGCTGGGCTTTAATGCCCACACACCGCACATATATGTATCTGGGCGGGCAATGCTTATGTGCTTGGAGAGTACACTTCCTACATGAAGACCGAGCTGCCAAAAATGTCCCTCAGTCCTCAGTAAACATCGGTAGCCAGTGGGACCGGCTTCTGATCATGTGACCACTGTGGCAGCCAATCACAGTGGTCACATGATCGCTGATTTTTCTTGCCCCCCCATGGGCGTTTAGTACTTTCAAAAAGGATGCCAGTGTGGATGGGAAGGGTTAAAATATACCTGACATAAAAAGAATATGAAGGCCCACATTGCCAGCTTCCTTCTGAAAATGCTATTTACTTGGCTGTGTCTGACTTCAATGATTTTGAGTCAGAAATGTGGAATAAGGATACTGTAAATGAGTGTCAAAATTCCTAATTTCTACACTTATTTCAGGTCAGTTATTCAGAATTAACCGACATGTTAGCATGGCAACCAGAAAACTATCATTCTCACAATGAAAAGTCAGGAGTGGCAGCTCCCATACTTTTCCCATGACAGATGTTCTTAAAGTGGTTGTACAACCACTTTTCCATACAGGTAAGCCTATAATAAGGCTTACCTGTAGGTACTGGAAATATCTCCTAAACCTCTACGATTTAGGAGATATTTGCCATATACCCGGGCGCCGACATAATCAGCACATGCGCACTGAAGAAAGGGCTCGATCCGTGCCATTTCTATAGTACTTGTGCCGTGACCGTCGGCTCCTGCGCACATGCGCAGGACCGACGTCACAGGGACTCCGGCCAATAGCAGAGCCGAAGTCCAGGGCCCCTGAAGGAAGAGGGGTTGAAGATGGACACGATTAGACAGCGGGGACAGCGGTGACATTGCGGGCTTCTTCTGCAGGTAAGTGGCACATAATGGACTAGTATGAGATGCAAACTTTGGGTTGTCTCCAGAAAAGTAATAGAGGGGAAATCTTCCAATGTAGACACTAACTCTGGTGACCTGGGGGTCCCCAAGAAATTTCCTTATTTTGCAGGAATTTTCTCTCACTTCCTGTTTGGCTGTAAGGCAGGAAGTGAATTGAAATCTCTGCAATAGGACTCAAATGGGGAAGAAAAATCTGACAGGGGTTATAACCCTCCCTTACTCTATCCAAAATGGAAAACAAATGTGCCTATAGTTCTACTTTAAAATGGAAGCATTATGTAACAGCTGTGAGGTATTTGAAAAAATGTAACTTTGCGGATGCCTGTGAATTTTACAGGATATGTGGTTAATTAAACACACCAACTTAATTTAATTAAAGGATGACTAATGGTTCTGGGTTTATTTTATAATTTTTTTAAATTGTATCTTTTTATATTTTATGTTTTATAAATATTTACTTTAATGACGAAAGTGTACAGACGTAGCTGTTTATCTTCAGACTCTCTCCCTTTCCAAAATAATTTTGTATGGTCTCACCTGAACAGGTGGTGATGGGGAGATCTGTTATCAACAACTTTGTACAAAAGGTACAGTTACTCCTGGACTCAGAAGGCAGGGCCCTCAGTTTCTAATTCCGTTCACTACTTGTAAAGAACCAAGGAATCTGTCTGAGAATCTAGTTGCCTCCAGTGAGTAGAGTCCAGCAGAAACCACTCCACATATAGAAACATGTGTAAGAACTGCTGGGTAGGGATGAGTTTTGGGTTTCATTTTTGGTATAAGGAGAGGAAAAAAAAGCCTTATTGATTAGGCACAAGCTTAAAGTGGTTGTAAACGTCACCTTGTAAAACAACCCATTCAGTTTAACCCTTTCATGCCTAAGCCTATTTCTGACATTTGTTGCTTACAAGTTCAAATCCATATTTTTTGCTAGAAAATTACTTAGAAGAACCCCCAAGAAATATTTTTTTTTTGCAAAGACCCTAGAGAATAAAATGGCGATTGTTGCAATATTTTATGTCACACAGTATTTGCGCAGCGGTCTTTCAAACTAATATTTTGGGGAAAAAATACACATTTAATGAACTAAGAAAAAACGAAACAGTAAAGTTAGCCCAATTTTTTTTTTTATAATGTGAAAGATGATGTTACGCCGAGTAAATATATACCTAACATGTCATGCTTTTGAAATTGCTCACAATCGTGGAATGGCGACAAACTAGGGTACCACCTAAAAATCTCCATAGGCGACGCTTTAAATATTTTTTTTTAACGGTTACCAGGTTAGAGTTTCTGAGGAGGTAATTTTGCTAGAATTATTGTTCTCACTATGACAATCGTGGCGATACCTCACATGTGTTATTTGAACACCGTTTACATTTGCAGGCGCGACTTACGTATGCGTTTTCTTTGCTGCGTGAGCACACGGGGGCGGGGCACTTTAAAAAGAAAAAAAATTCCTTGCAGCGGCGGAGGTGGGACAACCATCCATCCTATGGGTTTTTGAGTAAGTGTTACAGCCACTGTGAGTGTAGATGTCCACAGGGCATTTATTTCAAACTCTTTGGCTGATTACCATTCTTGCTTACACGGCTTGACTATTTTTTTTTTACTTATTTTATTTATCACATTTGTAAAAAAACTTTTATGTTGAACACAGTTGTCATCTTCAACATCTTTACCTAAATTGGACCAGTGCTCCCACACCGGGACACATCCTCACAGATCACCTAATTAATTTTGCACTCTTGGAAAAGTGGAAGGGCTGTAGTCATGTTTGATACCCCCTGGGTTTCCCGATATAATCTTTCCCTTAAAAACACCTGTGTTGTAGGGCCACTTCTACGGGGCAGAAGATAAAACAAGCTGCTATAATAGAAATACACAAATCTATAAAGCAGCTTCAAAGTTGGATGTGTTCCCTGAGAAGATGATACATTTTATCTTGGATCCTCTCTGTATTCTTGCAGCCCTCTGGCACATCCTTTTAAACTGAGCCAACCAGCTTCAGGTAGACATGACATTGAAGAGTTATGCTACCTGCAGGCGGTGTGTGTGTGTTTAACATTATTTTGGTTAAATTACCCAGGAGCAAGGATTTACAAGCAATAATTTGCCCTAATAAACTGCTATGTAACAGCTTTTACAACCATTTTTCTTTTATCTCCTAGTCATTACAAGCAGGTTATTTTACCAAGGTGATATTCAACATTGCTAACAAATTATTATCACAACTGCAGCTGTTAAGAATTTACAGTTTTCATAACAGATTTAAAAGGTAAAAATGGGATATTGCTTATTTGCTGGGTTAGTCCTGATTCATCTGTAGTAGTTTACATTTGCTTGTTGATTGAAAATGCGGATTTCAATCCTTCAAATACATCATATGAAAGGCTGGGCTGTAATACCAGTTTTTATTCTTGGAGGAGTTGCTGCACAGAAAAAAGGTTAAGTAAAAATATATACTCTATAAGAAGGTAGCATTGTATTTCATTATTATGTGAAAGCAGTAGACATGTGCATTAATTTTCATCCGAATTTCAGGTATTTTCGTTATCGTTTCGTTATCGTTTTAACAAACAAAAACGAAAGCGCAGAATCCGAAAACCGAAAGATCCGACATAAACAAATGCCTTATTTTCGTTTTCGTTGCCACAACAGTTCGATATAGATAGGAGATTCGACATGAGGCTGACAATAACAATCTGTGTCTATCAAACCTGTGGTCGAATGTGCCTAACCTTAACTCTATTAGTCCAAGATTATTCTACATAGGAGAGAAAAGATTCGACATAGAGAGAAAAGATTCGACATTATAGAGAGAAAAGATTTTACATAGAGAGAAAAGATTAGACATTATAGAGACATGAAGATTCGACATAGAGAGAAAGGATTCGACATAGAAAGAAAAGATTCGACATAGAGAGAAAAGATTCGACATTATAGAGACATGAAGATTCCACATTATAGAGAGAAAAGTTTCGACATAGAGAGAAAAGATTCGACATAGAGAGAAAAAATTTGACATAGAGAGAAAAGATTCGACATTATAGAGAGAAAAGACCGCTGATGAATTGGGTGGGGGAAGTAAAATAAAAATAATGATGATGATGAATGTTATTGGCTGATTGTAACCAAAGAGGAGGAGCAGTAAAATGGCTACAACTAACTAGACAATTCAACATGAACGACGAAGATTCGACAAAGCATCGAAAAACATATAAACGTCGAATCTGTCATTAAAGGCTTATGGTGTCTGTCGAAAGTTCGAAGATTCGATGGAGCAGCTAAACTGTACGACGCTGCAATCGTACATTTTCAGTCAAATGCATCCGCCCATAGGCTATAGAAGAATTCAAATGTTGGTTAACTAGTAATAATAATTAATAAATATAATTATTACTCATCATACAACATTAGAATTCTACTATAGCTTGTAGGCGGAACATTCGACCGGAAATGTACGATTGCGGCGTCATACAGTTTAGCTGCTCCGTCGAATCTTCTTTGAACATTCGACAGACACCATAAGCCTTCAATGACCTTAATTAATTCAGATTTTCGGACGAATGCAATTTCTAACGAAAAACAAAATAAATAAAAACGAATTTCGGGAGTAACTAAATAAATTTATTTTTCGGACGAAAACGAAATTCCGAAACAAAATATTTCAGTGTGCACATGCCTAAAAAGCACCAGTAGGTTATAAAGCTAAAAACTTTTTAATATTATATGTGATATTTTAGTAGATGTAATCGTTAAGGCTGCATTCACACCTGAACGTCACATTTTTGAGAGCTTCTTCAGTTTTTGTTTTTGGGCATTTGTATGAGCATTTTTGAGTGCTTTTGTACGGTGCTTATAAGGCCTCATGCCCACGGACGTTTTTACAGCTGCGTTTTTGAGCGTTTTTTACAGCTTAAAAGCGCCTGTCCATGTTAGTCTATAGCTTCATGCCCACCTAGACGTTTTTGAGCTGCAAATAGCATAGACGTTTTTAAGCTGTAAAAAAAAAACCCAGGACCAGTGCGTTCCTCAGCGTCGGCGTTAGGCATAAAAAAAGCGAAGTGTCAAAAAACGCGCAAAAACGCAGCGATCGCGTTTTTTAGCTCCGACATTTTTTTTTTTTTTTTTCGAAAAAAATAAATAAATAATTATATAATAACATGGACAGGCGTTTTTAAACTGTAAAAAACACAGCTGTAAAAACGTCCATGGGCATGAGGCCTAGTGTTTTTTGAGCTTTGGCTTTTTTTTTATTAGCCATTGGAGAAAAATATCATCTGTTTCATTACAGTATTTCTTGCTATTTTTGTTCAGCTTTTACATCCACTTTTATTTAATATTATTATTTTTATTTGTTTACTTTTTTGTAAGAGGTTACAGGTTAGGGGTTAAAGGTTTTGGTTAAGGTTAGGGGTTAATTTATTTATTTTATTTATTATTATTTATTTATTTTGTTAGGTTAGGTTTTGAGCTTTGGCTTTTTTTATTAGCCAATGGAGAAAAATATAATCTTTTTCATTACAGTATTTCTTGCTGTTTTTTTCAGCTTTTACATCCACTTTTATTTATTATTATTATTTTTTTACTTTTTTGTAAGGGGTTACGGGTTAGGGGTTAAAGGTTTTGGTTAAGGTTAGGGGTTAATTTATTTATTTTATTTATTATTATTACTTATTTATTTTGTTAGGTTAGGTTTTGAGCTTTGGCTTTTTTTTTATTAGCCAATGGAGAAAAATATTTAATTACAGTATTTGTTGCTATTTTTTCAGCTTTTACATCCACTTTTATTTATTATTGTTATTATTATTGTTTTTTTGTTTGTTTTTACTTTTTTGTAAGGGGTTACAGGTTAAAGGTTTTTGGTTAAGGTTAGGGGTTAATTAATTTATTTTATTTATTATCATTTATTTATTTTTGTTAGGTTAGGGGTTAGAAATAGGGGTAATATTAGGGTTAGGATTAGGGTTAGAGGTTAATATTAGGGTTAGGGTAAGGGGTTAACAAGGGTTAGGGGTTGGAAGATTCAAACTAAGATAGCAGCCACCAGCACAAGGGACACTTCTCATTGAATGTAAGCACCATCCCTTGTACTGATTTTTTTTGTTAAAGTTACCTAAGCGTAGGCTTTAAATACATATTTTCCATAGGGTGTGTTGTGGTAATACGTATGTTACTGCAACATGGGGGTTAGTGTGTTGCAATGACACTCAAACTGCGCCCCCCTTCCCTTAGGGTTAGGGTCAGGGCACACTCAACCCTGCAATAAACCATTGCACCAACATGAGATGTTAGGTTCAGGGGTTGGGGTTAGGGTTACTTTATTTAATTGTATTTCTTATTTATTTTTAACGTTATTTAGTAATTAATATTATTATTTATTTTTATTTACCGTATTTTTCGCTCCATAAGACGCACCTGACCATAAGACGCACCCAGGTTTTACAGGAGAAAAACAAGAAAAAAAATATTCTGAACCAAATGATGTACTAAAATATTTAATATTATATTACTACTATAGGTGGGTGGTGGACACACAGCAATATCAGCCCCCCTATCAAATAAGCTCAGCTACACTATACCTGGGTGGTGGTGGACACACAGCAACCCCCCCCCCCTTCCCAGATCAGCTCAGGGTGGCAGGGCAGACACAAACACCCCCTCAACCTCTCATATAACAACAGCTCAAATGATGAACATTGGATACCATCCCACACCTCCCACCCCATTATCACTCACCTCAGGCAGTGGAGGACACTGCCATTACAATCCACAACCCCCTCTGGCTGGCTCTCAGCATCAGATACACCCGGGCAGCAGCTAGGAAGGAGGACTGAGGACATAATTTGCAGCAGCAGCAGCGGCAAGTCGAGAGAGGCAGGAAGTGAGACTGGACCAGACCAAGGCGCCGGGGGTGTTCCAGCTGAAAACAAAAAAGCCATCCAGGGCTCTTGTCGTTTGCAGGATGGGGTCACATCTGGCGGGTGTCAACTTACCTGGGTGCGGAGTGCACCATTATAGCAACAACACTGACAACCCCCATGTTTTGGCACCTGGGGCAGACCGTCTCCCCCCGCTCCCCCTTGGTATGCCCCAGCAAGGATATGCCTCACATCCTGTCATCTCTCCTCCACAGAGAAGCCGAGTGTCTGTACTCTGACACGGCGGCGGAGCCTGCTCAGTATTCGCTCCATAAGACGCAGGGACACTTTTCCCTATTTTTTTGGGGGGTAAAAGTGCGTCTTATGGTGCGAAAAATACGGTAATTATTGCATTTGAGCAGAAAAACTTTCAGAAACGTGTGACAAAATGCACTAAAACGCACAAAACAGCTCTAATCAAGCATTCCCATGCATTTTTATGGAACAAAAAAATGTAAAAAATGCAACAAAGCTCCAGAATGCAAGATAGATTCATGGGCGCCAGACACTTCTTGAATGCTAAGAGATCTTTTTTCTCTTGAACAGAAATGGGGAGGAGAGGGGATAGGGCCAGGACACCCTTAGGTAGTTGCAATGTCAATTGGCAGACTCCGAGACTTCTATAGGTAGACAGCCATGCAGGGAAAGGCATCCAGCAGGACACCACATCTGCATATGCAGGATCTCTGTCTCCTATGGCAACAGTCTTATAACAGTTCCTAACACAAGTTGTAACAAACTTCTTTCGTTTCTATACAATAACTTCTTGTAGATTCTCAGTCCACGAGCTCCCAGTCTCTCTCACAAGACTTGCTGATTCACTGCCAGTGAATCCCTTGAGCTCTTCCAATCTTCTTACTTAGTATCTTCCTCAGGCATCACCCCCGCTTCCATGCTGGGTCCCTGGCTTGGCACTCCAGATACTCCTCAAGCGTCACTCCACTGGCTGGCTTGGCACCTGCTTAAGTTTCCCAATTCTTCACCATCCCCAGTTGGTGAGAATACTGCTCCGGTACTTGCTTCAGCTGCTCACTGTGGTCCCTGGTAATAAGGTGGATGGTCCCTTAGTGGCGACAGCTTCCCCTCTACCTCCGATCACGACAGGTTCTCTCACTGGCAGAACCGTCACTTCTGGTTGGACTGCAAGCCGCAATCCCAACCCTGCACTGCTCTCTTGCTTCTGGATAGGCCCACAGACAGCCTAGCAGCCAGATGTACCCGGTATAGGCCCAAACTCCGGCCTAGCAGCCCAGGCAGCAAAACACACGTCCACTCAGACAGCCATCCAGGTGGCACAGAACCCCAATCAACTGACTCAACCCAAAAATATAGGTTCTCCTAGCAGGCCAAGGGATTTAAGAAAGCCCCTGCCCATTGGCTGAGATACCACATATACTCCTAATCTGTCCTTGCTTTGCCCTCGTCTTATCTAATGTCACCAGGTACCCTGCTACCTAGCAGCAGAAGAGAGAAGAGCAGCAATTCCCGACTTAGGGTGAACTCAATTGATCCATAACAATTGGCCAAGGCAAATACACCTGGCAGGTAAATTTAGGAGCAACCCTACCTAGACATTAGGATGCTACATTAGCAATGAAGTTCAGTGGCATGGGCAGCTGGAAAGGTTACTAATCTCTTTCTTTCATATAGGTATTTGCTGTCCCAAAACGCAGTGGCGGCTCGTCCATATGGGGCGCATGGGCGCCCCCCCTCCATGTGTCTGCCCCCCTAAACTACATGCAGGGCACCGGACGCATGGATTCCAATCAGTTTTTTTTTTTTTTTAGAAGTAGGTGATTAGAGCAGTGGTTCTCAACTCCTGTCCTCAGGACCCACTAACAGGCCAGATTTTAAGTATTACCTTGGTGAGATGCAGACTAGAATACTGCAATCCCTGAGCAGCAAACTATATCACCTGTGATGCATTTCAGTTATCTTGCAAACTTGGCCTGTTGGTGGGCCCTGAGGACTGGAGTTGAGAACCACTGGATTAGAGCCTGAGGCTCTAATAGACTTCAAAGAAGGGGGGGCTCAGGGCGCACCCAGTTGTTGTGTACAATAGTGAATTAATAGCGACCAGTGGGGGGTGGCTTATACTACCAGCCGCCACTGCTCAAAGGTTTTGCTCTAAACCATACCATTGTAGCTCTGGCTGTATTTTTAGGGTCATTGTCCTGTTGGAAAGTGAACCTCCACCCAAGTTTCAAGTCTTTTGCAGTAACAGGTTTTCTTCTAAGATTGGCCTCTATTTGGCTCCATCCATCTTCCCATCAACTCTGACCAGCTTCCCTGTCCCTGGTGAGGAAAAGCATCCCCACAACATGATGCTGCCACCACCATGTTTCATGGGGGGGATGGTGTGTTAAAGGTGATGTGTAGTGTTCGTTTTCTGCCACACATAGCGTTTTGCTTTTAGGCCAAAAAGTTAAATTTTGGTCTCATCTGACCGAAGCACATTCTTCCACATGTTTGCTGTGTCCCCCACATGGCTTCTCACAAACTGCAAACAGAACTTCTTATGGTTTTCTTTCAACAATGTCTTTCTTCTTGCCACTCTTCCATAAAGGCCAGATTTGTGGAGTACACGACTAATAGTTGTCCTGTGGACAGATTCTCCCACCTGAGCTGTGGATCTCTGCAGCTCCTCCAGAGTTACCATAGGCCTCTTGGCTGCTTCTCGATGAATGCTCTCCTTGCCCGGCCTGTCAGTTTAGGTGGACGGCCATGTCTTGTTAGGTTTGCAGTTGTGCCATACTCTTTCCATTTTCAGATGGTAAATTGAACAATGCTTCGTGAGATGTTCAAAGCTAGGGATATTCTTTTATTAACTAACCCTGCTTTAAACTTCTCCACAACTGTATCCCTGACCTGTCTGGTGTGTTCCTTGGCCTTCAAGATGCTGTTTGTTCCCTAAGGTTCTCTAAAAAACCTCTGAGGGCCTTACAGAACAGCTGTATTTATACTGAGATTAAATTATACACAGGTGGACTCTATTTACTAATCTAATCTTCTGAAGACAATTGGTTCTATTATATTTTAGTAAGGGGTATCAGAGTAAAGGGGGCTGAATACAAATGCACGCCACACTTTTCAGATATTTATTTGTAAAAAATGTTGAAAACAAATTTTCCTTCCACTTCACAATTATGTGCCGCTTTGTGTTGGTCTATCACATAAAATCCTAATAAAATACATTTATGTTTTTGGTTGTAACATGGCAAAATGTGGCAAAATGTGGAAAATGTCAAGGGGTATGAATATTTTTTCTAGGCACTGTATGTTATTGCAACTCATAGTATGAGCGTTAGTGTATTGCAATGACACTCAGTGCTGGGACAAGGTCATCCAGCGCCCAGGACAAAGATGACAAACTGCGCCCCCCTCATCCCTTAGGGTTAGGGTCAAGGTACACTTAACCGTGCAATAAACCATTGCACCAAATGTAGGGGGGGGGAGTGGGTCAAACAAGCATTCCCATGAAGGGATCTAATAGTCTCCCAAGGGTTTGAGTGGATCCGAGACAGCCAATTCCTCCGTAGGATTGTGAATATCGATATAAAAGCAAATAGAAAGAATCTACTGCTCTCTGTCATATAATCATTTATTCATTAAATGTAAAACCACTTACAATTCTGACACTTGTCACAAGTGCACAAACGAGCGCTCGGGGTATAGACTTCTACACAAAAAGGGAATTCCCTTAAATGGACTTTGAAGGCATTGATCTATAAAAAATATATTGCACAGTATTGTATATTAAAATAAAGAGTATTTATTCAAACAATGAGGTTAAAAACATAGTCATTGATCAATGGTTGGAATGTATAAATATCTGTATGAGGACACCAAGATTTAAGCACATGAACAAATGTTGTCCTTAACACAACGCGTTTCAAATAAAACTTTTTCTTCAGGGGTGTTCTTTAGAGGACATAGGTGTATATCTACAACATTACATGAAATTTATATTAACCTCCCTGGCGGTATGATTCTGTCAGATTTTAGGTGCTGAAAGCGGTACAATTATTTTGCATGGAAATTTGGCGTTTTATATTGCAGGCCTGTAATTCTTAGGAATAACACACTTAAATCTGTCCAAACCAGAGTCTAGTAGACATCACGGGTATGATAAAGTTTGAAACACAAAATCATAAATTATAATATAATAAATAACTATAAATAATTATAACAAATAATAATATAATAATAAAAATTATTCAATAATGTAATCAAATCAAAAACACAGAAATTTGCTCAGTTGCAGAATTGTCGCTTTCATTAGATTTAGTGTTTGATGACGAATTTCCCCACAAATCGCTATCGCTCAATTCTGAAAGTGATTCTAATTTATTATCGCTGTTTTCTAGCTGGTCTAAAACCACTTTTGACATAAAGGGACACTTTTTGGTTGCTATGGACAATCTCCAAATTCCAGGCAGAAAAAACTGTATTTATAATATAAAAGTGCATGCAGGACACTGGACAGACCATTAGGGACAAAGGGGATGTGTAATTTTTTTTTATACAGTACTGTAATCTGTAAGATTACAGTGTACTGTATGTGTATTGTGTTTTAACTTTTTTGAATTTGTCGCAGGGAACGGAGCTCGGCGGCACTCGGGCACTGTGTGAATCGAGCAAGGAGACAGCTCACACACACAGTGGGGAGACTTCGCATGATCCAGGGGACAAGGTAAGTAACTCTCCTTCAATGCAGCCCCGAGTCTGGCTTGGGGTTACCACTAATGGTACTGAAATTCCACACCGAGCCAGACTCGGGAATATCGCCAGGGAGGTTAAGTATCATACATTGATGTATATTAAAAAAAGTTTTTCCAGTAAGATGGCCGCAGGTGACGTCATGCGTGGCTCCTTGCCTCGCACACGTTCCGTCCTGGGTAGGACTTCGTCAGCGTGTAAACTTATATTATAATGAATAAACTTACCTCCAGAACCTGAAGTGCCCCTCATACACAGAGTTGGTTTACAATCTCAATAACATTCATGCATTTATAAAATGCATGACACAACGTCATTCTAAGGTCATGTGTACACACGCAGTCATAGAGCTTTGTGGTTTGCTTGAGCTGCCAAAATATATTTTCTAAAATGATGCAAAATTTCAGTCCAGAGTAAAAACTTTTACAGATAATAATTGGTAAAATATTATTTCCCAAGATATATTTATTAAAAGAAAATAAATTATTAATAGTATTATTATATATTATGCAATTTTTTTTATTATTTTATATAATTTTTATATTGTTTTTTCTTTTTTTGTACAGAAGGGGGCTCCTTTTGTCCGGGGGCCCAGGGCAGTTGCTCCTTTTGCCCCCCTTATAAATCCGGCATCGACTGCAACTGAAAAAATACTGCCCATTTTCGGTCTCTTCCTGTATATTGGCAGCCCATTCTAAAAAATAGGCTTTCCTAGCGCAACGCACAAAAACAGATGACACACTGCATATTCACACAATGCATGTTAATGCAATGCACAGGAACTGAAAAATGTGAATCTAACCTACACGTTTTAGAAAAGCACGACTTTGACATTCCAGTGTTCCAGAATGAGGGGGAAGAGTAAACAGAAATGTAATAATGAGAATATTATCAGATCCTACTGTAAGTTAATTATCTTTGTCGGGGTGGAGTACCATGGAATTCCGTGCTACCTAATACGACTTGATTTTTATATTGGGAGATAATCATCAGTTGTGAAAAAAGAAAAATGGTTTAATGTTTCTAGCTTGAGATTACGCTGGAAAATATTATAGCTGTGAGGCCATGGAAAGCCCGATTCAGCCAAAAAGCCAGCTGTGTGCTCCTACAGCCAACAAGTGTTAACGCATTTTTGAATTTAACACAATCTGTTAAAGGTGTTAAATTTGAAAAATGGTCATTGTCAAGTGTAGCTTGAAGCAAAAAAAAAAGGTTAACAAAAAAGGAAAACAAGATGGCATCACGTCTTTTGTTTACTTCTTTCTTTTTCTTGAATTTTATTACAATTTTTTTTTTTTTTAATGTGAAAAAATTACAAGCACTTTTAAAATAATTTAAACATTTTTTAAATCTTTTTAATTTAGAATTAAACACTTTCACATATATTGCCACTAAAATCTGCATTAAAAAATAAAATTAGCCTCGGAGACCATTGTGTGATCCGGGAATGGTGCAACAATACCCTTTAAATGACCACAGTACTGATCACATTTCTCTTTCTAAGTTTTAACGTACCTGTTAGCAACAGAAATGTCTCATGTTTTTATGTGCAATATTCAGGAAAGTCATGTCGAGATAACTTCATTGTCACTGATTGTGAATTCAAGACTTGTCATGTACAGTTTGAACGTGTATCCATGCTTTCTGCTCAAATAAAAACTATGTTTAATGCAAAAAAAAAAAATAAGACTCTTAATACTCTTTTAATAGAAAAATCTATTGAACTATTTTCATGAGTTATATATTATACTATTTCTATGTTATACATTTTTTACCGCTTACATGGGGGATCCAAAGTGTAAAACTATATTTTTTCATCCATAATATATTTCTTCTGACCTAATTTATTGACAGGTTATACTAAAACCTGGGGCAGACAATTTTTTTACACCCCCGCACCCTTTTTTTTTTTTTATAAGTATAAGGTTTTATTTAAATTTCAAATAGGAAAGTACATAGACAAATAGAGAAAAAGACCTGGTGGTCCCAGAGAATGTCTCCATAATGTTTGTCTAACCCTCACACACCTCTTAAAGCGGACCTTTACTCATTTTTTCATCTTTCCATCTATTAAATCTTCTGTCCTTGTTGTTTTAACTTTGGATATTAAAACATTTTTTTTTCTGGCAGTAAATACCTTATACAGCCCACTTCCTGTTTCTTGTCTGGTCATTCGCCTAGGCTTATGACATCATGCACAGCTCTCTGACTCACTCTCATGAGAGTTTGCCAGGAAGGGAGGGGGATGAGTCATAAGATGGTCAATGAGAGCTGCAGAGCTGGAGGTGTGTCTGTGTAAATCGGATGAGCTGCTTACAGTTAAAATGGCTGAAGCCAGACTCAGTGGAGGGAGAAAATCCAGGAAGTGAACAGGCAGCAGCCCACAGTTAAAATGGATGCAGCCAGATTCAGTGGAGGCAGATTTCTGCAGCATATTTGGCAAGTACAGAATCGCAGTATAAATAAAGTATATATATATATATATATATATAAAATAATATGCAAAGTGATTGTAGGGAAGCTTCAGAATGGCAAAGATGTTTGAATTACAAATTATGTGAGCAGACTGCAGTTCCTCTTTAGGGTAAAATTATTTTAGTTTTTTCCTTTGTTTTCTCCTGTTGATCCAACCAGTAAATCTTCTTTTTCCAGCTTTCTTTAACAGGACAAGCTGCCCAGTAAAAGTGTCAGTTAGAGGGTGGAGACAAACCATTTAACACTGACAGATTTTATTCATTAGTTCATATCCCAAATAACAAAAAAAACAACTTGTAACTGCTTAAAAAATATGAGGTAGAGTTGCTCCATGTAAATCTGCAAGTACATCTATGAAAACAGTGAAAATCATGGGGTGCTCACACGTAGCATTTGAGGAGTAAAAACCAATGGATTTTGCACCCTAACAACAAGGCAGGATGTAGGGATTGCTATCTGGGTTTTTTTTGGCCAGGCTTCCAGGTGGGCCCAAATGACCTGCAGGTATGACAATAAATTTAAGCTCCATTAAACCTGGGCAATCTGCAGCGTTAGCAGCAGCCGCTCGTTTTTTTTTGTAACTTTTTTGTGTTTGTTTAGTTGAGCGTTTTTGCACTTGCACCATTCATTTGAATCCCTTTGACTCCCTCTGCTCCAAAAATACTCCAAAAAAGCTCATGTACCAAATCTTGGCACAGAGCCAGGAGCGTTTGACAATTGCTGCAAAATCGCCCCGCATTTGGGGTGCCGTTAGGAAGTAATGGCATCCCAAGCACGTTCAGCATTTTACAGCGATTCTGGAATCACGGGCAGAAACGCGGCGCTTCCGCCCACGTTTCGAATCGATTAGGTGTGAATGGAGCCTTAATAAACATTTTACAAAGTTGCAGAGCTTATAATACTTACTGGGGCCCCTTCACTATATACAGTATGTTATTCTCAGGAAAAGGTGACCTTATCCTTTAATTCCAGGAGCTAAGGGCAATATTAAGATAACTGAGCACCCCGGCTATGGGAGCTTTTGGTGCAAATATTGGTGCAAATCTCCGTAGCTTGAGATATGTACATTTGTACCAAAAGGTGTCTACTTTATAAACAAATTGCCAGTTTGTAGCTTTAATGTTTCTAAAGCTGTACTTAGAATTAAAACATCATTATTTGGCACAAAATAGTGCTAAGTCATATTTTGCAAGGTTGTTATGACTACTTGACATGAAAGTCAATATATATTTTATATATGTATATATGATAAAAATATGTACTTGGCTATGAAATCCCTATAATGCACTGAAGTTTTTCTATGAGCTCCTAATATATGGTTTGTTTCTATAACCACAGCTCTACCAGTGCCCATTAAGCTTCTTAGTGTTTTCTTACTTCTGGCAGGGTATAGCCCTCAATTAATAACCTAGTATACCACACTGTAAAACAAACCAATATATTAATGGCCAACATCTTAAGGCTTTTGATTAATCGTTCCTGTGTGTCCAAATACACCATATTACTGTTCATTCAAGACAGACTTTAAAGAATGTTTCAGAACATAAGTAGCTGGCAGAGGTTGATTTGGTGATGCTATATTTCCTGTGGTTACTACCACATGATCTACACACTCAGAACTCAGGGTTTAGATGTAAAATCCGGACCAGTTTTTCTCGATGTCAATCTTTATGAACATATATGCTAATTATATCATTTTAAAGCTACTAAAGAACATCTAACACATTCATTCTATAAAGGCAGTCCCCTACTTACAAACATCCGACTTACAAACGGAGGGAGACAGACAGCAAAACAAATGTTACAGGGGTGACAACCCTTCCCTATGTTTTTCAAAATGCTAAAAAATTTACCTGTTCCGACTTATGCCGCGTACACACGATCGATTTTCTCGACGGTGAAAACACCGTCGAGAAAATCGACGGCTTGTTCCCCTACACATGGCAGTTTTTCCAGTAATTTTTTCTCTTGGTCGAGAAAAACGACTGTGTGTAGGCTTCCCGGCAGTGTTTCCCTATGGGAAGACTGCCGTGGAAAAAAATGCAGTGAATCACGACGAGAAAAATTAGAGCATGTTCTAATTTTTCTCGTCGTGATTAATGCCGTTTTTCTCGTCGGGAAAAATTACCAAAAGCCCACACACGGTCGTTTTTCTCGTCAAAGAGAAAAAATTTCATTTTTCCCGACGAGAAAAATGGTCGTGTGTACGCGGCATAACAAACAGATTCAACTTAAGAACAAACCTACAGTCCCTATCTTGTTTGTAACCCGGGAACCGCCTGTATTTATTAATCTAGTAGGCTAGGAGTAAGTAGAGAAGGCCCTTTTTTATCTCCTTTCTCCAAGTTCCTGAGGTGCAATAATACCATTGGTTTGTGGAATGTTCCTTGTCAGAAAAATAGAATCACGTGATAGTTTTGGCCAGTGTTTCTCAACCAGGTGCACCCTGGGTTGCCGTGTGGGTACCCCAGGAGTGCCACAAACATAGGACCCAGTTTGCCCTGTATTAGCGTCATGAGTTGCCATGGTGGGCCGTGGGCTGGCCTCTAGCATAATAATATTCCATGGCGTTCTAGGGCCACAACTCTTGACATCATGTGCTGGTCCATCTGCACAATGGCATCACATGATGCTGGTCCAGGGCAGGTGGTGTGCAGACCTGCTCCAGGCATTTAAAAGAGGATGGAAGTTCTTCAGACATGCTCCAACTTACACTGCTAGAGCCAAAATGTAGAGTTCTGATGTGAAGAAGGGTCTGAGTGATTGGGGAAAACTCTAGGATGATGGAACTCTGCCTTGGAGACATTCTGATGTGAAGGGGGGGCTCTGATATATTGGGAGGTCTCGGATGAGATGGAGAGACTCGTATAGGATGGGGGACTTTGACAAGATGGGGGGACTCTGACAAGAAGGGGGGCTTCTGATATTAATTTAACTGCTTACGGATCAGCCGCCGCAGTTATACTGCAGCAGGTTGGCTCCGCTGCGCAGACCGTCGTAGCTGTACATCGGTCTCTTTAAGCGGGCTAGCAGACACGCACGCCCGCTGCATCACAGGGGTGCCGATGCTCGTGACCGGCGGTCGCGATGAACGCCGGCCGCGAGGGATAGCGGGCACGAGAGGCAGAATAGGGACACGTGTGTGTAAACAAACACGTCCCTGTTCTGTGAGCTGAGGAAAGACAGATCGTGAGTTCCTAATAGCCAGGAACCACGATCCGTAATTTCCTCTAGGTCAGTCCCCTCCCCCACAGTTAGAACACAGATTAGGGAACACAATTAACCCCTTGATCGCCCCCTAGTGTTAACCCCTTCCCTGCCAGTGACATTTTTATAGTAATCAGTGCATTTTTAAAGTACCGATCGCTGTATAACTGCCAATGGTCCCAAAAATGTGTCAAAAGTGTCCGATGTGTCCGCCATAATGTTGCAGTCCCGATAAAAATCGCAGATCGCCGCCATTACTAGTAAAAAAAATAATAATAATAAAAATGCTATAAATCTATCCCCTATTTTGTAGACGCTATAACTTTTGCGCAAACCAATCAATATACGCTTATAGCAATTTTTATTACCAAAAATATGTAGAAGAATACATATCGGCCTAAACTGAGAAAAAAATTTGCTTTTTTTAAAAAAAAAAAAAATGGGGATATTTATTATAGCAAAAAGTACAAAATATTGTGTTTTTTTTTTCAAAATGTGCGCTTTTTTTTGTTTATAGCGCAAAAAATAGAAATCGCAGAGATGATCAAATACCACCAAAAGAAAGCTCTATTTGTGGGGAAAAAAAAGGATCTCAATTTGGTTAGGTACAGCGTTGCACGACCGCGCAATTATCAGTTAAAGTGACACAGTGTCGAATCGCTAAAAATGGCCCGGTCATTGAGCAGCCAAATCTACCAGGGCTGAAGTGGTTAATCAAGGCGGTTGTGTGCATTATTCCAGACTCAGGTTTTCCATTGATGAGTAACATTTAAAATAATTAAATTTTAGACTGGGATTCCTTGAGATTTTGCAAGTTTTAAAGGGCCCCGCAACAGAAAAAAGGTTAAGAAACACTCATTTAGCCAACTAGGCCCATTGCATCTAATGCTGCGTACACACGATCAGAATTTTTGACAAGAAAAGTTTGATGTGAGCTTTTAGTCGGAAATTCCAACCGTGTGTAGGCTCCATTGGACTTTTTCTGTCGGAATTTCCGACAACAGAAATTTGAGAGCTGGTTCTCATTTTTCCGACAAGAAAAGTTCTTGTCGGAAATTCCGATCGTCTGTATGCAATTCCGACGCACAAAAAAACACGCATGCTCTGAATCAAGCAGAAGAGCCGAAATGCCTATTGAACTTCATTGATCTCGGCTCATTGTACGTCTTGTACGTCACCGCTTTCTTGGCGGTTGGAATTTTATGTGACCGTGTGTATGCAACACAAGTTTGAGCCAACATTCCGTCGGAAAAAAATACACGGTTCTCTTGTCGGAATTCCGATCGTGTGTACGTGGCATTAAGGTATAAATCAGCTAGAAATTCATTCGTAATTACCAGAGACCTTCAAAATGTGGCATTTATTTTTACAAAATGTGGCACTAAAAAATGTGGCAATATGGCACTTATTTTGGCCAAATGTGGCATTTATTTTTCAACTTTCCACCCCCCTTCCCATCGTAAAAGGGATATTAAATCGTGCAACTTGAATCATATTAACTACTTTATTACTATTTACAGGTATTTACAACAATTTTAGTTTTAATTATATTATAATTTTATGTGAGCGACTATGTTCTCCATAGAAAAATTGAGGCGACAGTCGTTGAGGATGTACTTCATACCTCCCAACTGGCACGGATTGTGCGGGTTTTACCCGCAGAGGCTCCTCCTTCCCGCACTCCCGCGAGACTACAATGTTTCCCGCACAGCAGGAAACATGAACAGAAGAAGAAGAGCAGCAGCAGCAGGTAAGAGCCCCCCCTCGCGATCGGCGCACTAGTATGCCCCCCCGATCGGCGGCCCCCCGCCGTGCCCCAAACCCCCCCCCCGCTTAAATTTTTTTTTTTCTTGCAATTTTTTTTTTTTTTTAAATGTTCCGGCGGCAACCATCACCCCCCCCCCGCTCATCAACAACTTCTGTGGCAATTCCCGGGTTTTTTTTGGCAATGTCCCGCACCCCCCCCCTGCATCAGAATGTCCCGCGAAGGGACTTTACAAAGTTGGGAGGTATGTGTACTTTAATTTTGAAAAAGTCCTCTCTACGTCGGCTGATGTTCCAGGCGCGTATTTCATTGCCAGCACGTCTGCAGCGTCCCAATCTTCTTTCAGCGTTGATTCTTTTCCTTCGAGGTTCGCGGCCATGCTCCTGACTTCCTCCCAGCCACAATTCCTGGTCAGGACGGCCTGTACTTTAGCCTTAATCCTCTTTCCAATGGCTCCTGGGTAATCTGTGTTGGCAATTCCCTCCGCCACAGAGGTCGTCAGGAGAATCTTCTGAGACTGAAGCTGCTCGATGACTTCTGGAATTGACTTGAAATTGGCCTCCAAAAATATTTTTTTCCCCGCCGAGATGAGTTTATTGACTTTGGGGTGCTCTTCCCGCGTATGGAATCCGCAACACAATGTAGTCCATGCGCCAGACACGTCTTGTGGATAATTTTTGGGTAGATAGCCTTAAGGGTCCTCCCCACGCTCAGCATGTATGCTACACTATCCGTGACAAGTAGTAGCAAGCGTCCTGCCGTGTCGGGGGCTCCTTCCACAGCAGTCCTGAAACAAATAAATAAATGAAATATTAGCATGCTGTATATAAGCACTAAAAATGGCACCGTGACAGACAAAAGCTAAAATTATAGCCTAAAGGGTGCTGGTTTAGTAGTAGTAGTAGTGTAGGAAAAAAAAGGCACTTACTCAGGGCTTCCTGGACAGTTTGGACGATGGTTGAAGCATTGTTTTTTTTCCATCTGAGCCACGTGGATAAGATGATCTTTTTGGGCATTGTCAGGATCCAATTTTCCCACAACGACGTTGGCGATGTATCGTCCGAGTGAGTCCGTTGCTTCGTCTACGCTGAGCCAGATCCTTGAGTCACCAATGTCCTTGCGAATTTCCTCCAAGTTCTAAGAAAGAAAAATATATACACGTATACAGTCGGCACCATTTAAAACATGAACATTTGTTTTTTTTCATACCTACACGTAAACATGTTTGTAAATTTTTACTCATGGATCTTAATTTTTGCAGAAGGTACCTATGCGTGATTTGAACATAAACTATCATTGAACGTTGCTTACCTTTTCACACAATTGAGGTACCATTTGTCTTAGGGTGCTCACGCTTGGCAATTTGACGCTACAGTACTTGTCAAAAAATTTCGCGCATGGGGACCCTTCTCCAGTTTATGTAACGGAATGCCTCCTTTAAGGAAAGCCATGGTGACGTCTCTGGAAAATTCCTGGACCTCGGGCCGAATTTCCCATGACACCACATCTCTAAGGAGCTGCTGCTGCTTCCGATCAGTACTCGGAGCTTTGTTCCTTGACAGGTGCTGCTCGCTTTTCTTGTGCACGTCGAATTGCCACTTCTTCTTAAACTCATACTGTAAATTAAATACAAGAAAAAGTTTTGTATTCAGTACCGGTAAAAATTCTCCAGTAAAAGTCTGTTTCCTACACAGGCCAGAATAGATCAGATTCGGAACGGGGACTAAGGTGAGGACAGAAAACAGTTTTCAACTATAGAAAATTTTGACACTTGAGGAGCATTTCAAGGCTACTTGGGGTACAAGGATGTTGGGTACCATAAAACGAACGTTAGTGGCCATAACTTCAAAATATACAGTGCTTGTGGAGTGGAAGTAATAGAAAAAGGTGACATTCTCTCGAAAAATGGAAAAAGTGAGAGAAATGAGAATGATATAGGTATAGGTAAGAAGAGTTCTCAAAGACAACTGAATAAAAACGTACCGATTTCGTGCACAACTTGCAGAATATCTTCCCACCTTCCACAGCGAAATTGCTGTCACCATTAATCCACTTCTTGAAAAGGGTTACGTTTGAACCAGCAACTTTAGGCATATTGAATTAGGAAAACACGAAAAAGTAAAACACGAACGATGACTTCAGTAATACACTTCAGCTTGGTATGAAGGATGTGGGAAAGGGAGCTGATATACTGTATATACGCGTTTCCCTACGGTCCCCCCCCCCGCTAATGGATTTTTACATACAGTGTACACAAACATATACACTGTGGGACAATCCCCCCTCCCCCTTAGCAGCCAATCCACATACACATGTACATCCCATAATAGGTTTATCTTAAGGCAGACAGAACAATGTGAGGTCATTAACATTTAACAATGAGAGAGGCACAATCCACATTGCCTCCCAATACACAAACAATAGGGAAGTCTGCCAATGACAGTCTGTGTGTCTCTCTCACAGACAAGCACATGGAATACACTGTGTAAGGTGGTATTAAATCTTCATATTTCTATATGAAGACATTGCTGACAAATATTACTGTCCCACTTGAAGAATATTAGAATATTTTTCTTTTTTCTTGGCCCAAATGAGGCAAAATAAGGCAAAAAATTTGGCATTTTCCCGAAAATCTGTGAAATATGGAATTTCACAGAAAAATTGGCAAAATGTGACATTTTAGTATGGTGCCTTGGCAATGTGGTGTAGCGGCCTCCTCTCTCTTCTCTCTTTTATCAGCTCGTCTGTCTCTTGTCTAGGGGTACCTTAGAGGAGAGAGTGTGGGGTCACCACGCCAAGCCTTCACCGCAGATGTTTGTGTGGTGGAAGCAAAGTTCTTATGTTACCTTTGGGTCGGTGTTCTGCACCTGGAGCCTCCAAAGAGAGTTACCTTGAACAATGTCTGTCAGGAAATGAGCCCCATACCATTAAAGTCCAACACTCCTTTATTCTTCTCAATGCACAAGTGAACACAATCAGTTGGACTCCCTTAGAGAACAGAACAGACAAGGAGGTGTGGATGCGAGTAGGCCCAGACACAATGAACTCTCCACTTTCCTTCCTGAAAGTGGGTTGCGGTCTCCGAACGAGGGGGGGATTTCCTTCCAGGCGGTCTCCGATGAGAGGCTCACCCGTCACTGGCAATATGCTGCACCAGGTCTTCAAGCAAGTATCTCCCACCGGTCCATTACGCCTTCCGGATTCGGGTACCCACTCCCAGGGTTCCACTGAGCTCCAGACCTCCATCCGAGTACCTCACCCCAGGCCAAAGGTGCCTGGGATGGAACATGACCTCCGAACGTCCTCTAGGCCTAGGCCGCCTAGGGGACCGACACGAACCACCGCTTACAGGCTGAAGGTGCCTGGGACTCGACCCAGTGACAAAGAGGGCCGGCCCCTTTATACCCTCTCCCAGCAAGCACGGCGGGTTCCCCGCCCCACCATACCGCTGCCGAGGGCGGACAAAAAGGGAGCACTGCACACAGCAATGGTTCAACCCCAGCCCAAGGCGACAGCGCCACCCGCTGGGCTGCAGGGAACTGCACATCACTGGTGTCTCTGCCAGTTTTAAATACACAGAAAAGTGTATACCCGCTACAGTGGCATTTGAAGGTCTCTGGTAATTACTAATGAATGTTATTTTTTTTTATACACAAGCTGAATTTGACGTACATGTTAGATGTCTCTGTAGAAGCATCGCTTACAAACGTTATTTGCATGTCACTGGCACAGAGTAAAGAAAGTCTTCACTTGGCTTTGTTGACAGTCACATTTCCCTACTTGTGATAGGTGCCACAATGGGGAGAAGTGTCCAATACATACCTAGACAGTGTTAAATCCAAAATCACCTTAAGAAGGCACAGAGTGCCCCGGGCCGATGTCAGACGAAAGATTCCTTCACATTACTGTCATGTCAAGCTGACGCTTTGGGTAGACTTATTGAAAGATGAGGATTTAAAAGGAAAGGTGTCACAAAAGTGGAAAAAGGAAAAACAAGCCTTGGAGACAAAGATGATATATGAACTGTCAGAAAATTCTTCAAAAGGGCCTAAACATTAACGCTTTTTATGACTTGCCCCATTGAAGGGATTAATGATTAAGTTTTAATCACTCTCTTTCAACAAGCCCATCTTGTCAGCAGCACCGCAGATCTGTCTTGCCATGTCAAAGTACATATTTTTAGCATCACACTTTAAACAATCATTTTTTTTTTAAACTAAGGTGTGTAGAGGTATTTTAAGAAATTCTCTAGTATGGCCTCTGTTACATTTTAAATGCATATCTTAGATTGGTAGCAGATGTATGACATTTTTGGTGTTTTCCTACCCATATTGTTACAGATCGCAGGCCAATCTGATGTACAGGCAGATATGAAGTGATATAGTACACGTCATATTTGTCAATGATGATCCGGCACTGCTTAAAGCATAACAATGGACTGCATTTCAGTTTTTTTAAATGATTCCCAGGGAGGTTTCAAAATTAAAAAAGCAGCATAGGAAGCAATACTTAGCTTCCTAATGGTGCTGTCCTGCAAAGAAATGCCATTAGATGTCCTCAGTCTTTTGGGTTGAAAGCTGGAAGAGAGCTGGTGACCTGTGAGTTTAGGGTGTGCCATCGACCCACCCCACAGGGCATGTCACTATGGCACTTTGCACTTTGCACTTACAGGACTTGATTTATAAAAGGCAAATAGGCTGTTCATTTTGCAAAGGAAGTTACACTCACCAGCCACTTTATTAGGTACACCTGTTCAATTGCTTGGTAACACAAATTGCTAATCAGCCAATCACATGGCGGCAACTCAATGGATTTAGGCATCTAGACGTGGTGAAGATGACTTGCTGAAGTTTAAACTGAGCATCGGAATGGGGAAGAAATGGGGAGTTAAAGAGGAAGTAAACCCTGATGGGTTTTACTTCCTCTTTATTTCCCAGCAAAGGTAAAGCATAATGGGCTACTATGCATCGCATAGTAGCCCATTATGTGTCACTTACCTGAAACTGAAGCCTGCGACGTCACTGCTGTCCCCTGTTGCAGGAAGCGTCCATTCTTCACCCCTCTTCCTTCCGGGGCCACGAACTCCAGCTCTGTGACTGGCCGGAGTCGCGTGATGCCGCCAGTCACGGCATGACCTTCCTTTAGAAATGACATGATCGCTGTTTCTAAAGTGCGCCTGCGCAGTTATCTACAGCGCATGCGCCGTAGACATCGGCACTCTTCTCAATTGTTGGTTTAGGAGATATTTCCAGCACCTACAGGTAAGCCTTAATCTAGGCTTTCCTGTAGGTAAAAGTGGTTGTACAAGGTGTACAACCACTTTAAGTGTCTTTGAATGTGGCATGGTTGACGGGCTGGTCAGAGTATTTCAAACATTGCTGATCAACTGGGATTTTCACACACAACCATCTCTCGGGCTTACGGAGAATGGCCCGAAAAAGATAAAATATCCAGTGAGCGGCAGTTGTGTGGAAGAAGATGCCTTGTTGATGTCAGCGGAGAATGGGCAGACTGGTTCGAGATGATAGAAAGGCAACAGTAACTCAAATAACCACTCGTTACAACCAAGGTATGCAGAATACCATCTCTGAACGCACAAGGCATCAAACCTTGAAGCAGATGGGCTGCGGCACCAGAAGACCACTCTGGGTGCCACTCCTGTCAGCTAAGAACAGGAAACTGAGGCTTCAATTTGCACAGGCTCATCAAAATTGGACAATAGAAGATTGGGAAAACGTTGCCTGGTCTGATGAGTCTTGATTTCAGCTGTGACATTCAGATGGTAGGGACGGAATTTGGTGTAAACAACATGAAAGCATGGATCCATCCTGCCTTATATCAACGATTCAGGCTGGTGGTGGTATAATGGTGTGAGGTATGTTTTCTTGGCACAATTTGGGCCCTTAGTACCAATTAAGCATCATTTAAATGCCACGGCCTACCTGAGTATTGTTGCTGAATATGTCCATCCCTTTATGACTACAGTGTACCCATCTTCTGATGGCTCCTTCCAGCAGGATAATGCACTATGTCACAAAGCTAAAATCATCTCACCACTGGTCTCTTGAACATAACAATGAAGTCACTGTACTCCAATGACCTCCACAGTCACCAGATCTCAATCCAATAGAGCACGCTTTGGAATGTGGTTTAACGGGAGATTCCATCATGGATGTGCAGTTGACAAATCTGCAGCATTTGCGTGATGCTCTCATGTCACTATGGACCAAAATCTCTGAGGAATGTTCCAACACCTTGTTGAACCTATGCCACGAAGAATTAAGGTAGTTCTGAAGACGAAAGGGGGTCCAACCTGGCACTAGGAAGGTGTACCTAATAAAGTAGCTGGTGAGTGTACACTTTGCAAGGGTGTCTGCCCCAGAGCTAAGTGAATGAGGTGAAGTTCTGCTGACTTCCATCATCCAATCATATGCAAATAAAACAATATCTTTTGGTAATTTTCCTTGCTCTTGATTGGGTATTCTGTGCAAAGTGATACTTCACCACATTTACTAAGGTCTGGGGCAAATTCCATTACAAAGTGCAACTTCCCTTGCAAAGTGAACAGGCTATTTGCCTTTTTCAAATAAATTCCACAGTGTATTGACATAGAGGGCATCATTGCCATCATCATGTGACACTCTCTGCATCATCAAGGTCTGACCAACCTGAAGATATCTGGAAAAAGTTATTTTTTTTTTAAACGTATAAAATACATGCAGGGGACCTACAAGCGGAGTTGGGTGAAAAATATGGCGAGGCAAGAGTTAGCTTTAAAATAGAATTGTGGCCAAGTTATGGGCATTCAAATATTTAAATATCTATGACACTTAGTAAATTAGATTTAAAACAAGCTCTCACTGACCTCTGTAGCTGCAGGCTCTGTGGAAGAATTCTTCCCCATTTTACAAGAATAGCAGTGAGGTCTTTCTGGTACTATAGTTTTATTGAAAATAGCAACATAACAGAGTACAAGCTGAGCAAATCCCATGCAGGAGATCAATACAAACAGAAAAAAATATGGTTATAGAAGAAACACACTTTTTGAGTTAGTCAAAGCAAAAGTGCAGTGGCTTCAGGCATCTAGTGACGGAAATGGCAACGAGTGTCCAAGCACAGTAGCCCAGGGCTGAGTGGTGCAGGAGGGGTAGGGTTTCCCATCCCTTGGTATAAGAAAAAATATATTAAAAAAGGTAGAGGTAAAGCCCAGGTCCGGGTCTGAATTGGAAAGGGGGAGGGGTAAAGAGGAAAAAAAGGCGGGGTTGGGTTGGGGGGGAGGAGAAGAGGATAGAGGGAGAGGCAGATAACAAGTCATGAGAAAGAGAAGAAAAGGATAAACAAGACTAAGTAAGGGAAGAAGAAAGTACCTGTGGGCTGGATGGCATTCTACAGCAGTGGGGATACCCGGACTGCTCAGGGGCAGAGTGGGGAGAGCATAAGACCACCATGGGCTCCGCACTGAGGAATTTGGATTCGGAGTCATGGAAAATACTGGTCATTTTCTTGTGGATCATGAGAGTAGTTAAAATGCTCTTCACCTCTGCAAACCCAACCAAGGGCTTCTTCTGGGCCCTAGCATGGCGCACTTTGCAGTTATGAAAAGATACGTGCCCAACCTCTGTTGATGTGGAAAGAGGCCTGGAAGGGGGCAATGGAGAAGTGCATGCTGGGTGTCCTTACAGAAAGGCACATGAAAAAGTGTTGATAGGCGGCCATAGACCCTTGACCAAAATCCCACCAATCGAAGGCAGGGCCACCAGATATAGATCTCATCTTCATGTTGGCCACAGCCCCTGAAACATCTATCACTGTATGATGGGTTTGAGTAAGCTATGCAGGTCGGGACCCAGTACCAGCGAAGGAGGACCTTGCAAGCCAAGGTGACTGTGTTAAATGAACATTTGTCTACAATTGACCAGGGTTTATTTCAGTCCTCTAAGTCTATAAGGGCTGCTATGTCTCGTACTCATTTGGAAACATATGGGTGGGAATAAGACAAACTCCCTACAATTAGGGAGGAGTAGATCGAGGAGATAGGGCCCCCGGGGGCCCAGGTGAGTGGTGGCAGAGGTGCTCAAATGCTGTTTTCTGCAACGGGAAAGAGGAATTGTGAAAATCCAGTGGCAGATTTGCAGGTAGCGATGCGACTCTGCAGAGGGTGTGTCGTGAGTCTCACAGATGGAGGCCCAAGATGGAAAAGTGGATCCCAGGAAAAGGCAGGCCTGAGAAAAGCAAAGGCCTGTGGTTGGTAGCAGTTACATAGTTACATAGTTGGTGAGGTTGAAAAAAGACACAAGTCCATCAAGTCCTACCTATGTGTGTGATCATATGTCAGTACAGTGGAACTTCGGATTGCGAGTAACGCGGTTAACAAGCGTTTCGCAATACGAGCACTGTATTTAAAAAAATCCTAACTCGGTTTGCGAGTGTTGTCTCAAAAAACGAGCAGGATTCAGGCCAAAATGGTGTGCAGTACCACGTTTGGCCTGAGGTGGGGGGCGCCGGAGCCGAGCGGAGCCGAACGGCGCCGTTTGGGAATGCTCGGATAGACTCGGAAAGACACAGAAATACTCAGTTCCCGAGCCTTTCCGAGGTTTGCAGAGGTCAGCCGAGGTGTCCTCGGGCCTTTCCGGCCGTTTCTGAGGCTCTCCGGTGCCCCCCTCCTCTGGCAACACGCGGTATTGCATGTCATTGAAGTCAATGCGGAACAAATTATTTTCGTTTCCATTGACTTCAATGGGGAAACTCGCTTTGATATGCGAGTATTTTGGATTACGAGCATTCTCCTGGAATGGATTATGCTCAAAATCAGAGGTTCCACTGTATTACATTTTATATCCCTGTATGTTGTGGTCGTTCAGTGAAGTCTTTTAAGTCAGATATCAACCCTCTGCTCTCCCCTGTTCCTCTACATGTCCTCTTTATTTACATTAGAGATTAGAAAGCTGGTAGGTTGCCAAGCCACTGATGTAATAGGGCAGCAAGAAAAATGTAGTATTAATGGACCAAGGCATGAAGATGAAGGTAAGTATCAGTAAATAGGGATGGGGGAAAAGTGACAGATTCCCTTTAACAGATGGTAACCTTGTGTCCCAGTAATACATTCACAGCTGTGCTCAACACTCACTGACTCTGAACCCTGAGAACTAAACCCCACCTAGGAACTTCAGAAGCAATCATCAATTGGGAGTGAATTGGTACCCCTACTGATCAAATGCACCCGTAGAGAGGACCTGTCTTACCTTAGCACAGAGGTGTAGCTTGAAGTTTGTGGGCCCCAATGCAAAAGTTGACCTGGGCCCCCCCACTACCACCCTCCACTTCCACCGTGCGTGCAGATATACTCACCGCACGGAAAGATACTCAAAGTTGCTTAAGAGTTTTGAGTTCCTCCTTACATCAGAGGACAGGGATCACCATTGGAGAATAAGAGGACAGGGATCACCCCTGGTAGGTCACTTGGCAGAGCTTCTTTCCCATCCCAGCACTGTATACAGCACCTCCCCCACACTACACAGGGCTGAAATCACATTCCTCAACACAAGTCTGTCAGCCACAATCTTCACAGGCTGTTTCTGGCTTTTATGTTGCCGTTCCGACCTGTGAAATTCTCTGATCGGAACGGCAGAGTAGTTGCAGTAGGCCGATACACCCTTTGCAGATCATAGCTAACTGGCTGTGTTGTAAAGGAATGTGATTTCAGCCCTGCGGAGGAGGCGCAGTATAGAGTGATGTAATAGAAAAGGAGATCAGCAGCCGGGCATAGCATCCAAGGCGGAGGGGGTGGTCAGGGGGCTTTGGGGGGGCAACTTAGATCTGGGGGGCAAAGCCATGTGACACAAAATCTGGAGCCTGCAGCCCCTCAGGGGCCCCTCAGGACGTGTTAAGGGATTTGTTTTAGCAATTTCTGAAGGTTTCTCTGTCAGTGTTGGCAGGTGTTGGGGGGAGGTCACCTCCTGGAGGTGTGTGTCTTTTCCCCAGTTGTCAGGGAATGTGTGTAAGCAGACATCCCCAGGTGGGGGGGGGGAGGTACAGAGAATCCCAGCTGGTAACTAGGAGACACTGAGCGGTGTCTTACCTCACCAGAGAAAGCGGTCCCATCGTGGCTACAGGACGGCACGGAGAGGTGTGGACTGTGGAAGGCAAAGTGGAAGCCCAGTACTGGAGCATGTCTGTGGGGCCCTAGGGCAGTTCGTAGCTGGACTTTGTGGAGGACATGATAATAATATCACAGGGGGGCTGCAGGGGCCTCCTGGAGCTAGGGGCGGGGTTGCGATTGTGACCCCTGCAACCCCTTATGCTACGCCCATGCCTTAGCATAGGTATAGTCAGCCTCTTATGCCATTATTTAATTGCCTAGCTTTCACCCTGGGGGGGGGGGGGGGGGCTGCTGTTTGTTTGGCTCAGCATTATCTGAACAGGTGTTTTAGTTTTGGCAGGGGGTGACTATCCTCTTGTATTTAATTACCCCAAGTCTAATTCAGACATGCAAAATTTAGCCAATTTAGCATTTCTAATAACTGCCCCTTTCAATTTCAAAGAGCAGCTCCTTCCAGTGTTGACTTTAACATTTAGGTTGACGGATCTGTCATATTTTATACACTCCTGTACCTTGTCTGCCTGAGTGAAGGTTTGTCACCCATTTAGCTGGATTTCATTAAACTTTTGGCTTCGAATGTTGACTCAGGAGTCACAAAACCTGGTGGGCAGACTCTCCGTTCTCAGCTGCAAAACAGACCACAGTTTTAGGATAGAATAACATACCCAAAATAAATAATCATTATAGGTAGACTCGTTTTTCTTGAAATACTTATATGGTATTGTGACCTCATACCTGCTTTCTTCATCTTTAACAAGCTGTCAGAATTCAATGCAAATAAAATATTTTTTATCTAGTTATCATTTGTTTTTTCTTTCTTTTTTGCAAGATGAAAAAATAACATGTTGACAGCAATGTTCCACTGATGTTGACTCAAGTGCTAATATGGACATGGTTACCAAAGAACTTCTGATGGTATAGCGATTAAAAAAAAAAAAAAAAAAATTGTATTTATTAATAATAATAATAATAATAATAATAATAATATTTAAAAAAATAGTTGCATACAATTCCATTCTAAGCTGATGTTTGTTGAATCATCTCTGTATAAAAGTCAGCTATTGACAAGCAGATCAGACTTTCACTGAATTGAAACACCACTAATAAAGATGAGCTTCAGGTTTCACGCAAAATCAAGTCATTCGCAGTTCAGGTGTAGCACCACCCTCTCCTCTTAGGGTAAAGGAGGGGCACCCATGTCACAAGCCCATGTCCTCTAGTTTAGAGGTCAGGCAGTGTATATGTACCTGGGTCCCGCAGCGAGTTACCTCCTTCCACTGGTTCCCATCTCCAGAGTGTAGAGACGGAGTCTGTACTTTCCCCTCTTTAATAAAGTCAATGTCCAAATCACTTAAAATCCAACGTTGAGTTTATTTTGTATCTTTGCTTGATAGATAAGAGAGAGTAGATGAGAGATAATAGTTGAACTAGAGCAGATTCAGGCACAGAACTCCCAGATTTATCACCACTCGGTCCCGAGTGGGTACAGCTCATCCGGATAATCCCTCTATGGTCCTAGCAGCCGGTGTGGAGCTCAAACAAGCAATTTAAATCCTCCAAGGACAAGTTCAGTCTGTCCTCAAAGAGCAGCAGCACTCTGCAGGGTCAGTTCTGCGGAGCATAGGATCCTTCCCTCCGACAGGTCACCAGGCCTTTCCCGAGACAGCAATCTAACTATCACTCATCTCCTTTTATGGGACCGATCCTCCCCTGGCTTCCTCTTGGTCGGAGCGGATACCCTCACCCGGGCATTCTAGGACTCCAGAATTCTGCCTGTAGACCCAGTTGAAGGTACTGGGCCTACCCGGCATGTTGCGGTCTGGGTACGCACCCCCCTCCTTAGGGGGCACACTCCTCTGTGTACTTTTCCCCGGGTCTCTCCTTCAATGAAAATGGCATCTGCCTCTTTTATATCCTCTCCCGGCATGCACAGCACGCAAAACCAGCCCACTGTATGGTAGCCGAGAGAGGACATCCAATAGCGCCAATGCAACCTATGGTTCAACCCTGACCCAACATGGCAGTGCCACCTGCAGGCCACAGGGAACTCCACATAGGCACACAGCAAAAAAGCAGAGTCCAGCACAATTAGAAGGCCCGAACCATACTAGTGCTCGGGTCATCCCCCTAAATTTAGACATAGAGACCCCCTAAATTTGGAGTACCCGCTACACAGGGAAACGGCAAACTAACCCTTTTCTACAATAACTAGCTCCTTCCACTGTTGCTGGCTTGCCACCATTACCTTCGGCCTCCCCTGCTCTATTCTAGTCCTCTGGCAATGTAAAGGTACCAGGCCTGGATCCTGTTTAGGCTTTTGTCTTCTGAATCTGTACCTCTGCTGCCCGACTGCTGCCAACTTCTGCCTGTCTGACCATGTTCCTGCCTCCTACTTCTGCAAGCTTTGTGACAACATCCACCATAAGTTCCTGCTCTTCAGTTTCTACTTTATTGCATGAAGTTCTAATGCTGGCCAGGACTTCCTACAGGCGCCCGTGCCACTTCGCGTCCAGTCATATTTTGTCATCAGTTTCAGGGGGAAAATGGGACAGGAGGTGAAAGGCAGAGCCCTATCATCAGTCTGGCCTGCCTAATGGTTAACGCTGCCCCAGCTGGGAAGTTAAGAGGTAGTTGTGCTTCCTGGGTTTTTCTTGGGCCCGGCCCCCAGATTCTGTGTGCTATAAAAGAAACGGAGGCGCAGACCCTGGAGAAGAGATGCAGGTGACAAGGAGATTTGTGATGCTGTTCTGTTGGTTTGGTCCTGTCCACTTCGTTTTGGTCAGGCTCGTCTACTGCCGTTACCGGAGTCTGGATTTCCAGTTAAATGCTAAGGTCGGAGTTTCCCCTGCCTAGGAGGATTGCTGGAGCTTGCAGACACCAAATATGGACTCCACCAAGGATGGACCCTTTCCTATGCAGGTTTGCTGGGGCAGCCACAGAGTTAGGGACTAGGGATGTTAGGGAAATGTTTGCACTTTATCCTGGATTGTAGTCTGAATATGTCACCATGTTAATTGATTCAAGTAAAGTATTTAAAACCTTTCCTCTGCCTGGTCTGAAGTTACTAAAGGGTGTCATGCAAGTGTAGCGGGGTCTTTAAATTTAGTTGGGGTACACCTGGGGGTAGTGTGACCCAGGTGTGTAATTGTGAAAGGTTCTGGACCCCTTTTGTAATTCGTGGAGGATTGGGTGGTGTATTATTCTCCTTGGCCTGTGGGTGGCGGGGTACCTACAGGCTCAAGGTAGAATCACTGCCGCAGTGCTACCCTTTTTGTCCCTTTCCGGAGATGGTACGGCTGGGGCGGGAAACCCGCCGTGGTGTTGAAGGGAGGAGATAAAAGGGGGAGACGCCCTCGCCACGAGGTCTTCGAGGATTTTCTCTTCACGCACCCAGGAACCTTAGGCCTGGGTGCGGGCGGTTCAAGGTTCCGGCCCAGGCGCCCTAGGCCTGACCGGAATGAAGTTGGGGTCCATCCCAGGCACCTTCAGCCTGGGGTGAAGTACTATATCGTAGGCCTGGGGCCCAGTAACTTCGACTGGGTCCCGCGAGGGCGAAGTGATCCGAGGGTGCCGCCTTGCGAGGGGACCCGCATCTGAGGTGAGGAGGCCGGGGAGGTCACCCGTCCGGAGATTCCGGAGCAGCATCAACCCGGTGACGGATGGGCCTCCGGTAACTCCCTTAGAGGGACATCTTCCCCTGATAGGGGCCGCAACGCAGCGAAGGTACTCCCATCTATGTTCTATGGAGTTGCTGGTAGAGACTCACAAGTTCTATGTTCTGTGCTAAGCAAAGTTGCTATAACCCCTGGTGAAACCACAGGGGTTTAGATTGAAATCAGGATAGTGCCTCGACCTGCTCATCCCACCGTTTGCGTTATGTTATGGGTCGCAACTAATCGGCTGTGAAAGAACTGTTTGTTGTGGAAGTATAATAAACAAGTGTTGGACCCTGCATCGGTGTATGGACTCTGGTTAATGGGAGCAAGGGAGGTTTCAGCATAGCAGGACTGAGCTTCATAACTAACACACATTGGCCCGAGGAATGTACTGATACTGGCCTTCACCTCACCCACAGCTATGGGGAGGACATGGGCCGTAGCGCATCTCACCCTGTCATGTGACATACCCCTAGAAAGGAGATGGGGTGAGGCCGCTACACGTGGGGGCTCGTGAGTGCGGGAAAAAATGTGTGTTGACTTTGAAATTTGAAATGGCTGTGTCTGGACTTTGCTGCCTGGAGGAGGTCCGAGCAGGTCGGCCATGTGATTGGCCAAAGTGCGTCCCTGTGCACGAAGTCGTGGAAATTACCCCAAGACGGGAAAGACCCATGCAGAAAGAGCGGGAAGAGGGAAAAGCCCAGCCGTGTGACGTACTACATGTGGGGGTGTTTGCTGCACTGTGCCATGAGGCACCCCATGACTGCGCAATTCGTGGGCGGGGACTGTGGGAAGCCCGCGAAAACGTGCAAGTTGTGGGAGGAGTCTGGCCATATGTGGAGATACACGTGGAGACTCCGGCGCGTGGTCAGCGCGTGATGGAGCAGCAGGTGGTCGGGATGGCCTCAAGCTCCCCGTGGATGCCGGTATCATACCCCACGAAGATGACTGCTTTTGCTGCTCCCCTTACAGACATGGGGATAAGACTCAGGCCCCGAGGACAGTTGGCTTTGTACTCATGCAGAGACACGGAGGCCCTCGGTGTGATCTGTCCCGGATGCTCGGGACTGGTGGTCCAACTAAAGCCATTTGGGCGTTGTGAAGCGTGTAAAGAATTTCTGTTTGAGGTTGAATTATCCACAGTAAGGCCCCGGGCCCTTCGCCTCAATTGCCTCACAGGTACCGCCACTCCGGAAGGGGAGATCCAGGCCTTTGCGGAGGTCCCCGTACGCGCTGACCAGGGCGACGGGACTGCCCAACCAGAGACTGAGAGAGAAAAATCCGAGGATGCTGCTTCGGTCACCACAGATTCCCTGCTGCCACCTCCGAAGAGGAAGATAGGCCTGGTGCAGGCCTCCGGTGGTCGTGGTCGAGCTTTACCCCATCGCTTGCCGGACCTGGATGGATCCGGTTGGAAGAGTCCTGGACATCCCAGTGCTGAAAAAGGTCCAGGTGAGCCAGGGGCTGGGACTGTGGTGGTGGTTGGAGGTGTCGGGGGTCCACTGGAGGTGGAGCCCGCAAGGGAGGGTAGTTCTCCGTCTATTAAAGACTACCTTCCCGCCGAGATGTATGACACCTCCGACCTGGAATCGCTGTCGGACTGTGGGGATGATGGGGAAATAGATGAACTGTTTCACCGGAAGGGCTGGGACAAACGCCCGCTACCTGTGCTATGCAAACCACAGGATTCCCCTATGTCTATAGGAGACAGCACGCCCCGGGCGCAGGCCCCGGAGCTCAGGAGGGAGTCTAGTCCTCCGACTGACTTTCCACATTCCAAAACATCACCTGCTTTGGTTGTGGGGATGCAGCGCGCATCATTGCGTGTGCCAAAGGCAAAGCCACCCGAGGTAGTGAAGGTACCTCGGCACCCGGAGGCCATCGTGCAGCCAGGAGAAGGTGAGCGGGATGTCATGCCTCCTTTGGCCAGATTGCAACGACTTTTCTCCCAGAGAGTCGCCCGTGAGTACGGATGGGAATATCCCTACTTGCCTCGGGACTTACTTTATGAAGTTGAGGTCCTGCGACAGAGATGGTACGACAAATTTGTCTGGGAGAAGCTCAAAGTGCCTCAGGCCCGGCGATACTTGTCCTGTTCGGCGCCTGTGTCCAAGAAATTCAAGGACTGCAGAGCGGATTGGAAGTTGGGGCGCCATATTCATGCTGATAAAGTGCTTATCTGCAGAAAGGAAGGAGAGGATGTTGAATATTCAGTCGAAGTGTTTGATAAGCATCTGAAACCGTTGTTCTTACCTGATCCGAGGTTTTACTTGTGAGGAGAGACTCATGAGTATGTTTTCAGCTACAAATTTTCCTGGAAGAGCCTTTGCTAGAACGTCTGAACAATACCCTGTTTTTTTTATTTGTTTTTTTTTCTTCCCACTCTCTTGTTCTATGAATCAAGGACAGACTTTGGGGTAGAATTAGTGTAGGGACACATGAAGGATGAAGGAGCACCAAGTGTCATTACCGCGGCGCTGTCACCAGGTGGCAGTGTTGTGCAACGTTTGTTTGTTTTTCTGCACACTTTTACACCACACTCGTTGGAGCAAATGGGTCCCTCGGCTGATGGACCCATTCATTCCAAATTTTCACATAATGTTAGGATGTTGTCTGTTTTTTTGTTTCCCTTCTGCAGGAGATTCGTCGGTCAAGACTACTGAGTATGGGGTGGTTCTTAGACAGTGACGGGAGGGATTGTATACTGTATGTGTACATGATAGATGTTTTATACAAAAGTTTTATTGTTTTATAGTTCCCTTTCCCCTTGAGCAGGTCTTGGCACACACGGGATTCAACATTTTTAGGGAAAGCCTCTGAGGCTCGCTCCATGTCATCACTCCTTGGGAGACATGGGGTTGCACCAGACGCTGGGGACCAGCGTCAAATCACAGGGGGAGTATGTAGCGGGGTCTTTAAATTTAGTTGGGGTACACCTGGGGGTAGTGTGACCCAGGTGTGTAATTGTGAAAGGTTCTGGACCCCTTTTGTAATTCGTGGAGGATTGGGTGGTGTATTATTCTCCTTGGCCTGTGGGTGGCGGGGTACCTACAGGCTCAAGGTAGAATCACTGCCGCAGTGCTACCCTTTTTGTCCCTTTCCGGAGATGGTACGGCTGGGGCGGGGAACCCGCCGTGGTGTTGAAGGGAGGAGATAAAAGGGGGAGACGCCCTCGCCACGAGGTCTTCGAGGATTTTCTCTTCACGCACCCAGGCACCTTAGGCCTGGGTGCGGGCTGTTCAAGGTTCCGGCCCAGGCACCCTAGGCCTGACCGGAATGAAGTTGGGGTCCATCCCAGGCACCTTCAGCCTGGGGTGAAGTACTATATCGTAGGCCTGGGGCCCAGTAACTTCGACTGGGTCCCGCGAGGGCGAAGTGATCCGAGGGTGCCGCCTTGCGAGGGGACCCGCATCTGAGGTGAGGAGGGCGGGGAGGTCACCCATCTGGAGATTCCGGAGCAGCATCAACCCGGTGACGGATGGGCCTCCGGTAACTCCCTTAGAGGGACATCTTCCCCTGATAGGGGCCGCAACGCAGCAAAGGTACTCCCATCTATGTTCTATGGAGTTGCTGGTAGAGACTCACAAGTTCTATGTTCTGTGCTAAGCAAAGTTGCTATAACCCCTGGTGAAACCACAGGGGTTTAGATTGAAATCAGGATAGTGCCTCGACCTGCTCATCCCACCGTTTGCGTTATGTTATGGGAAGCAACTAATCGGCTGTGAAAGAACTGTTTGTTGTGGAAGTATAATAAACAAGTGTTGGACCCTGCATCGGTGTATGGACTCTGGTTAATGGGAGCAAGGGAGGTTTCAGCATAGCAGGACTGAGCTTCATAACTAACACACATTGGCCTGAGGAATGTACTGATACTGGCCTTCACCTCACCCACAGCTATGGGGAGGACATGGGCCGTAGCGCATCTCACCCTGTCATGTGACATACCCCTAGCAAAAGGAGATGGGGTGAGGCCGCTACACAAGTAACCGGCACACATAGTCTGCAACTCAGATCACTAGACACATCGGGGTATGAAGACATCAGTAGTACAAGAGTTAATACAGTGTGAATGTAAAGTGGTTACCAAGGGTAACAAAGGTTTCTCTAGCAGCCTGTCGTTAAGCATGTACATGTGACAGGTGAGATAGTCCGGGTCGTGAACGTGGCTCAAGTAATGGTACCCCATGTGTAAGGCAGTGACTCTGTTTAAAGTGCCTAGCCTAGCCTAGAAGAACCCACCCCGGGGTAGGCCTCCTATGTGATCCGAATTGGTGCCCAGTGAGGAGAGGAACATGGAAGAAGTGTCACCTGCGTACTGCAACACACCCTACCCTTACAGGCCTCTATCAGATACGTGACATTCGCTAAGGATGGGATGAGAAGGTTTAGCGCCACTTTAACCATGAAAGTGAAAAAGGTCAATTTCTGCAGCTAGTTCCCCCACCATATATTAATCTTGCACCTCCTACAAGGAGCAAAACCTTTAGGCTGGGTTCACACTGCCGTGCAGAGCGGCTCACAGCAGGCATCCGGTGTGTCCCTGTTCACCGTTTCAGGTCAGATTTCGGTCCGAATCCTTGGCTGAATTCGGACCTGAAACGGACCAGAAGACGCACAGGACTTGCAATTCGCTCCAGAGCCATCCTGGAGCTGTGTGAAACCGGCTCTATTGAGAGTCGGACACAGTCTTCTGACATGTGAATTGGATGCGGGGAAGGCAATAGTGTGAACCCAGCCTTAAATATATCCCCAAAAAAAAGATTTTCAGTAGAGGGTCAATGATAGTAGGTGCTATGCAGGGTACCTGCCTGAATAATATAGGTGGATTATTAGGCAAGGTAGAGGAGAAAACACTTTTTTTCAATATTGGCCATTATTACTAAAATATCTTGAATCTAATTGAATTAGCAATTTCAATCAATGTAGTTCAACCCAGCACAGAGTCTCCTAAATTTCCTTTTTTTTGGAATTAGAGGAAAAAACTTTCAACTGATTTAAATGATTTACAGAATTTATTTTTGATACTTCATGATGAGAAAAAGAAAATCCAACCTAATATTAAGTTGATTAACCAGTGATTTTTGTCCTATCCAGAATTTTCTTTTCACAAACTATTTTTGTTATATTATTTTGTAAGATACTCATTTTATAAAAGATTTGTTTCTGAGAAATATTTAATACTCAACTCGAATAGTCTTGATATGTATTTGATATTTGGGAGAAGACATCCAATGATGACCTTGATATTTCTGTTCGGAAGTGACCTGCCTGGTTTTCATGCTGTGAAGGAAATGCCACATATTCGTCAGCCTGGAGATAAAAGTCCCATATGTAATATGGGATAGATCAGATTGCATATAATGTTACAGACAAATGTCCTTGATCAATCGTTTCTCTCTCCAAGGGGATAATTGAGCTACCTCTGCCATTCTTTATTAAACATGACTTAACCTTGTATAACGATAATGTTTGTAAAATATATGACTTATATAAATCTGTTGGATCATTTCTGTAATGAGATATTTTTATGGAATTGATTGGCCAAGTAGTTCTGCTGAAAAGGAAAGTGTTACTATACATTTGGAGAAATCTTTATAGACAAGGGCATAACTATAGCTACAGCAGATATGTAACTGCTATAGGGCCCAGCAGCACAGGGGCCCACAGCCCTCCTAATCTTATTGAACAATGATTAATCCAGGACAGAGGCGTTGCTAGGGGGGTGCGGGGGGTGCGGTCCGCCCCCGGGTGACACCCGCTAGAGGGGTGACACCCTCCCTTTTTTTTTTTTTTTTTATTTATTTTTTTTTTTTTTTTTTTTTAATTTTTTTTTTTTTTACAGCTGACCCATTCATTGATTAATTTCACCCCGCTGGGCTGGAAGCCTGGAACAACACCTCCAGTGCCGCGGCCGCGCCTGGTGTGTGTCCTCCGGCTCCTTATTCTTCCTATTCCTAAATTCCAATCCTCCTCCCTACCCTACAGAGCCAGCGAGCGACTCAGCCTGTCACATCATCACACTGCACTGTGATGATGTGACGACACACACTAGCGTTGCTAGCCAGGTGCGGGGGGGGGGCGGGCTGCACCCGGGTGACACCCACCAGAGGGGTGACACCCGTGGGTAGCGCAGCGGCACCACACTGACATTGCCCGCTGCCCTGTGCCTTAGGCTCACGCTGCGGCTGTGTCCCTCAGCGGAGCGGAAGGAAGCCGCCGACCCCTCTGCCTCCTCTCTGTTTACATCCACAGAGGAGGAGGAGGAGCCCGCGCTCGAGAGACACACCGCTGTGTGTATCTGCCGCTCTGTTCTGAGGTCTGTAAGGTAAGGGGGGCATCTTTACTGATGGGGGAGGGGGTGTCTGTACTGCTGGGGTCTGCACTAGGGGGAGTTTGCACCAGGGGGGCTGTAACTGAGGGGGTGTCTGTACTGAGGGGGGTCTGGTACCAAGGGGGTGTCTGTACTGAGGGGGGTGTCTGTACTGAGGGGGGTGTCTGTAACTGAGGGGGTGTCTGTACGAGGGGTGTCTGGTACTGTGGGGGGTGTCTGTAACTGAGCAGGGTGTCTGTAACTGAGGAGGTCTGCACTGAGGTGGGAGTGTCTGTACTGATGGAGCGGTCTGTACTGAGGTGGGGGTGTCTGTACTGAGGGGTGTCTGTACTGAGGGGGGTGTATGTACTGAGGGGGGTGTCTGTACTGAGGGGGGTGTCTGTAACTGAGGGGGGGTCTTTAACTGAGGGTGTGTCTGTAACTGAGGGGGTGTCTGTAACTGAGGGGTGGTCTGTACGAGGGGGAGTCTGTACGAGGGGGTGTCTGTACTGAGGGGGGTGTCTGTACTGAGGGGGGTGTCTGTACGAGGGGTGTCTGTAACTGAGGGGGTGTCTGTAACTGAGGGGTGGTCTGTACGAGGGGGAGTCTGTACGAGGGGGAGTCTGTACGAGGGGGAGTCTGTACGAGGGGGTGTCTGTTACTGAGGGGGGTGTCTGTACTGAGGGGGGTGTCTGTACTGAGGGGGGTGTCTGTACGAGGGGTGTCTGTAACTGAGGGGGGTGTCTGTAACTGAGGGGGTCTGCACTGAGGTGGGGGTGTCTGTACTGATGGAGCGGTCTGCACTGAGGTGGGGGTTCATACTGAGGGAGGCGGGTCTATATTGATGGCGGAGAGTCTGTACTTAGTGGAGCAGGTTTGTACTGAGGGAAGGGATCTATACTGTGGGAGTGGGGTCTGTAGTTAGTGGAGGGGGGTCTGTACTGAGGGGGGACTATAGTTGTTGGGGGGTGACACCATTTTTTTTCGCACCGGGTGACACCAACCCTAGTGACGCCACTGATCCAGGAGTCCATACCATTGGCTAAAATTCCTACAATAAAATTGGAAATAACTTGCACTTCATTTTTTTTTTTTACCTCAAGTAGGGGAGACTGACAATCAGTACAGATAATTATAGCTACTCTTTCAGTCAAAAGGCTCAAAATTAAACACCGGTGTCAATAAGTATTGGGTATTGTATATACTGTACACTATATTACCGAAAGTATTGGGACACCTGCCTTTACACACACATGAACTTTATGGCATCCCAGTCTTAGTCTGTTGGGTTCAATATTGAGTTGGCCCACCCTTTGCAGCTATAACAGCATCATTAACCTTGCTTTGTGCACTGGTGGGCAGTCATGTTGGAACAGGAAGGGACCATCTCCAAACTGTTCCCACAAAGTTGGGAGCATGAAATTGTCCAAAATGTCTTGGTATGCTGACACCTTAAGAGTTCCCTTCACTGGAACTAAGGGGCCCGGCCCAACCCCTGAAAAACAACCCCACACCATAATCCCCCCTCCACCAAATGATTTGGATCAGTGCAAAAACTAAGGTCCATAAAGTCATGGATGAGTGAGTTTGAGGTGGAGGAACTTGACTGGCCTGCACAGAGTCCTGACCTCAACCCGATAGAACACCTTTGGGATGAATTAGAGCGGAGACTGCGAGCCAGGTCTTCTTGTCCACATCAGCACCTGACCTCACAAATGGGCTTCTGGAAGAATGGTTAAGCACTCCCATAGACACACTCCTAAACCTTGTGGACAGCCTTCCCAGAAGAGTTGAAGCTGTTATAGCTGCAAAGGGTGGGAAAACTCAATATTGAACCCAACAGACTAAGACTGGGATGCCATCAAAGTTCATGTGCGTGTAAAGGCAGGCGTCCCAATACTTCTGGTAATATAGTGTATGGCCAATAAAAGTCCAATCCTAGCCAAAACTATTTATTTAAAAGGATAAATCTAGGAATATCAGCGCTTTACCTTAGTGACACTAAATGATATCCTTATTCTCCAAAATTAGTTATAATTAATAATTTCTTACTGTGTTTTTCTTCTTCCATGTAATGTCCTCTGTGAGCTACCAAGACTTTCCTTTTTGCCTTCATGTCCATTTGTTTGGAACAAGCAGTGCACATTAGTTGTGGTCATGTGCACTGCTCTATGCACACTACAAATTCCAAACAATGCGGATTACTGCAGCAAAAAAAAAAAAAAGAAATTTGGAGATTTGGAGGAGGCTGAGAGCAATTGATGGGATCTTTTATGTTAAGAATATGTACTTGAATAGATGTTTTTTTTTTACACTTTAAGTGTAACGAGGTGTATGTCATCTCTGTTTTTATTTACTATTTACATTTTTAATGAGCGCCGGGAGTACAGCTATCGCTATACTCCTGAAGCTCTGACAGGACAGATGCTCTCTGCTACACAGCGGCCGCTCTGCCCACCCGTCCACTACCCATTCACAGAATACTTTGTACTTTGTGAATGTATTCACATAATACAAAGCTTTTACGTGATTGGGCAAGAGGAGACTCTTGCTATTGCTATTCTCCCAGCCCTCAGTAAAAATGTATGGAGTAAATAAAAAAATTAAAGTGTCATTAAGTCTAGGTTCACACTTGTGTGGGCGTGTGCACGTGCGTTTGCATTGGCTGCTGTACCAACAGGAAACATGGCGGAAAAAAAGTCCACAAGCCTTTTTTGAATAAAATATGCTACATGAAACTTCGTGGCACAATGACGCACACGAAAACACAGCACATCTTATGATCTGTGGGGATGGCAATTAATGGCACCCCCCCCTTCTGCTAAAGAGCAGTGCATTTTGCCTACGGATCAGGTCGTGATTATGCATACATGAACCTAGCCTAAACCCAAATGCCCATGATTAATTAAATATATGTTTACTGTATTGCATCATTAAAATGCTGGAGTGTCATGTGTGTAGGTGCCTACAGAAGGGTTAAAGTGGATGTAAACCCATTTTTTATTATTATTAAGGCTTGCATCTTGTACAATATAGGATTTCATGCCATCTGTACCCAGTCTTGCCACGAAGAGTTAATCCAGCTCTGAGCAGTCCTCTTATCTTTTTTCAGTAAGATAAAAACTGACACACAGAGAAATTGGAGTCAGTTCTTCCCCCTTGCTGTGAGTGACAGGTGATTTTCTCATCTCATGCACGAGCCTGAGAGAGGCATTCTGTGTACTTCACATCCCTCCTCCTTTCTTCTCCAAATCTCCCAGGATTGGCTGCTCCACACCTCAGCATGATTGGGCATGCTGAAGTCATGTGGTGACTTTCCTGGGTTTTGACTGGATGTTAGTGATCATAGCAGAAGATCAGTGTAAGAAATACACATGAGAAAATCCATGTTGACAAGGGGAGTGTAGAGGTGGGCGAAGAGTCTACTGACATCATGACTGCTCCCACCGAACCCTGGACAACAAACCAACCCACAGAATCTGCAGTTCTTCGGGTCTCATAACAGACAGAGGGGAGACATTTGATAGATAAGGATACATGCAGGTGGCATGTATATCCTTATAGATAATCACTATGGCAGTAGTTTAGAAAGGATGAGAGTGGGTTTACATCCACTTTAATGTTTTTTTCTATGCGGACTCATGTTCTGCAGTCATCTGGGTGAAGTCTGCTGTGTTTACTGTGAAGCTGTTACAATGTTGATGTGTGGTGGATCTGAAGAGTTGATTGGCTAAATTCTCCCACCAATTTTCTACAGATCCACAAAAAAAGGGGCTCTTCTATACCCCAAGAGAGAGCTGCTGGAAATTCTGACAAGATGTAGGTGGCTATGCTGCCCGACGGCATCCCCAGCTGGGGGGGCCCACTCGGGGCTCCCCCAGGGACAGGGAGCCTGAGGACTGTTAACTACCAATCTTGGACTTGCTGACATAAGGCTCCATTCACACCTGATCGCAGGCAGAATCAACGCGATGTCCCCAGCAATTTCAACTCTCTGCAAAATGTGGGACGCGTTTGCGATGCCATTGCTTCTTAATGGCACCCCAATCACACCGCAATTTTGCCACAATTGTCGCATGGTAAATCACGCTACAATTGCAATGCTTAAAGCTTGACACTCAAAAAGGAAAATTAGCTTCTTTTGGGCAACAGCATCGCGTGTTTGCGATTTGCCGCGATTGCGGCGCGGTTTGACGTGCAATAATTGCATTTAAATTGCAGCACAATTGGGGTGACATTAGAAGTAATGGCACCGCAAACGTGCCTCACGTTTTGCAGCAATTTGAAATCGGGTGTAAATGGAGCCTTAAGGATCTTTGCCAAACATGGACTTTATGGACTCTGTGATAACTCAGGTGGATTATTTGCCAATCATGGCCTCTAAAAGACACTAAGGACTCTCTTCTGTTATTCAGGTATAATTACTTTATGGGCACTAAAACACCTTGCACAGGAATTTATGTGAGAAGCTGCCTGATAAGAACTGTTCCTGTGTGATGCAGGAAAGTTATTGTTAACTGTTTAATGCCTGGTCTGAAGTTTCTTCTTAAGTGGTGTATTGCAAGGCATATCCAAAGAACAGGGCTTGTTACATGGAGACGGTAGGTTAGAGTAGATACAGTACATATTAGTCCAGCATGTAGTTTGCTGTTTAGAACAGGTTATAGTACCATTGCTAGGGACAACCATATATGTGTCATTAGCCATGCAATCAACCAGCCAGGAAATGGGTGACTTGTCGTAGGGTGACAGTTACTCCGGTGAAGAGGTGTTGTGAGTAACTAGGGTCCTAGCCATGGGAGTCACGGGAGACATGTAGAGGGGGCCCAGAAAGAGAGCAAGCACATAGTTACAGAGTAAGTTACAGAGATCGTTCTCTCTGTACAGAGCCCTGTGTTGATTGTCAACACAGAGCTCTGGGCTGTGATTGTACACAGCCGATCAGCAAGTCCCGGCCGTGAATCACAGTGGGCCAGGGCGCATGCCCTAAACCTGGAAGTAGGCAGAGACATACAGATACGTTGCTTTGCCTACACCGTCTGGTACATTGCGGGTGGTCAAGAAGAGGCCTTGGGTTTCGTTTTTGTGTTCCTGTTGCAGATTTTCCCTCATGTCTTGTCTGGTAAAATTATGTTTCCAGTACAGGAAGTGAGAAAAATATCTCTCAAACAGAGGCCAGGAGAGCATTAAAACCTCACAGAAGTTCTTACCCTCCCCCACTCTTCGTAGAGTGAGCATGCTCTCAGCACAGAAACCTTGGCTGCCCATGGAAGCATATGAGTGGTATGTTGGCGTTAAAGCCCTCCCACAAATTTTTATTAGGGAAGAGGTTAAAAAGAAAAGTGGTGTGATTTTAGATCGGATTAAGTTTCAACTCACATTTTTTCTTTTTTTTCTTTCATGAACAGGTTCTATAATTTCAGGAGGTAATAAATAAGCTTCCAACCTTTCTTCAGTTGAATAAAACGACATACAGCCATGTCTAGAGTTCTGCACATTTAATGCCGCCTTTAGAACTAATTGATTTATATTTTAATTTTCTCCATCTGTTGAATGTAATAATTACTCAAGATAAGAAACAAAAATAATAACCTTGCCACCACCTTAGGCCCGTTAAAAGTGATCCCAGCTATAATGTGGAATATATAGATGTTTTCTTACGCTTATACATTTCTCTGTTATCTCCGCATATTCATCAAACTGACAAAAATTACTTCCATAAGTTCAGTGCTATATAAATTCTAACACATCATTTATTTTTCACCTAATGTTATAGCACAATTAGCTTTACTTCATATCATATAAAATATATCATGCATGAAAAGTATCTTACAGGTAAAGGAGGTTTTAAAAGCACCATTTAGCTTTAAAGTTGAATTCCAGGAATTTAGCTAATTCGCAAAAACTGCAGGCATACCATGAGTTAATATCTAATGATATCTAATGTCTAATAAGGTGCCTGCCAACTTGTAAACTTATCTCTATTATTTACATCTGACAAGTTTATTGTGCTCCGACGTTGCTCACTGTGGTTTCAGTTCCTTCAAGTGCAGAGTCACTGGAACTGTTATGTCCGCCCCTCCTTCTGCCCATTTACAGAAGCCTTTGTATTATGTAGACATGTGGAATTTGTTTAGTTACAAATTCGTTTTTTAACGAATGTAGACAAATTAGTTAATTTGGAAATTTACGAATTTAAGAATTTTTCGGAATATTCTGAAATTCGAAAATTTGCAAATTAGAAAATTCACTATTTTTCGGAAATTCAAAATTTGTAAATTCGAAATTTGAAAATCCGAAAATTCGATATTCGAAAATTCGGAAATTCAGAAAGCCAAAAATAAGAATGAAAATCTGAAAATTCAAAAGAACGAAAATACGAAAATAAGAACGGAAATCCGAAATTTTTTAATTCTGAAGCAATAAATAACTAGTAATAACTTAACTATTACTAACTATTAAATTATAGGTATTGGAGATTCTTTTCAAATTTGGCTGTTAGTAAACGTAACGAATACTAATTTATCCAAAGTTACAAATTATCCGTAATAACGAATGCCATATCTAAACGAATGGAACGTAACAAATTAATAATAATAAATAATAATAATAATAAAAACGTATTATTATTATTTTGTTTCCTTCCATTTGTTTAGATTCTTTATTTCGGATAATTCGTAACTTCAGATAGATTTGTATTCGTTACGTTCACTAACAGCCAAATTTGAAAGGAAATTCCAATACCTATAATTTAATAGTTAGTTATGATTAGTTAGTTAGTTATTATTTTGAATTATTGGATTTTCGTTCTTTCGAATTTTTGGATTTCCCTTTCTTATCTTCGGATTTTAGAATTTTAGAATTTTCAAATATCTGTATTTCCGAATTTTCTGAATTTCGGAATTTTTGAATTTACGAACTTTTGAATTTTCTAATTTACGAATTGCGAATTTTCGAATTTACGAAAGTTTGAATTTCCGAATTTTCAAATTCGGAATTTACAAATTTCTGGAAAAAACTAATGAAACGAAAACAGACAAATTTTTCGTCAGTGCACATGTCTAGTATTATGTGAACTCATTCACAAAATACAAAGGCTTCTGTGAATGGGCAGGAGAGGGGAGGGGAGGGAAAAGGTGCTCTGTGTGCTTCTCTCCTCTCACAGCCGGAGTGTATTCTCTGGGAGTGCAATAAACCTGTAAAATATATATAATAGAGTTAAATCCCAGAGGCGACATGCACCTAATTGGACTTAACTCATGTTGTGCCTTTCCTTTTTGCAAAGCTGCTAAATTCCTGAAATTCAGCTTTAAAGGACAACTGTACCTTTAATAGGGTTGTCCTTTAAAGCGGAGTTCCACCCAAAAATAGAACTTCCGCTTTTCGGATTCCTCCCCCCCTCTGGTGTCACATTTGGCACCTTTCAGAGGGGAAGGGGGAGCAGATACCTGTCTAATCCAGGTATTTGCTTCCACTTCTGGGCATAGATCACCACAGGCTCCACAGCGATCTATGCCATGTCTGGTCCCTCCTTAGTCCCCCTTGGGAGACACACAGGTCCCAGAAGACAGCAGGGACCAGTGAGGACGCGCAGCGCGACTCGCACATGCGGATTAGAGAACCAGGCTGTGAAGCTTCACTTCCTGATTCCCTTACCGAGGATGGCGGTGCCTCCACCCTAGAGCCGAGTGACAGATTGGCTTCGGGTGAGGATATCGTGGGCGCCCTGGACAGGTAAGTTTCCATACTTTAAAAGTCAGCAGCTGCAGTATTTGTAGCTGCTGGCTTTAAAAAAAAAAAAAATTGGGCGGAACTCCGCTTTAATTACCCCCTCCCCCTCATTCCCGAGTGCATCCAATCTGGTCCAATACTTACTTTCCTCTTTGTTCCAGCGATTTCTACTTAAGAATGAGAACACCCACACAGGATACTCATCTTACTGTACTTGCCGTCCAATTCATTCCTATGGGTGTGTAAGGGTTCATTTTTGGACATCTGACTTTGGACCGCCCCACCTCTTTTGGGGTGTTATAGTCACTTACCTGATTGAATAGTGATAAGCGCAACTACCTACATATAAATAACTAAAATCCCAAAAATGCAAAAATGACAATGATCCAAAATTGCAATGATCCAAAAATGTCCAATAATCTTGAAAAAGTGCAACAGTGCATAAATGATATAAAAGTGCAGTCAGTGCATATGCAAATAGTTTCTAAAGTGGTAAAGATGTATCTTCATGTATGTAAACACACAATCTTCTATGTATCTTCTATCCAAAATGTCCCCCGGTCTCAATGCTCTCAGAGCGCTTACCTCACTCCTGATGGGATTGCACCTTTATTAATCTCCTGGCTCTCGCTGCTGTCCGGTCCTGGCTGTTTTCCACTTCCAGCAGCTCTACTCAATGTGCCAAATGGTCCTGGAGATAATTATGGGTATCTGTGGAGTTTCGTGGGTAAGTGTCTCAATATGGGGATACAAGTAGAGAAAAATAGCCTCCCATAGCGTAAAATTGCTTGAAAAACAGGGATTTTATTCAAAATATAATGCTCTTACATTAAAACAGAGGATCACAGGCAAAAATATTTACGTTTGCGTTATACGTCACTTCCGTCCTTCGGGTATATCGGGGGCCTTACATGTTACGTCACGTCACGTGACTTCCTCTGATGAAGACACGTGAAGTGACTTAACATGTAAGGGCCGGATATACCCGAAGGGGGTGAGCCATACTGTGCCGGTTGCCTGAAGGCCACCATGAGTACAGCTTACCCAAAGGAATAAGTAGGGCCGTGGCAGTTGGACCTGGTTGGGATCTTTTCAATTCAAAGATTGTGCAGCACTGGGCAGGGGGGGGGGCATACAGTGAGTGGTTTCATAATTAACTGTCAGGTGTGCACCTGCAGGGCTCTAATGAGGAAATCTGCTGGGCCTGCATCCCTTTAGACACTTTCCTTCCTACTGGGAGTGTCTCACCAAAAATGACATTTTTGTTGCAGGGGATGCCTGAAATCTGACTGAAATCTGAGCCAATCACACAAGCAGGAAATGATGTTTCTGGGGTTTGGTCAGTACACACTCTGTGTACAGAACAACTCAGGGTAGCCATATTGCATTGCATTCTCAGAAAATGACAGATTGAAAAGGAAAAGTATTTTTAATAACATTCAATTACAATAGGATTTGTGTCGCAATTGTATACGCTATATTATTTTTTCTTTATTTGCTATTTTTTTCCCCCACAAAAGTGGAGTTACCCTTTAAATAAATTGTGTATTTAAGTAATGGGAGAAACACTTAATCATTATTTGTTGTATATAATATATCATAACACGTTTGAAGGAACTGGGTCTCAAGAGGGCAAATTAAACCTATGTCTGTTGATAAAGATATACTGTATGTATATATTGTAGGCTATGAAATATTTTAAAACTAAGAAAACTGGAGTTAAAGGTTTGGTGAATGTGAATTGTGTGTTTTGTGAAAATTTTAAAGAAAAAAAAAAGGTTAAAGCGGAGGTTCACCCAAATTACTGACTTAATGCTATACACTTCTGTGCATAGCATAGATGCGCAAATGACAAAAAATTATTTTATAAGTGTTGTATTTACCTTTATATATTCTGTTTCTTTATGTTACTTCCTGTCTTACTCCCGCGGGAGTGGGCGTGTGCATTCCTTTTCCCCGACTCCTGGGAGCTAAGTGTAAACATTCCCAGGAGTCAGTGCGGATCATCTGCTCTCCCTCCCCGTACTGACCTGTGTATTTTTGGTTGCCATCACAACGGGGCGGGAACTTCCGACGCCTCCGCCCGTTGTGATGGCAACCAGGAAGTGTTGACGGCGCTGCTCGCCGTCAACACTTATCACGTCAGATAGAGCGGTGAATACCGGGAGACGCGCATTCACTGCTACCCGGAAGTCTGTGCTTGTGGGCTTCACAATGCCCACAAGCAAAATGGAAAACAGCAACCTTTTTTATAAACGTTTATTTTTTACCAAAACGGACGGGGGATGTAATAAAGCGCAGGGCAAGTGAGTACTAAACTAGTAATCTGTAACCACATTTAATGGACTGAAAAAAAAAATAACTATGGACCGCGGAACCTCCGCTTTAATAAAGATGACCTGATTTAAAAAAAGAAATTTTGATATTGAAAATCAATTGATGGCATCTGTGTGTTGAGTTACGTGATTCAATTGATGTTTCTTGATTTTCTTGAATAGTTCAATTCCTGAGAAATAGCTATTTTGTGGTTTCTCACATTTCATATTAAACTCGATAATAATCAAAATCGATTGACGGTATCTGTCACCAGGATAAGAGTGCAAGTCCAGAGGAGCACCAATTTGTCTGTCCAGATCCATGTTACAATGGAGTACAAAATTCACTCCGGTGATGTAAAAAAAGTCTCGACCTATGCAGGGTCTCGACCGCGTCACTTCCGGTGCAGCTACGTCAAAAACACAGCTGATGGCGGGCTCGACTGCGCATGCGCGGCTTCACCGCACCTATACCGCGCATGCGCAGACGCCCATTTCGGTCCATGAAAATTCTGGACTCGAGTGGGCGGACTCCAGTCCCGCCCCCAACACGCCCTAGCCTGCTCTGTAGAAGGGGGGCGGACAAGCTAGCCACCGAGGTCGACATAAAATATAGTGCTGCACCGCCTCCAGCCCCTAACACGCCCCTAGCCTGCTCTGCTGAAGTGGGGTGGGCCCCGTGCATAGCACTGTGTATATCACAATGGCAGGTCATGAAAAATATAGAACTTTGCCTGTGGGAGACATTAAGACATAGAAGACATTACTCATCAAACTGAACCCCCCCCCCCACTCAATTGCAGCCTCACTGTGCCCGTCAAACGCAGCCGCTGCACCCAGCAAACGCATCCGCTGTGCCCGTCAAATGTAGCCGCTGTGCCTGTCAAACGCAGCGGCTGCATTTGACGGGCACAGCAGATGCGTTTGCTGGGTGCAGCGGCTGCGTTTGACAGGCACAGCGGCTACATTTGACGGGCACAGCGGATGCGTTTGCTGGGTGCAGCGGCTGCGTTTGACGGGCACAGTGAGGCTGCAATTGAGTGTGGGGGGGGGGGGGGTTCAGTTTGATGAGTAATGTCTTCTATGTCTTAATGTCTCCCACAGGCAAAGTTCTATATTTTTCATGACCTGCCATTGTGATATACACAGTGCTATGCACGGGGCCCACCCCACTTCAGCAGAGCAGGCTAGGGGCGTGTTAGGGGCTGGAGGCGGTGCAGCACTATATTTTATGTCGACCTCGGTGGCTAGCTTGTCCGCCCCCCTTCTACAGAGCAGGCTAGGGCGTGTTGGGGGCGGGACTGGAGGCGGTGCTTGACGACGATGTTGAGCAATTCGCAACGCCTCCGCCCGCCCGCTCGAGTCCAGAATTTTCATGGACCGAAATGGGCGTCTGCGCATGCGCGGTATAGGTCCGTTGAAGCCGCGAATGCGCATTCAAGCCCGCCATCAGCTGTGTTTTTGACGTAGCTGCACCGGAAGTGACGCGGTCGAGACCCTGCATAGGTCGAGACTTTTTTTACATCACCGGCAATGGCCATTCTGAAAAGTTATTAGTGTCCACGACCATGTGGTTTTCTGCTGCAGAGCTTGAGGTTTTAACCACTTAAGCCCCGGACCATTTCGGGCCATTAGGACCAGGCCTGTTTTTGGGATTCGGCACTGCGCTGCTTTAACTGTAAATTGTGCGGACATGCAATGTTGTACCCAAATGAAATTTGCGTCCTTTTCTTCCCACAAATAGAGCTTTCTTTTAATGGTATTTGATTGCCTCTGCGATTTTTATTTTTTGCGATATAAACAGAAAAAGACCGAAAATTTTGAAAAAAAAAGATATTTTCTACTTTTTGTTATAAGAAAAATCGAATAAACTCAATTTTAGTCATACATTTAGGCCAAAATGTATTCAGCCACATGTCTTTAGTAAAAAAAATGTCAATAAGCGTATATTTATTGGTTTGCGCAAAAGTTATAGCGTTTACAAACTAGGGTACATTTTCTGAAATTTACACAGCTTTAAATTTATGACTGCCTATCTCATTTCTTGAGGTGCTAAAATGGCAGGGCAGTACAAAACCCCCCCAAATGACCCCATTTTGGAAAGTAGACACCCCAAGGAAATTGCTGAGAGGCATGTTGAGCCCATTGAATATTTTTTTTTTTGTCCCAAGTGATTGAATAATGACAAAAAAAAAAAAAAAAAATTACAAAAAGTTGTCACTAAATGATATATTGCTCACACATGCCATGGTTATATGTGAAATTACACCCCAAAATACATTCTGCTGCTTCTCCTGAGTACGGGGATACCACATGTGTGGGACTTTTTGGGAGCCTAGCCGCGTACGGGACCCCAAAAACCAAGCACCGCCTTCAAGGTTTCTAAGGGCATAAATTTTTGATTTCGCTCCTCACTACCTATCACAGTTTTGAAGGCCATAAAATGCCAAGATGGCACAAAACCCCCCCAAATGACCCCATTTTGGAAAGTAGACACCCCAAGCTATTTGCTGAGAGGCATGTTGAGCCCATTGAATATTTTTTTTTTTGTCCCAAATGATTGAATAATGACAAAAAGAAAAAAAAAAAATGTACAAAAAGTTGTCACTAAATGATATATTGCTCACACATGCCATGGTTATATGTGAAATTACACCCCAAAATACATTCTGCTGCTTCTCCTGAGTACGGGGATACCACATGTGTGGGACTTTTTGGGAGCCTAGCCGCGTACGGGACCCCAAAAACCAAGCACCGCCTTCAAGGTTTCTAAGGGCATAAATTTTTGATTTCACTCCTCACTACCTATCACAGTTTTGAAGGCCATAAAATGTCAAAATAGCCCAAAACCCCCACAAATGACCCCATTTTGGAAAGTAGACACCCCAAGCTATTTCCTGAGAGGCATGGTGAGTATTTTACAGCTCTCATTTGTTTTTGAAAATTAAGAAAGACATTTTTTTTTTTTTTTTTTCTTTTTTTACATTTTCAAAACTTTGTGACAAAAAGCGAGATCTGCAAAATACTCAACATACCTCTCAGCAAATAGCTTGGGGTGTCTACTTTCCAAAATGGGGTCATTTGGGGGGGTTTTGTGCCATCTGGGCATTCCATGGCCTCCGAAACTGTGATAGGCAGTGAGGAGTGAAATCAAAAATTTACACCCATAGAAATCCTGAAGGCGGTGCTTGGTTTTTGGGGTCCCGTACGCGACTAGGCTCCCAAAAAGTCCCACACATGTGGTATCCCCGTACTCAGGAGAAGCAACAGAATGTATTTTGGGGTGTAATTCCACATATGCCCATGGCATGTTTGAGCAATATATAATTTAGTGACAACTTTTTGTACATTTTTATTTTTTTTTATTTTTTTGGTCATTATTCAATCACTTGGGACAAAAAAAAAAAAATTCAATGGGCTCAACATGCCTCTCAGCAAATAGCTTGGGGTGTCTACTTTCCAAAATGGGGTCATTTGGGGGGGTTTTGAACTGTCCTGGCATTTTATGCACAACATTAGGAAGCTTATGTCACACATCATCCACTCTTCTAACCACTTGAAGACAAAGCCCTTTCTGACACTTTTTGTTTACATGAAAAAAAAAAAATTTTTGCAAGAAAATTATGTTGAACCCCCAAACATTATATATTTTTTTTAAGCAAAGGCCCTACAGATTAAAATAGTGGGTGTTGCATTTTTTTTTTCCACACAGTATTTGCGCAGCGATTTTTCAAACACATTTTTTGGGGGAAAAACACACTTTTTTTATTTTTAATGCACTAAAAAACACTATATTGCCCAAATGTTTGATGAAATAAAAAAGATGATCATAGGCCGAGTACATGGATACCAAACACGACATGCTTTAAAATTGCGCACAAACGCGCAGCGGCGACAAACTACATTCATTTTTAAAAGCATTTAAAAGCCTTTACAGGTTACCACGTTAGATTTACAGAGGAGGTCTACTGCTAAAATGACTGCCCTCGATCTGACCTTCGCGGTGATACCTCACATGCATGATGCAATTGCTGTTTACATATGACGCTAGACCGACGCTTGCGTTCGCCTTTGCGCAAGAGCAGGGGGGGACAGCGGTGCTTTTTTTTTTTTTTTTTATTATTTATTTGGCTTTTTTATTTTATTTTTAAACTGTGCCTTCCATATTTTATTTTTTTACCATTTTTATCGTTATCTCAGGGAATGTAAATATCCCCTATGATAGCAATAATTAGTGACAGGTACTCTTTTTTTGAAAAAAATTGGGGGGTTAGACCCTAGATCTTTCCTCTGCCCTCAAAGCATCTGACCACACCAAGATCGGTGTGATAAAATGCTTTCCCAATTTCCCAATGGTGCTTTTTATATCCGGGGGGGGGGGACATTCCCTCCCACTGCTTGTAAAAGCAGTCTAGAGGCTAATTATCTGCTAGAATTGCTTTTACATGAAAGCCGGCTGCTGGCTGAAAAGAATGATACCAAGATGATACCTAAACCCGCAGGCATCATTCTGGTATAAACATTCAAAGTCCAGCAACATACCAGTACGTTGCTGGTCCTTGTTGGACATGTATTGTAATCTTTTTTTTCATACAGCCTATTGGCTGAACGAAAAAAAGAGATTGATTGGTGGGTATGCCCACCATTAGAATACCTCCCTTCATCCACCCACTTCTAATGATGGGCATATATGCCGAAGCATGGGGGCATCCTCCCGCAAAAAAGTTATGCCGCGTACACACGGTCAAGCCTTCGTCGGAATTTCGACCGTATGTACGCGGCATAAAAGGTTATGCCGCGTACACACGGTCGGACTTTTCCACGGGCAAGCCTCCGTTGGAATTTCGACAGTATATACGCGGCATTAGGAGCAAAATCGCTCCTCCGCCCCTGCTGCCCCCATGCTTCGGCATATATGCTCTTTTTTTTAACTGTGGTGGTGAAATCACCTCCTACAGCGTTGGAGTCACGGCTGTCAAGATAAATAGATCCGCGCTGCAACTGAATGGCGTACCTGCTAAGCAAATGGTGGTTAACATTAAAACAAAGTAACATTACAGTACAACAGTAAGACCTTACCATGCCATACCTGCAAAGCAAATACCAAAACAAAACCTAGTAAAAAATAAAAAAATGTTTTAACGCAACCTGTGCCTAAAATATATATATGCCGAAGCATGGGGGCATCCTCCCGCAAAAAAGTTATGCCGCGTACACACGGTCGGAATTTTCCACGGGCAGGCCTCCGTCGGAATTTCGACCGTATGTACGCGGCATTAGGAGCAAAATCGCTCCTCCGCCCCTGCTGCCCCCATGCTTCGGCATATATGCTCTTTTTTTTAACTGTGGTGTCACGGCTTTATGTATCGTGGGAGCAAACGCTGTTGCTGTCAAGATAAATAATTCCGCGCTGCAGTTGAATGGCGCACCTGAAAACAAAAAATTACATACCTGAAAAGCAAGCATGATAAAACATTGCAGAATAGAATACAGTAAAAAAGAGCAGAACAATAGAGAGAAAATAGAGAGAGAGAGAACAATAAAACGACAACTATTTTTGGTTTTTTTATTTTATATTTTTTTTGTGTTTTGTTTTTTACGTTTTTTTTTTCTTTTTTACACTTTTTTTGTAACTTTACGACTGTAATGGTTCGGGTCTCTCAAAATGTAATGGCATCTTGGGAGACCCTGTGTAAGTGTGTCCTTGTCTGTGAAATGCTGTACCCTACGCTAAAACTTCACTTTTGAGTGGTAGCGTTCAAAACATTCACCTTGGACTGGTTGATATTGATTGTTGCTATGGACTGGTTGCTATGGACGGTTGCTATGGACAGTTGCTATGGACGGTTGCTACGGATTGGTTGTTATGGACGGTTGCTATGGATTGGTTGCCATGGACAGTTGCTATGGACTGGATGCTATGGATAGTTGCTATGGATGGTTGCTATGGACAGTTGCTATGGACGGTTGCTATGGACTGGTTGCAATGGATGGTTGCTATGGACAGTTGCTATAGACTGGTTGCTATGGATGGTTGCTATGGACGGTTGCTATGGACTGGTTGCTATGGACGTTTGCTATGGACTGGTTGATATGGATCAGGCCTGTCTCTGCGAACGCTGCAGTTATGTGTGTTGTGTTTGGTAAGTGACAGTGATCGATCGATACTGCACTTGGGTGGGCTGGGCTGGGCTGGGCGGAGGGGCTAAACGCAGGCGCTAGCAGGTATCTGGGCTGATCCCGCTAACACTGCGTTTTTGGGAACCCTAAACCGCTGGGGATGCTAGTATAGATCTGATCAGATACTATACCACTAAGGGGGGTGTATGCTTTGCGCGTGGGTGTTAGCGTTACTGGCACTAACCTAACACTGCCTGGGGCGACGCAGACCCTCTCTGGCGCTAAAACCTAATTGATCTCACCCGCCGGGCGATCAGGGGGGTTAAACCTTTATTGGGTTATATACGGCGGGTGCCCTGATGCTATAAAAAGCAAACTAATCAACCAGCGTCACCCGTAACCTTTATATGGTGATCACTGGTGAAAGGGTTAACTAGGGGCAATCAGGGGGTTAAAACCTTTATTAGGTTAAATATGGGGGTACCTGACACTATATAAAAACCTGACGGGTAACCTAAATAACTAAATAACTTACTGGCTAACCAGTGACACCAGTGACGCTTATACGGCGATCACTGGTGAAAGGGTTAACTCTAGGGGCAATCAGGGGGTTAAAATAATATATGGGGGTACCTGACACTAATAAAAACCTGCAGCGAACCTAAAAAAAAAAAACTAATAATCTAAAACACCAGCGACACAAATACAGCGATCGGAAAAACAATCGCTTAGTGACGCTGAAGTTAGGGGGTGAAAGGGTTACCTGGGGGGTGATCAAGGGGTTAAACCTTTATTAGGGGGGGTTAGGGGGCTACCCTGGACCTAAAGGGGCCTAATCCTAACTGCCCTGCAACTTTTTACAATCACAGATGACACTAAATGCAGTGATCAGTAAAATAAATGATCACTGCAATCAGTGACACTGTGATTGGGGGCTTTGGGGTGACCTGGGGGGTGATCTGGGGGTGACTGGGGGGTGATTTGTGTGCCTATGTGTACCTACGTGTCAGTGGACTGTTGGTGCACTAACCTCTGTCTTCACTCCTCGGCGCCGGGAACGAAAAGACCGCGGCGAGGGAGATGACATCACTTCCTCCAGCCTTGTTTACATCACATGGTGGAGGAAGCATTTTCATTGGCCGGGAGCGATCGCGAGGGGGGGGCGGAATCGAGCGGCCGCCCCCTCATGCCTGATCGCTCCCGAACACTTAACGGCCGCTCACTGCAGTGAAGGGGGGTCCGGATGGACCCCCCAACTGCACAAAGGCGATCACGTAGATCTACGTGATTCTGCCTGTCCGTGCCATTCTGCCGACGTAAATCGGCGGTGGGCGGTCGTTAAGTGGTTAATAAAAAAACATCAATGGTAACATTTGTTGACATTTTTCAGCCAGTGATTGACTGTTTAGTAAAAGTGATCCACGTGGCTCTATAGCTGCCTGATCACATTTACAGTATTCCACTGACACCGTCCACTCCTAACCCCCCCCCCAGAAAAAAGAAAGCATTGTAAAAAACAAATAACAAAAAAAATAAAAAAAATAAAATTAGTTGTAAAAAATAATTGTAAAAAATTAAATTGTAAACATAAATAAAATAAAAACTGCTGACACAGTCCACGCATCATCAGTGCTGCATATTAGTGCCACTGTCACATGACATTAAAAAAAAAGTATTGGTAATCGGTATCGGCGAGTATCTGAAAAAAAATTATCAGTACTTGTACTCGGTCTTAAAAAAGTGGTATCGGGACAACCCTATCCAGGACCATGGTGAATTTCCTCAATAGTGAGAGTACACAGAGATGGAAGGACATCATTTGCTCCCTGATCTCATCAACAAGCATTTCATCACTTCCAGTACAGAGCTGTCATTCCCTGGCTGCTGTAGCCAGGGTAGCAGCTAATCAAGCATTTTCTGTGCTTAATTAGCTGCAGTGAAGGGCAGGCAAAATATTGGGGGGGACTTACAGATTTCTAACCCACTTGTGATAGCAATAACATTTTAAGAAAAAAGTGAAAAAAAAACTTTAAAGCGGAGCTTCACCCTAAAGTGGAACTTCTGCTCATCGGATTCCTCCCCCCCTCCAGTGCCACAATTGGCACCTTTCGGGGGGAGGGGGGACAGGATACCTGTCTTTGACAGGTATTCTTTCCCACTTCCGGGAGTCACCGCGGGGCTCCCTCCTCCTCCTCCTCCCCCGGCCGCCGGGCTAATAGGAGAGAGGAGCGGGGCCTCGCGCATGCACAGTAGGGTTGCCGGCGTGAAGCCGAAAGGCTACACTGCCGGGTTCCCTTACTTACAATGGCAGCGGCAGCACCCGACAGCTGATGGAAACATCAGCTGCGGTGCCGACATCGAGGGACTGCAGGACAGGTAAGGGTCCATTAATTAAAAGCCAGCAGCTGCAGTATGTGTAGCTGCTGGCTTTTAATTTTTTTTTCCCCCGGAACACCACTTTAATAAAATAAATACAAATAATTGAAAAATGTTAAAGCACACCTGCCCCCTGCACATACCTGAAAATTTCAAGCCCACACATAGGGCAATATGTAAACAGTGATTGCACCACAAATGTGCGGTATCTCAGCGGACATCAGTGTCAGTGCAATAATTCTAGGGTCATAATTAACTCTAATTTAATAACCTGTAAATTATTTTAGTGTTACCTATGGAAAATTGTAAGTATCATAGTTTTTCAGCATTTGACAGGAGCAAGCAGTTTTGAGTCTTGACACGTTTGGTATCTATGTACTTAATGCAACCTTATCTTTTATATTTTATCAAAAATGGGTATTATTTTTGTGTGCACTAAAATTCATTTGTCCCGAAAATATGCATTTGATGAAAAGCTGTGCAAATATCATGATACTCTAAATGCACCCGTGTAGTTTATCCCTGATCTTATTTTTATTTTTTTTAGAAGATCAGCCTCACCATATATACAGTATATTCTGTGCATATAAGATAGATTTTCCTTTCTGTGTCAACGTATGCTTTAATCACAATGAAAATTCCAGTTAAAAATGCCTTTCCTTCTAAATAACTTAATCATTAAAATATGCTAATCAGCCTGGCATCAGCAATCTAAGCATCATCTAATTTAGCCTGGTAAAGTGTTTGTTATTATGTTACTAACTGGCTATGACAGAGGAGGAATTTCTATTCCCTTTTAATCAAGATATGAAAGTATTTTCATTTGAAAGCAGCATGCTGTGACATCTGAAAGAGACACAGCCAAAGATCAGACCTGCTACAGAATCACCAGCAAATGCCACATAATACTGCACCCAGTACTCTACATATATATTACATTATAGCATGGGTTATTCTCGTATACTTGAGTTCCATACAGTCTTTATTTCATGTAGTTAAAAGTTCTAACAACAAAAATTATTTTGTAAAATCTTGCTATTTAATCACCCATTGGCTCCCCTTACCTCCTGTCTAGTTCATAGCTCTGCCCTCGTCCTATCTGCTACAGTCATTATAAAGCAATTTTTTTTTTTCATTTATACCTAATATTATTTAAGGTCAATTCCTGTGCCCCCCCCCCCCCCCTCCCTGCTGCAATTACTTGACTGGATACAGCACACACCATAGTCAGTACACTGGATACAGCACACATCATAGTCAGTACACTGGATACAGCACACACATACCTCCCAACTTTTTGAGATGGGAATGAGGTACACCTATCAGCAAAAGTATGCAGGCATAGGACACACCCCTGGCCACGCCCCCTTAAAGGAGAATTGTACAAAAACAAGATTGGTTAAACCCACAAGTGCTTTTTTACCAAATCTATTCCTTTATATTGGCTTTTGTAATTTACAAATGCAGCAATTTAGAAATCAGATGAAGGGTTTAGTTCTGGAAAATACTTTTTGATAGATAAAAAGTGAATTTTATATACAGCTATATAGAGCAGACCAAAATGAGGGACAAGTGAGGAGTAAAGAGGAATAGAGGGACATTGCTCCAAATCAGGGACAGTCCCTCCAAATCAGGGACAGTTGGGAACTATGGCACACACCATAGCCAGTACACTGGATACAGCACACACCATAGCCAGTACACTGGATACAGCACACACCATAGTCAGTACACTGGACACAGCACACACCATAGCCAGTACACTGGATACAGGACATACCATAGCCAGTACACTGGACACAGCAAGCACCATAGCCAGTACACTGGACACAGCACACATCATAGCCAGTACACTGGATACAGGACATACCATAGCCAGTACACTGGATACAGCACACACCATAGCCAGTACACTGGACACAGCACACACCATAGCCAGTACACTGGACATAGCACAAACCATAACCAGTACACTGGATAGAGCACACACCATAGCCAGTACACTGGACACAGCACACACCATAGCCAGTACACTGGACACAGCACAAACCATAACCAGTACACTGGATAGAGCACACACCATAGACAGTACACTGGACACAACACACACCATAGCCAGTACACTGGACATATCAAACACCATAGCCAGTACACTGGAAACAGCACACACCATAGCCAATAAACCTTTCAACACCATAGTAACACTGTAATACTCTGGGGAAGTGATCAGGATTTTACACATTTGGATGGCTTACACTACTGAATTTCACTGGTATGAGCAACTATTTTTATGTGTTCTGTTGTGATGGGTCACAGCGATCACATGGCACCAACAGTGGGCCATTACACTGATCAGACATCGGCCATGTTCGATGGACACAGCCGGTAACAGATCACGCCGAAGCGTGGCCCGTTCTGGGAGGGCATCATACGACGCACACCCAGAGCTACGAATGTAGTTAAGGTCCCCAACTTACATTCCTATATACCAGGGCCAATTTAGAAAATGAGCCAATTAACCTAACAGCATGTCTTTGGCCCCTTTCACACATGCTGTCTGATCAGACGCTCCTTTCACCTCTATGCACAGTGAGTGGAGACGGACCTGTCATCCGCTTGCTCAGCGAAGATCAAAGGATCGATCCCCGCTGAGCAAGCGGAGTCTGTCAAAATGGATGTGCCCTGTGTGAAAGGGGCCTCTGGAGTGTGGGAGGAAACTGGAGCACCTAGGCACACGGAGAACATGCAAACACTGTGCAGGTAGTGCCGTTGTTGAGATTCGAACCAACAACCCTAGTGTTGCTAGGTTAATGTGTGGGCGTAAATCTGGCCTATATGCATGTACTTTGCATTGGGTACAAAATAAATTAATTGTGATAACCAGTGAAGCTTGATCAAGATTTTGGGCAGGGAGAAAGAATGGTAAAGAAAACTACAGAGAAAATAAAGAATGCAAGTTCCTCTCCGGTGGTAAAAGTCAAACCAGGGAATATGGGCTTTTAAAAAAATACTGTGCAAAGTGCTGAGATTAGTTTTTGATTTTATTGCGTTTTGTGGCTTCATGGAGAATTTTGATAGTACTAAAGTACTAATGTTCCTTTCTGCTAGAAACCTGTGAAGTGAGCTGGATTTGTTTAGTAGACAAATAGGATTTTACTTGAAGGTGACAACTTCACTTAAAATAATGTTTCCCTCGACTGTCAACATGTCCTCTTTTACTTGAGCAGCTGTTTATTTTGCAGAGTTGCTTTCATGAAGCTTTTGTATGTTGGTGTGTACCGTATCTGTAAGAAGTTACCTTTCTAGCTTCCAAACCAAATGTGAATTGCCAAGTCCATCCAAACCGCTAAACTTATAACTGCTTTTCAAAGCGGAAAAGTAAAAACAGAACGCCTATTGGCAGATCGTTAGTCAGAAGACAGAGGAACTGTGTCGTGACATCAGAACGCTCCCTGACCCAGAACTATCGCTTAGCTTCAGATGATTGCTCTGTGCTGCTGCCAGCACCCTATAACAGATACAATACATGGGTCTTATGTGGTTGCCCATACAGATTTACAACCTGCTGTGAACTGTTTAAAACTCAACTGAGTTTGCCTTTTAAATACAACTAAATACATTCCAGGTGTGCAATATCTAATGCCCCGTACACACAACCAGTTTTCCCGTCGGAAAAAAAACCCAATGGTTTTCACAACGGGATTCCTCTCAAGCCTGCCTTGCATACACACGGTCAGACAAAAGTCCGGTGAACTTTTGTCTGCCAAGAACACGGTGACATAAAAGACTTACGACGAGCCGACAAAATTAAGTTCTATGCTTCCGAGCATGCGTCAAATTGTTTCCGAACATGCATGTTTTTTTTCCCCAGAAAAGCATACAGACGAATGGTTTTCCCGCTAGGATTTTTTCCTGATGGGAAAAAAAGAGATCCTGCTTTCCCGTCGGAAAAACTGCGATGGAGCATACACACGGTCGGAATTCCCAGGCAAAAACTCTCACCACAGTTTTTCTGACGGGAAAACCGGTCGTGTGTACGGGGCATTAGAGTTTTTTTCTTTGTAAAACAGCTACAGCCTCGGTATAAAAGCCTGTCTCCTGCCACTATGCTGCAGAGTGTGACCCTTGTTCTTTGCATGGAAGCAGTGGTCTCTCTACAGAGGCCAGACTTGCCCCCTGCTGAGTCAGAGCTATAGTTCTGCAATCAGCAAATCCCATACTCCCTGATGTTTGGACAGCTTTAACTTTGATTCAGCAGGGGACATGAATGAGCAAGATTGGGGTGGAGGAACTTGACTGGCCTGCACAGATTCCTGACCTCAACCCGACAGAATACTTTCGGGATGAATTAGAGTGGAGACTGTGAAACAGGCCTTCTTGTCCAACATCAGTGCCTGACCTCACGAATGCGCTTCTGGAAGAATGTTTAAACATTCCCATAGACACCCTCCTAAACCTTGTGGACAGCCTTCCCAGAAGAGTTGAAGCTGTTATAGCTGCAAAGGGTGGACCAACTTAATATTGAACCCTACGGACTAAGACTGGGATGCCATTAAATTCATGTGCGTGTAAAGGCAGGCGTCCCAAAACTTTTAATGGTAATATAGTGTATTTAGCTGATTTAAACTGCAAGTTAAGTTGGGCTTTAACACAATTAATACTTTTACTGTATACTGCTAACCTAATATTCTTCCAGTTTGTAGGACAAAATACTTCAAATCAGAACCTACTTGTATCAAAAGGTCAGTCCTTTTAATATTGTTTTACAGTAGATGCCATTAGTATCATTAAAATGTCTAAATTCCCCTTATGTACTCATTATAGTACCTCCATCCCATATACATAATAGTTCATATTACTGACATGCATCTGAAAATAATGACTTCTTGTCTGGCAAAGGCTCCAAAACTTTGAGTCTGACCTGAAGGAGAAAGTGAAATGAAATGAAGATGAAAGTACTAATCTGCTTGTTAGGTGTGGTAGCCTGCTGCTGTTATCCCCTTTTGACATTGGAAACCGACATTCTTCAGTAGAGGACTGTCTGAGACTCCCATTCTGGACACAGGCCTCTTCTTCTTGCCCTAAGTGGAGCTCAAACCCCAGGGCCACTCAGTGGCCTCCCAATAAGTCCCACTAAAGCCCCTTATGTTTCCAAACAGAAATCCAAAACCCTAACTCACCTTTGGCAGCACTAGAGGGCATGAGGATCGTGCCCCACACCTTAGCCTCTTGGAAACATAGGCAGCCGCCAGTTTGGCAGAGCTGGACTGATCTACACCACCTAACAAAATCCACAACCACAAAGGTGTCAACTTTTCCTTATGCAGGATGCTTTATCAGGAATTTCCAAACCAGTGGATTGTAATTTCAGTTGCTTTTTACTTAGAATAATATAACTGGTACAAAATGTCCAAAATAACAGGGTCTGTTCTTTTACAAATGCCTTTCTTGAGGGTAAATACAACAAAACTCTGTTTGGAGAATCTATGTACCCACATCTTGCTGCCAATTTCACAGGTTCCTTTACTCTGCCAAAGGAGAGCCTAACTGCTCTTAATCCCTTTCTTCCCAAGGGAGTAGCCCCTCACCCCAAAGGGAGCACCCAAAATGTTTCCACTCAAATGGTGGTACCATAGTACAATCCAGTGGCGGTGCGTCCATAGTAGGCGCAGGAGCGCCGCCCCCTCTCTCCCCTGCACCGTCAACAATAAATAGATTCATGCATTGCAGAGGGGGTATTGCTACATCTGAATTACAGCAGTTGGTTGTTTTTTGGAATTGTCTATCAGAGCCAGCGGCTCTGATAGGCTTCCCGATTACAGCCTGTGGGCTGTAATCGGCTTCCAAATAGTTAACCAGGGGACGCACATGCTGTGCGTTCCCTGGTTAACACTGACACGTGTCTCAGCCAATCAGGTTCACCGGGTCTGGTTACCGGTAACCTGATTGGCTGAAGAGACATCGAGGGCGGGAGAAGACATCGAGGATGGAAGAAGACATGAGGGAGCGTGGAGGAGGACGGCGCTGACCCGAGGAAGGTAAGTGCAGGGCTGGGGGGAAACTGGCTGCATTTGGGGACAAGCTTGCTGCATTTGGGGACAAACTGGCTGCATTTGGGGACAAACTGGCCGCATTTGGGGGGGGAAACTGGCTGTATTTGGGGACAAATTGGCTGCATTTGGGGACAAACTGGCTGCTTTTGGGGGGAAACTGGCTGTATTTGGGGACAAACTGGCTGCATTTGGGGACAAACTGGCTGCATTTGGGGGGAAACTGGCTGTATTTGGGGACAAACTGGCTGCATTTGGGAGGAAACTGGCTGCATTTGGGGGGAAACTGGCTGTATTTGGGGACAAACTGGCTGCATTTGGGGACAAACTGGCTGCATTTGGGGACAAACTGGCCGCATTTGGGGGGGAAACTGGCAGCATTTGGGGACAAACTGGCTGCATTTGGGGACAAACTGGCTGTATTTGGGGACAAACTGGCTGCATTTGGGGACAAACTGGCTGTATTTGGGGACAAACTGGCTGCATTTGGGGGGAAACTGGCTGCATTTGGGAACAAACTGGCTGCATTTGAGGGGGAAAACTGGTGGCATTTGGGCACAGTGGCTGCGTTTAATGGGAACAGTGGCGGCAATTGATGTTTTGTTTTTTTTCAGTTTGTTTGCGCCCCACAAAAAATGTTAAGGCACCAGCCGTCACTGGTACAATCTTTCTCTAAGAACAATTCTAGGCTTTACACTTTTCCAGACAACTACCTACCCAAGATTCCTCCCACAGACCCTAAATACCCAGGCGTTAGCAAGTGAGATGCATAGCCAATCCCTGGTAACGCATATTCGATAGCTGTTCGTTAAGGGTCCCAAACCTTGTTATATACTTACTTATTCTTGGTTAGTGATTTTGATCATTAAAGCCATTGGTTCAAGTATGTTAACTAGACAGCATAAAAGGTCAACAATTGCAGCCTCCATACCACTCTTAGCACACGTATGCAATTATCTTGCCATGACTTTTATGTTGACCAAATTAATGGCAATTTTTCTAGAAATATAACTGTCCTTACATTTAGATTCAATCCTCATACACAGGCATCACAGGACTTTTTTTTCATAATGATATTATGCCTCATTCTTATCTCTTATGCATTACACCTGTAGTGCTGACCTCATTCAGTTACTTCTCTTGATGATTCAGTCCATCATTTTCTGTCCAATAGTGAATTATTAGTGATCCTATACAGCAGAACGCTCAAACTGGTGGCCCTCCAGCTGTTGCAGAACTACAATTCCCATGAGGCATTGCAAGGCTGATAGTTGCAAGAATGACTCCCATAGGCAGAGGCATGATGGGACTTCTGCAACAGCTGGAGGGCCACCAGTTTGAGACCCCTGCTATAAAGTAAAAAAAAAGCTTCTAGCAGGTTTGAAATGCAAGCAATTGAAAGAACATCACTCTTTCAGCTTTAATGATGGGCTTGAATGATGGGGGCTATTCTGAACTGGCAAAGCTCCAACAATTTTGGATCTTCCTAAATCTATCACTGCAATATGCTGCTGCCTTGGCCAGTACAAATACGTAGAGAGCGCCATCCCAAAAAGCAAGCATTAGAAATTTGCTGATTCAGATTAGTCCTGTATTAAGTGTTTGCCCTTAGCGCCCCCCCCCCCCGAGACCTCATTTACTTACCTGACCCCTCGAAAGTCCCGCGCCGTGAACGCACAGCCTTCTCGTCGGCTTCTCGGCTCATTCATTGGTTGATTGAAAGCAGTGCAGCCATTGGCTTGCGCTGCTGTCAATCATATCCAATGACGCAGCGTGCTGGGGGGCGGGGCCAAGTGATACAGTGAGCGACTATAGCCGCCGGCTGTATCACGGGAATGTGCCCGCAAGAACTTTCCACCATGCGAGGGAGCTCACATGAAGGTGGAAAGTTCTTGCATGGGGGAGCCGAGACAGCCGCCGAGGGACCCCAGAAGACCAGGTTCGGGGCCACTCTGTGCATAACGAGCTGCACAGTGGAGGTAAGTATAACATGTTTGTTATTTAAAAAAAAATATATATATCTTTAGTGTTCCTTTAAGCGATAGAGTCATTTTGAAAGAGAACTTTTACCTAGAAGTATACTTGTTATTGTATAGTAGGGGTTCTCAAAAACCACAGTTACTTTACCAATTAGTCTGCGTAAAATTTGACATTGACAATTATCCTGCATGAGATTAAAAAAAAAATAACATTAATTGCTGTGAGAAAGGGAATATGCTGATGGTTGGTGGTCAATATTCATTATATGGTGTCTGCCAAAGGTTCTTGATGGACTGATGTTATGGAAAAGGCCACCAACCAGCAGTTCTGCTTGCAAATCTACTGATGCTTATCCTTATCCCCATTGGCAGAGATCAAGTGAACAGGTGCCAAACCATAACCTGATATACATTTGTACAGAAAAAGGTCATTTTTGCTTTTCTTTTATTATCATCTTTTTTTTTTATCACATTATCATAATTAGACCATTTTACTAATATATTATATTATTTTATTAATATAATTATTTAAATTATTGTGATTGTATTTTAACAGCATTTTTTTTAAGCATTAAGTATACATCCTCCTTGTGTACCTTTTGAATGCTTTTTACCCTAATCATGTATTTATATGTATAACATAACTCTTTAATCCACACCCTGCTGATTTTATTTACAGCCCTGAGGAAGCCCTCTAACTCCTAAACTGTGTTGTTTTATTTTGATCATTTCCATTGAAAGAATGAATTCTGCACTCCTGCTTACCTTATCATTCCAAATTGGCATTCAGTTTCCTGCGCCTACTGAATTTTAAAACATATGAGCACTGATTTTAAAGTATTGGTCTGTTTTTATAGCTAAACATGTACTATTTAAATAGTCTCAATATACAGTGTCTTCAAAAAGTATTCATCCCTCTTGAAATTTTCCACATTTTGTAATGTTACAACCAAAAATGTAAATGTATGTTATTGGCATTTTATGTGATAGACCAACACAAAGTGGCACAAAATTGTGAAGTGGAAGGAAAATGATAAATAGCTTTAAATTTTTTTTTACAAATAAATATCTGGAAAGTGTGGCGTGCATTTGTATTCAGTCCCCTTTACTCCGATATCCCTAACTGAAATCTAGTGGAACTAATTGCCTTTAAAAGTCACCTAATTAGTAAATAGAGTCCACCTGTGTGTAATCCACCTGTGTGTAATTTAATCCCAGTATAAATACAGCTGTTCTGTGAAGCCTTGAGAGGTCTGTTAGCAGGGCCGGCCCTACCATGGGACCCGATGGTACCTCGGTCCCAGGCGGCACTTTAAAGGGGGCGGCAAATTGCCGCCCACCAGCCAGCTAGCCCGTTCCCCTGCGCTGCTTATCCCATTGCGAGCAGGGCCAGTGTTCTGCCGAGAAAGGTCCCGGCATTTTTAAAATGCATGCCTTATGGCGCCAGCCTAGGGGGCGGTTGGGGCTGTGAAGACATCCCGGACAGACCACTCTATCCCCAGCCTGCAGTGCCGCCCTAGCAGCTGCAGTGAGAAGATGAGAGGAGAGAGACGGGACGAGGAGCAGCTGGCCGGAAGTGCTGCATGTTTAGTGGAACCGGCTGAGGTAGATGATATGGAAGCCCTGCATCATGTAACTACGGGCTTGCCACGATATCTGCTCCCGCCGCCCCCCCTCCTCCTGGTCTCTCAGGGATCTGTTGTGGGAGGACTGGCAGGCAGCAGCGCCGCTCTCCAGTCCTGGAGTAAAGTTTACCACCACCTTCGCTGGCTCAGGTATAGTGGAAGCTCATTGCTGCAGCCTGCACCCATTCACAAGAAAAAAAAATTACTCTGCTGTCAGTTTATAGTGCATTGCACTGTGTACAGAGGGAACTGATATGTGTGTGTGTGTGGGGGGGTAGGTGTGCAGGGGGGTACAGATATGTGTGTGTGTGTGTGTGTGTGGGGGGGGAACAGGTGTGCAGGGGGTACAGATATGTGTGTGTGTGGGGGAGTACAGGTGTGCAGGGGGTACAGATATGTGTGTGTGGGGGGGGACAGGTGTGCAGGGGGTACAGATATGTGTGTGTGGGGGAGGGGTACAGGTGTGCAGGGGGTACAGATATGTGTGTGTGGGGAGGGGGGGGCAGGTGTGCAGGGGGAACAGATATGTGTGTATTGGGTACAGAGGGTGAACAGATATATGTGTGTGTGTGTGAGGGGAGGGGGGAAACAGATGTGCAGGGGGGTGTTTTTACACTTGAATATTGATTTACACACATATATAGTGCCATGACCAGTTCTCTTTATACTCCTATACATGAATAGAGCCATAACACATCCTTTTTATTGAGCCATGACATGTGCTTTTATACTCCTATATTACCATGTATAGAGCTCTGATGGGTCCTTTTATACTCCTACATGCATGTATAGAGCCATGACAGGTCCTCTTTATATTCCTACATACATGTATAGAGCCATGACATTTCCTTTTACACTCCTATACACACGTATAGTGCCATGACCGCTCCTCTTTATAGTCCTATACATGAATAGAGCCATACCAGGTCCTTTTTATAGAGCCATGACAGGTCCTATTTATACTTCTATATACATGTAAAGAGCCATGACAGGTCCTCTTAATTTATCATGATATACAATTATGAATGTGGGGGCCTTTTGGTGGGCGACTGGGCGTGTTTTTTTTTTGGAGGGGGGGGCAGCATTTAATTCTTGGTACCAGGCAGCACAATGTCTTGGACCAGCACTGTCTGTTAGAGAACCTTAGTGAACAAACAGCATCATGAAACCAAGGAACACACCAGACAGGTCAGGGATAAAGTTGTGGAGAAGTTTAAAGCAGGGTTAGGTTATAGAAATATATCCCAAGCTTTGAACATCTCACAGAGCACTGTTCAAACCTACCAAGATATGGCCGTCCGCCTAAACTGACAGGCCGGGCAAGGAGAGCATTAATCAGAGAAGCAGCCAAGAGGCCCATGGTAACTCTGGAGGAGCTGCAGAGATCCACAGCTCAGGTGGGACAATCTGTCCACAGGACAACTATTAGTCGTGCACTCCACAAATCTGACCTTTATGGAAGAGTGGCAAGAAGAAAGACATTGTTGAAAGAAAGCCATAAGAAGTCCTGTTTTCAGTTTGTGAGAAGCCATGTGGGGGACACAGCAAACATGTGGAAGAAGGTGCTCTGGTCAGATGAGATCAAAATCGAACTTTTTGGCCTAAAAGCAAAACGCTATGTGTGGCAGAAAACTAACACTGCACATCACCCTGAACACACCATCACCACCGTGAAACATGTCTGCAAAAGACTTGAGACTGGGACGGAGGTTCACCTTTTAGCAGGACAAGGACCTAATCATACAGCCAGAGCTACAATGGAATTGTTTAGATCAAAGCATATTCATGTGTTAGAATTGCCCAGTCAAAGTACAGACCTAAATCCAATCGAAAGCCTGTGGCAAGACTTGAAAATTGCTGTTCACAGACACTCTCCATTGAATCTGACAGAGCTTGAGCTATTTTGCAAAGAAGAATGGGCAAAAATGTCACTCTCTAGATGTGCAAAGCTGGTAGAGACATCCCCAAAAAGACTTTCAGCTGTAATTGCAGTGAAAGGCGGTTCTACAAAGTATTGACTGAGGGGGGCTGAATACAAATGTACCCCACACTTTTCACATATTTATTTGTAAAAAAAAAAAATGAAAACCATTTATAATTTACCTTCCACTTCACAATTATGTGCCACTTTGTGTTGGTCTACCACATAAAATCCCAATAAAATACATTTATGTTTTTGGTTGTAACATGACAAAATGTGGAAAATTTCAAGGGGTATGAATACTTTTTTCAAGACACTGTAAAATGTTTATCGATTGAGTAAGAACTAGTTTGATACTGTAAATACAGAATCCAGACCCATGCAGATGATAAGCATTTGTCTAAACGACTCGACCTTGTATTTATTCCAGGCATTTATATAGCACCATGCTTTACATATTGTACATTGACATCAGTCCCTGCCCTTATGGAGCGTACAATCTAAGGTCCATACGTCACGTGTATACACAAACACACATACTAGGGTCAATTGTAAACAAGGGCCAATTGACCAGCATGTTTTTGGAGTGTAGGAGGAAACCAGAGTACCCAATGGAAACCAATGGCAAGCACAGGGCTTAGATGCAAACTCCATGCAGACAGTGTCCTGATGAGGATCTGAATGGAGGACCCCAGTGCTACAAGGCAGAAGTGCTTACCATTGTGTGTCTAAATGTCCCTATGTAATAGCATTTTTCTGTGACAGGTTCTCTTTACTGAGACATCAGTGGTCTGTTGAAACCCCAATGTCTCCCCTGGCCTCCACTGAGGCTAATGGAGTGCAGATTGTGCTCCATTCGCTTCTCCCCTGACCACAGCACTACCTGCATGTTCTCCCTGTGCCTGTGTGGGTTTCCTCCCACGCTCCAAAGACATGCTGGGAGGTCAAATAGCTCCTGTCTAAATTAGTCCCAGTATGTGTATAAATGTGAGTTAAGAAACTTAAGCCTCGTACACACGATCGGATTTTCCACGGAGAAAGCGTAGGACTTTTGTCCGAAGGGCGTTGGCCATGAACTTCTCTTGCATACAAATGGCAAAGAATTGTCAGCCAACAAACACAAAACTACATGGTTTTTCAGCTCTTTAGCACCACCCTTTGGGCAACTTCTGCTAATGTTGTGTTAGGATTAGCATTGCTTCTGAGCATGCGTGTTTGTACTTTGGAGTTTTTTCCAAAGGACTTGTGTACACACGCTCGGATAATCCGACAACACACATTTGTTTTCGGAAAATGTTAAAGCATGCTATCCAACATTTGTTTGCGTAAGTCGATGGTGCTACATAAGTACCTGTAATAAATCTAAAACCTTTATTAGTGGATGAGCCATATCTTTTATCGACCTCAATTCTCCTTCTCAGTGTTTAGCTGTATAACTACAGTACAGGCACTCTTCGATAGGCTTACTTTAATACCCTATATTACCAAAAGTATTGGGACACCTGCCTTTACACGCACATGAACTTTAATGGCATCCCAGTCTTAGTCCGTAGGGTTCAATATTGAGTTGGCTCACCCTTTGCAGCTATAACAGCTTCAACTCTTCTGGGAAGGCCGTCCACAAGGTTTAGGAGTGTGTCTATTGTAATGTTTGACCATTCTTCTAGGAGGGCATTTGTGAAGTCAGACACTGATGTTGGACGAGAAAGCCTGGCTCGCAGTCTCCACTCAAATTCATCCCAAAGGTGTTCTATCGGGTTGAGGTCAGGACTCTGTGCAGGCCAGTCATGTTCCTCCACCCCAAACTCGCTCATCCATGTCTTTATGGACCTTACTTTGTGCACTGGTGTGCAGTCTTGTTGGAACAGGAAGGGACCATCCCCAAACTGCTCCCATAAAGTTCGGAGCATGAAATTGTCCAAACGTCTTGGTATACTGACGCCTTAAGAGTTCCCTTCACTGGAACTAAGGGGCCAAGCCCAACCCCTGAAAATCAAACCCACACCATAATCCCCCCTCCACCAAATGATTTGGACCAGTGCACAAAGCAAGGTCCATAAAGACATGGATGAGGGAGTTTGGGGTGGAGGAACTTGACTTTCCTGACCTCAACCTGATAGGACACCTTCTCATCCACATCAGTGCCTGACCTCACAAATGCCCTTCTGGAAGAATGGTCAAACATTCTGATAGACACCCTCCTTAACCATGTAGATCAGTGTTTCTGAACTCCAGTCCTCAAGGCACCCCAACAGGTCATGTTTTCAGGCTATACATTATTTTGCACAGGTGATTTGATCAGTTTCACTGCCTTGTAATTACCACAGCGGTTTCATCTGTGGGAAATCCTGAAAACATGACCTGTTGGGGCGTCTTGAGGACTGGAATTGAGAAACACTGTTGTGGACAGCCTTCCCAGAAGAGTTGAAGCTGTTATAGCTGCAAAGGGTGGGCCAACTCAATATTGAACCCTACAGACGAAGACTGGGATGCCCACTAAAGCTCATATGCTTTATACATAATATACATTATATTGTCAATACTTTTGATAATATAATGTATATTGGTCCTGCCCATAAAATGCTTGCACAATGGCTATGCAAGCAAATGTTTAGTTAGGACAAGTTTACTTACAGTAGATCTTATATACAGTATAGGTTAATCAAAAATGGAAACCACAGTTGACTTATGTATCCACTTGCCGGCCGCCGCACGCACTTATACGTCGACAGAATGGCACTCCTGGGCAGGAGGACGTATATATACGTCCCCTTTAAGGAAGCGGAAATGTGGACGCGCGCCTGCCGCGAGCTCCATGAGCCCGACCGTGGGTCCCGCGCACTGCGGGGTTCGTCTCACGGTGAGGAAGAACGGGGAGATACTTATGTAAACAAGCATCTCCCCGCTCTGCCTAGCGACACTGACACTAATCACAGCTCCCTGTAATCGGAAGCTGTGATCACTGTCTTGTCACACACAGCCCATCCCCCCTACAGTAAGAATCACTCCCTAGGGCACCCTTAATCCCTACAGCACCACCTAGTGGTTAACCTCTTCACTGCCAGTGTCATTTTCACAGTAATTAGTGCATTTTTATAGCCCTGTAAAAATGACAATGGTCCCAAAAATGTGTCAAAAGTGTTCGATGTGTCCGCCATAATGTCGCAGTCATGATAAAAATCGCTGATCACCGCCATTACTAGTAAAAAAATATATATTATTAAAAATGCCATAAAACTATCCCCTATTTTGTAGACGCTATAACTTTTGCGTAAACACTTATTGCGATTTTTTTTTACCAAAAATATGTAGAAGAATACGTATCGACCTAAACTGTGTAAATTTTTTTTTTTATATATATTTTTTGGGGGTATTTATTATAGCAAAAAGGAAAAAATATTACATTTTTTTCAAAATTGTTGCTCTATTTTTGTTTATAGTGCAAAAAATAAATACTGTACCGTAGAGGTGATCAAATACCACCAAAAGAAAGCTCTATTTGTGGGGAAAAAAAGGACATCTATTTTGTTTGGGAGCCACGTCGCACGACCGCGCAATCGTCAGTTAAAGCGATGCAGTGCCGAATCTCAAAAAGTGGCCTGGTCTTTGACCAGCAAAATGGTCCGGGGCTTAAGTGGTTAATCATTGAAAACATAAAGTTTTGTCATTAAAAATTAGTTTTTGTTTTTTTTCACTTACAATTGAAGTTAATTAAATATTAAATTAAATTGAAGTTAAATATCTTATAAACAGATGTTTCCAATAGTAAGTCCCTCCCTACCGCACATGAAAGGAACATTATTTTTTCGAGCAACCTCACCCTTGGGTGTTATCAGCAGAGCATGTTCTAAACCCACCTAATGCATTGGAGGTAGCCTGGGTTTATTTTTCTTTCAATAAAATAAATGGTTTTGTAATTAAATTTCTCCACTGACGGTGCCTAATGGCTATATTGACAAGTGCTAATGTATGGCAAAAAAATGAGCCTGAAATGAAACATGCTGTTTTTCAATCTGCAAGCAATTTTGCACTGGGGCAATCAAAAATAATTCCTAGTCCAGCCAAACATTTTCATTAATCTACTAACCTAATGCACGCTGCCCACTCAGCAGCGCAAGGACACTTTGCTACAAAGAGGAGGGGGGAAGAAAGCTGAAATTTCATGAAGTGAACCCTTGTTTGAAACCATCTTGTGGTCTCTGGCAGCAAAACTTGTGGAAACTCGCTGACTTTACACCGTGAAATTTTGCAGCTGTCTCCAGAGGGACTGGCTGTTGCAGCGTACTAGCATTTGGCTCTGAGTCAGCTTTAAAATCTGTCTTTTTTTTTTTTTTTCCCCTTAGCTAAATTTATTTTTGAATAAATCTTCTCATAGAGGAAAAAAAAAATTTGAGAATCTATTATATATTTGGACATAAAAAAAAAAAAGAAAATACTTTAAAAGTGTCACAATGCAGCTGTACTGTTTATAATTCTTTAGTGAATAGTAAATTAAACAATACGGTGTGCTCACTTTAAATTAGGTGACACTCAATCTAAACAGACATGGGTCATTTCCATTACATATATTATATCGTTGAAATATATACTTAGATATATATTATTCATATTTCAGCTAAAAAATGAAAAATAAAAAATATATTTATTATTTGTGTTTAAACTGACAAAAATAAAACAAATAAAGGAATTTAAAGATAATGAACACCAAAAAACAATATACATTGATCTTTATATATATATATATATATATATATATGTGTATATATATATATTATTCATGTTTCATCTAAAAAAATATATATATTATATATATATATATATATATATATATATATATATATATATATATGTGTGTGTGTATGTGTGTATATATATATATATATTATTCATGTTTCATCTAAAATATATATATATATATATATACGGTATTTATTTAAACTGAAAAGAAAAAATAAATAAATAAAGGAATTTAAAGACGATGAACACTAAAAAACAATACACATTGACCTTTTTTCCAACTAAAAAAATTAAAATTAAGGGATATAAAGGTTCTTGCGCATGTTACCCAGTTAAAATACTGATCAACAATGCAGATTTTTGTTTTTTGTTTTTTTATTTGATCTATACCCAGTGTTAGTTTATGTCTGTGTGTGTGTGTGGGGGGGTAGGCCCATTAAAAACAATGGGCTGCATTTAGATCATTATGAAAAAAATAAAGGCCTAAATGCCTAAAAAATATGGAGTTTTTGCTGCCCATGGGCAAGAGCCCTAAGCAAGAAACACTGAAAAACTCTGGCAGGGATTTACTTAAACTGGTGCGCACAGAATCTGGTGTAGCTGTGCATATTAACCAATCAGCTTCCAGGTTTTATTGTCAAAGCTTAATTGAACAAGCTGAAGTTAGAAGCTGATTGGTTACTATGCACTGCTGCACCAGATTCTGAGTGCACCAGTTTTGGTAAAGCTTCTCCCAATATATATAACTTTTTTTTTTCTACTGAAAAATAAATAAATTAAGGAATATAACAGTACAGTACGCCTGTAAAATACCAATCAGCAACGCAAATCTTTGTAATTTAAATTTTTTACTGATCTATGCACAGTGCTAGTTTATGCACCTTTTGTTACACCAGCCCCTCCCTATTAGTTTGTAAGCTCTCAGGAGCAGGGCCATCCTAACCCTCTTGTATTGAATTGTATTGTTGCTGTATTGTCTCCCTTTATATTGTAAAGTGCTTCACAAACTGTTGGCGCTATATAAATCCTGTATAATGATAATAATAATAATATGCACCTGAGTGTGTGCAGGCCTATTAAAAACAATGGGCTGCATTTAGTTCAATAACACAAAAATGCCTGGGTGCCTAAAATGTGGCATTTTTGGCATCCATGTACAGTATATAAGCCCTAAGGAAGATTACCACTGAAAAACAATATACTATACTAATATATGCATATATATATATATATATTTATATATATATATATAGTGTCCAAAAAGTCGTCATGCACCTGGAAAATAGGAAATTGTGGCTAAATGTACCTTTATTTACAAAAAATTCACTACACATCTTTTTGAAATACTTACAAAATAATAATATAATAATTGAGAATATTAAAAATATAATATAAAATATTTTTTCTGTTTTTCTTTGGGAACACTCTGTGTATATCTAAATATATATATAGATATATATATAGATATATATATGTATAGATATATATCTATCTATATATATATATATATATATATATATATATATGTAGATATAAATATATAAACTATATATATATATCTATATATATATATATATATATATATATATATATAATTTCAACTGAAATAAAATGGCAAAAAAGGAATATAGAACACAACATTTTATTGTATTTTTTTAAAGTAAGCGCACCTAACCAACTGCTTATAACATTCTTTGTTATCACCGAAACAAAAAAATAAATAATGTATTGTAACTATGGGCTACAATGGTAAAATAAAGTAAAATAACAAAGTAAAACAGAAACTAAAACTATAAAAAAAAAAAATATGAGTGACTTTAAACAGAAACTATATTTGGAAATAGCGTCTCTTATATTTGTGACGTGACTGGTAAATAAAATGAGGATAATAAAAAAAAAGAAAACCCATCTAAAACGGCATCCGTCCAGCTGTACTGTTTATAATACTTTCATATTGAATTATTAAAAAAAATAATAATGAAAAAAAAAAAAATCTCCAGCCCATCTAAAAGTACATCAGTCCTTTTGAAACTGTTTATAATACTTTTGTGAATGATAAATTGAACAATACTGTGCTTGTGCTCATTATCAGAAATGAAGTAACACTCCATTTATACAGGCGTGGGACTTTTCCATTGCATAGGACGCCTTGTGCGTCGCTCTAAGCACCGTCTATGGGCCGACCACTAGGGGGCTGTCAGGGGAGTTCCAGAACATCTCAATCTTACTACTATGGCCATCTCCAGTTACTGCTCTCTTCTATTACAAATGGTTTATTAAACGCACAGTAAGTTTGTAACATGACATTCTACTCTCTGGAACATTGGGAGAGGGAGAGAAGAGAGAGAGAGAAAAGAAGAAGGTTAATACCAGAAATCTGTTTCTTCCTGAGCACCAGACTGAATTTTCGTGGCAGCCAGAAAAATATTAATGATGTGCAACATTTCATTGTTTAAGCCAATGAGTGCTGCCTTGGATATGGAACCAATTGTGACAGGCATTAAATAAAGCACTTTATCATATTCATTATTATTGCAAATGTTTAGGATGTCTTTCCAAATATTAGATTCCACGCTTGTATATTTACACATGTTTCATAGTAGGGACATTGTATGGAATAAATAAAAATGCAATAACAGAACAGAAGAAACTCAGATGACGTTATGTATCACGGTTGTTATTATTTCACACATTTTTATGTGGAGAGATACATGACCAATCTGGTCAAACATATTGCCTAGATAAAGTCTTATTAAATCTGAAGTTAATCCGCTTATAGTTTGCATTTCTTCGTTCCTCCTTTCCCCCCCATCATAACCGTGCTAAATAAAACCTTTCTGCATTTATTAAACACCTCATTTTGGACCCTGTGACATGATCACTGGGTCTCTGTGCTTCTCCGTGCAATGTAAGCAGATCATGGCTGGTAGGAGGGCCTGAAAGGGTGCTGTATATACAGTGAGAGAGAAAAAAGTATTTGATCCCCTGCTGATTTTGTACGTTTGCCCACTGACGAAGAAATGATCAGTCTATAATTATAATGGTCGGTTTATATTAACAGTGAGAGACAGAATACCAAAAAAAAAAAAAAAAAAAATCCAGAAAAAAGCATTTAAAAAAGTTATAAACTGATTTGCATTTTAATGAGTGAAATAAGTATTTGACCCCTTCGCAAAAAACGACTTACTACTTGGTGGCAAAACCCTTGTTGGCAATCACAGAGGTCAGACGTTTCTTGTAGTTGGTCACCAGGTTTTGCACACATCTCAGGAGGGATTTTGTCCCACTCCTCTTTCTAGATCCTCTCCAATTCATTAAGGTTTCGAGGCTGACGTTTTCTAACTTGAACCTGCAGCTCCCTCCACATATTTTCTATGGGATTAAGGTCTGGAGACTGGCTAGGCCACTCTAGGACCCTAATGTGCTTCTTCTTGAGCCACTCCTTTGTTTCCTTGGCCGTGTGTTTTGGGTCATTGTTATGCTGGATCACCCATGCACGACCCATTTTTAATGCCCTGCCTAAGGGAAGGGGGTTCTCACCCAAGATTTGATGGTACATGGGCCCGTACATCGCCCCTTTGATATGGTGAAGTTGTCCTGTCCCCTTAGCAGAAAAACACCTCCAAAGCATAATGTTTCCTCCTCCATGTTTGACGGTGGGGATGGTGTTCTTGGGGTCATAGGCAGCATTCCTCCTCCTCCTACAAACACGGCAATTTTAGTTGATGCCAAAGAGCTCGATTTTGGTCTCATCTGACCACAACACTTTCACCCAGTTCTCCTCTGAATCATTCAGATGTTTATTAGCAAACTTCAGACGGGCTGTAAATGTGCTTTCTTGAGCAGGGGGACCTTGCGGGCGCTGCAGGATTTCAGTCACTCATAGCATAGTATGTTACCAATTATTTTCTTGGTGACTATGGTCCCATCTGCCTTGAGATCATTGACAAGATTCTCCCGTGTAGTTCTGGGCTGATTACTCACCGTTCTCATGATCATTGAAATGAAGGAACGGTGCTCGGAGGTAGGTAGGGGGTGGAGACCCTGTATGGAGCCCCAGACCGAGGGAGATTGACAGTTATTTTGTGTTCCTTCCATTTGTGAATAATCACACCCAGGTCTTTTTTTCTCTGAGAATAGGAGCAGGAACTCCCTACTTCTGAGTCACCTGTTGTGTCCACCCCCTACCCACCTCTGAGCACTATTCGTTGGTTCCACCCCCTTCCCACCTCCGAGCACCATTCGTTGGTTACAACCCCTACCCACCTCTGAGCACCATTCGTTGGTTCCACCCCCTACCTACCTCCGAGCACCGTTCCTTCATTCCACTCCCTACCCACTTCCAAGCACCATTTCTTGGTTCCACTCCCTACCCACTTCCAAGCACCATTTCTTGGTTCCACTCCCTACCCACTTCCAAGCACCATTCCTTGGTTCCACCCCCTACTCACCTCTTAGTAATGGATACAGAACCAAGTTTAAATTTGTCGTGCTAAGTAATTTGTATATGATAGGAAGTAACATAGAAGCCCTGTAGCCAGCAACAATGGGGCTCCCACAGCAACAATTGACTCTGAACAGCTAGCAGCAATAGACCCCTCCCTCAACAGTTGATGACTCCCAGTAGCATAAGAGCCCCCCAGCAACAATAGATCCCCTACCAGCGACAACTAACCTCCCCAGCAACAATAGACCCTCCCCTTGTAAAAATAGATCCCCTCCAGCATGAATAAATCCCCCAGCAGCCAGCATTAATAGACCCTCCAGTACACCCCAGCAACCCTTGACATTACATACATTCAGAGCTGGAGGTGCCGGAACTGTGTTCCCCCGTGTTCCTTCTGAAAGAAAAGACCTGACCACATCAACTGTTGTCACCCTCTCACCAAGCTGCTTGTCGATGGTCTTGTAGCCCATTACAGCCTTGTGCAGGTCTACAATCTTGTCCCTGACATCCTTGGACAGCTCTTTGGTCTCGGCCATGGTGGAGAGATTGGAATCTGATTTATTGATTGCTTCTGTGGACAGCTGTCTTTTATACAGGTAACAAGCTGAGATTAGGAGCACTCTATATGAAGCAAGCAGTTGCAAGTGGATAAAATGGTCAATGATCTTATTTTGTACATCTGTGTATGTCAAGGTACAGAACAGTAATACATAATGATAATAAGTATCTCAATAAAATTCATATATATACACATAACCATATCACATGATACAAAAAAACAATGGGAAGGGTTGTATATAGGTGACCTAAAGACTCTCTAATCCATACCATAAAGATTTCTATAAAAATTTAATAATCTGTAAACACATAATTCATAAAATCCAAAAATTGTATGAGAATTTTGTAAACACATGATATATTGGAACACAACATTTAAATAGCTTGACACGTTTCATGGATTTATCCACTCTTCAGGAACAGGCACGTGGTATATATCTGTAACTAAATATATAAATTCCTATATAGTCTGACATGATCAAAAAGAAAAACCAAAAGGATAAGATGAGGAGGCCCCCCTTGAGCTTACTCACAAAACATCTGTGTGCTGAAGGCATGGTCCTGAGAACTGGAAGCCCCCTGGGGGCATCATTTCGGAGAACTGTGGCAGTGTTATCTGCAACAACAACCCAACACAAGGCAACATCCACAGTGGGCAGATATCCATAAAAAGGGATCACCATGAGTGAATAAAGGGTGTTTTCCAAACGACATCTCTAAAGGGCTTCTGTGGAAAATACTAATATGTTTTATAGTCCATAATAAGCATTATAACCCAAACCTCATGAACAAAGTGGAGTGAGTGCAATTAGATAAGTAATGACACTATTGAAGCCCAAATGAAGAGAAAGTGAAGTGTATGAGGAGTGAGGATTAGAAATGAGAAAATACCACCAAAGGAAAATAGAGCCAATACAGATGAATACCGAAAAAAAGCTAGAAATAAAGCCAATAAACCAGAGTGATACCTCCATGTATACACATAAAAGTCTTGATCCAGGGTGGAGCAAGGTGTCCAAAGGAAAGGAGAAACTAAGCAATGAAACTAAGCTACCCACGAGTGCTGCCTGTATGGACGCAGCCACAGAACCACTCCCAACGTGGCGCCAGAAAAGTCCCTCTCGTGGTGCACGCAGATGTAACGGGAAGTGACGCCACACATCCGGCGCATGTGGCGTAACGTCGATGTGAAGCGATAAGGCACCCATCAGCCCTGCGTCACAGCTCCCAAAACAGACAAGAACCCAGCCGGCCCACAGACCCAGCCACATATCACCAATAAACACAGCACAAGATGAATTGCTAAATAACTGTAGAGTAAAAACAATTGGTTCACACATCAAGTTGGATGTCATAATCCTTGCAGGAAGGGAAGGGGGGGGGGGGGGACAGAAACAAAAGAGCAATGTAGGGTCAACTATAAGCATGATGTACAGTTTCTCACAAAAGTAAGTACACCCCTCACATTTTTGTAGATATTTTATTATATCTTTTCATGTGACATCACTGAAGAAATGACACTTTGCTACACTGTAAAGTAGTGAGTGTACAGCTTGTATAAAAGTGTACATTTTCTGTCCCCTCAAAAAAACTCAACACACAGCTATTAATGTCTAAACCACTGGCAACAAAAGTGAGTACACCCCTAAGTGAAAATGTCCAAATTGGGCCCAAAGTGTCAATATTTTGTGTGGCCACCATTATTTTCCAGCACTGTCTTAACCCTCTTGGGCATGGAGTTCACCAGAGATTCACAGGTTGCCACTGGAGTCCTCTTCCACTCCTCCATGATGACATCACAGAGCTTGAGAAAAAGAAGAAATGGCTGCACATCCAAAGGTTCCAAAACAAAATGCCTTTTATTGAAAATGACCAGGATACACCAAGGATACCAGGTATTAGTCACGTAGGGTCTGATGGGGACCCGGATGTAAGGGGAGGGTCTGATGGGGACCTGGATGTAATGGGCGACTCTGACGGGGACCCAGATGTAATGTGAGAGTCTGATGGGGACTTGGATGTAATAGGGGACTGATGGGAATTCTGATATAAGAGGGATTTTGATAGGGACTCTGATGTAGGGGAAGACTCCGATGGGCTCCAGTTGATTTGGAATTTCATTTCTTTGTTTTGCTGAAGTTTTTTTCTGTTCTGAATCATATTAAGCTAATTACAAAAAACTCCAAATAAAACTTATTTATTCATTTAAAGTGATCTAAAGCCTCATGTTTTTTTACTATCTATGCATTAAGATAAAAAAAACTTCTGTGTCGCAGGAGCCCAACAGCCCCCCTTATGAGCCTGATTCGATCCAGCAATCCATATGAGAGCACCGGCTCTCGCTGATGTCTCCCTCCTCATTGGGCAGATTGATAGCTGCTGTCAACCAAATGCTGTGATGAGGGAGCGGGGGGGGGGGGGGGGCGGGGCCCAGTTCATGTCAATAGACGCAGACTTGGCGGCTCATGAGCAAGCACGCATGGGTGCACCCAGGGAAAGGCATTTGCCCAAGAAGAGGGGCCTTGACCAGGGGACCCCAGAAAAGGAGGATCGGGGCTGCTCTGTGCAAACCATTGCACAGAACATGTAAGTATAACATGTTTGTTATTTTAGTTTAAAAAAAATGAAGGTTTAATATCACTTTAAATTTGATTAGTTAATTTAGAAAACTTATTTTTTTGGCTCACAAGTATTTGTAAAATATACAATGTGGTCCTTGTACTGAAAAGTTTGGAGATCCCCTTATGTACAGATAAGCACAGAAGAATTTTTTTAAAACCATAATGTACTGCTTGTCCTTTGAACTTTGGCCAGCTGACTTACAGGGACCAATAATAGCTTTTGGCCAAACCAGCTCCCTAACTATAAAAGGTTGGGTAGAGAGAGAGCAGTCATAGTGTGCATGTTTTAGAAGCTTCTGTATAGGGATAAGGAAAGCAGAAAAAAAACGCATAGGGACAAGTTAGGGTCAACTAGGAAACTGTAATTTAATATTGATTGCTAGCCCTTTGGAAAACCAACACCCTTGCTGCCATTTTCCTTCTTATTATTGTTTTTTTTATTTTTTTTTATTTAAAGTCAGAGGTCACTTTTACCTGCTGTCCATAGCACTTTTTTTCTGCTGCAAGGCTTCCCTTAAAAAAAAATAACGTTTTGTTTCAGGGGTGGTATTTTGGAGTTTTCATCTATTTTGGGGGCATGTTTTTTTATTCTATAGTAATAGTGCCTTTTTTTTTTTTTTTTTTTTTTTTTTAGATTAAATTGCTTTTTTTCTGCAAAGTTTGAAAATGGCAGGCTTTTGTATCATGTGTGGTATTTTGGGAATTTAATTTCTTAAGGCCCCTTTTACACATGCGGACCTTCTGTCCATTTTTTATCAATGCATCTCTATGGGTAAAAAGGGATGTAAATGGAGGATCATCTATTTACATCTGTCTATATCCGCTTTTGTCAACATCCTTTTTTGTGGAACGGATAAAAACCTCTATTTTTCTTCCGTAAAAAAAATTGATCAGACAAAAAACAGATGTAAACGGACAAATAGTCAGTTTTTACATTAAAAAATGGCTCTGGTCTATGCAAGAAAAGTTATTCTTCTCCAATGGAAATCCCCATCAGCTCCGACCTTGACCTTGTGGAAAAAATTAATTAATCTCAACTTACCACTGTACAAAGCCACTTATTTAGCGAGAGCTTGCCCTAAAAAATTCCACACGGTCTGGGACATTTGGGTTGAGGACCTGTCTACCAACACTGACCCTTTCTCTCCTAATTAGTGGCTTACATTATAAAGGATCAGGTGGGCATAAGTACTGTATGTAATTGAACCCACGTCCAACCCAAACATCTAATAATTGTGATTGTAATTTTTCATCTAAAACGCCTAATAAAATGAAAACTCATAAACCTGATGCACAGTTTCAACACTATCGGGATGAATCTTTGGGAGGTTGGGAGCATCCTTCATCTAGATCCACCCATCATGATGTGGGGTACAACCAGGGATTTATGAGACCCAGCTTTGAGACCAATGGCAGGTGGGAGTATAACACCCCCACCCAAAATCGTTTTTTTCCTTTAACAGACTCACTGGGGCCTCAAGGCCGTGAACCTGTGGAAAGACGATTTGGATTTGACAACCAGGATAGGAATGGTCAGTTCCCTCAGTCTAACTATTATGACAGGGGTTACGATTATTCTAGACCTCCTTACCCCCCAGGTCAATATGACTTTAGACCCAACCCCAGTTGGGGTTTTCCCATGGGCCACCAAGGTCGGTTCGGCCCACCGGAATGAAGAGAGGGATCAGAGGGGGGAGGAGGGCCCAGTTGCTCAAAAAGAAAAAGAATATAGGCACGGGCATCTTTAATTTGAGCCAACAGCCTCTATCAGAATCCGAACAATGCTTGCTGGATAAGGGTTTGAAATTTGCTCCGCCTAGGAGCTTGAGCAAGTTTCAAACCTTTATGGACGTTCACAAGTTTGCGAGAAAGCTCAATATTAAAAGGCATTTTCTGTCTAATCCTATTACGGATAGAGTGAATCCTTTACCTGAGTACAAACATACTGGTTTAGCCAATGCATCCTTGTTCAATCCCCCCGGCTCATTGGCCCCGAGCATTAAAATATTCAGGGACGTGGTACTTAAAGATCTGGAAAAGATCAAGGTAAAAAAGGTCAAGATGCAGAGGAATTTGGAGAGTGGGCTTGAGTCCCTCTGTTCTAACAAATCTCTGGTCATTAGACCCGCAGACAAAGGGGGAGGGATAGTCATTCTCGATAGATGTGACTACCTTAAAGAGTTACACAGGATCGTGGATGACACTGAAACCTATACTCCTCTCAATAGGGATCCTGTCATCAAGTATAAAAGAGAACTTGAAACTATTGTGGATGAGGGATACCGGGAAGGTATTCTCAGTGACAGGGAGAGATTGTTTCTGATACCTTGCACCCCACGGACTCCCGTCATCTACTATCTCCCGAAGATCCATAAAAGTCTTACTTCCCCCCCGGGATGACCCATCGTTAGTGGGATAGATTCGATTACGTCCCGGGTGGGGAAGTATATTGACTTTTTTCTGCAACCTTTGGTCCAGCAGATCCCCTCTTATGTAAGGGACACTAGACATGTCATTAACTTACTTAAAGACCTTACTCCCACAGAGGGTATATGGATGGTCACGGCAGACGTGACCTCACTTTATACCATCATCCCCCATGAGTGTGGTTTTGAGGCTGTAGAACTGTATTTGACGAGAGGTTCAGACTTGCCACCCCGGCAAATTGAATTTATTGTGACTTTGCTGAAATACGCAGCAAGTCACAATTATTTCTGGTGTGATAATCAATTTTTCCGCCAGGACCGTGGTGTGGCGATGGGGGCGAAGTATACCCCCAGCCTGGCCAATCTTTTTATGGCCAAATGGGAGGAGGACGTCGTCGATGTTTGCCGGAGACCAGAGGTTGTACTCTGGGTAAGGTACATCGACGACGTCCTCCTCCTATGGGACGGTAGTGAACCTGCTTTGCGGGATTACATGCTGTCCCTGAATGATAACAATAGGGGCATTAGATTTTCCTTTGAGGCAAGCCAGGAATCAGTTCACTATCTGGATTTGAAAATTTCAGTGGCTGACAGCAAATTTGTCACGACCACTTATTTCAAACCAACCGATAGAAATTCATATATCCCGCTTGACAGCTGCCATTATGCCTCTTGGCTGAAGGCTGTCCCTCGGGGACAACTCACTAGACTGAGACGTAATTGTACAGATTTAGAGGCTTTCAAAGGCCAGGCCGAGATCCTCTCTAAGAGATTTGTGGATAAAGGTTATCAACAAACTGACATGTCTCGATTGATACAATCTGTGAGTGAGGTTGATCGAGGATCACTTTTGGTTGATAAGGAGAGGGTGGTGAGGGATGGTAAGTTTTCTCTTCCATTTATCACCACTTTCTCCATGCAGCATCAGACCATCAAAAGCCTTATACGCAGGCACTGGCATGTCTTAACCAGTGACTTAGTGTTGGCACCTTCTCTTCCAGAAAAACCAGTTATTGTGTTTAGAGGTGCTTCAACACTTTCCAATAGAGTGGCCCCAAGTGTTCAGGATCCCCCACGGGCCAATAGGACATTCTTAGAGAACCTGACAGGGTATTATAGATGTAAGAAATGCCAAGTGTGCAGCTTGAATAGCTGCAGGGACAGGAAGATCAGTCATTTTTCTTCAACAAGTACTGGCCGAACCTATGAAATCGTACCTTTTATAACATGCTCATCTTTGGGGGTTGTCTACCTCATACAGTGCCCTTGTGGTCTCCAATATGTGGGGAGCACCAAAAGGGCAGTAAGGGTAAGACTTAATGAGCATATAGCTAATATACGGAAAGGATTCGATAAGCACTCTGTATCCCGGCACTATGATCAGGTCCATAAGAGGGACCCGTCTGGTACGCTATTTATTGCAATTGACAAATACAGACCTCACTGGAGAGGCAGTTCGCTTGTTAGAGAAATCTCTAAGCAGGAAATGGCATGGGTGTACAGGTTGAGAACTTATGTTCCATTTGGTCTCAACGTTGACACCGATGTCAATGCCTTTATCAATAATTCCTAGGTTTTTTCTTATCCATTGATAATCATGTTTTTATAACAGATTTCCGGGATTAATAATATTGACTGTATGATATAATGTGTTGATTGATATTGCGCTGCATTTGATTCTTTCCTCCCCCCTCCCTTCTCCCCCTTTTTTTTTTCCTAAGGACATTCAGTTACTGATTTTGTCTTTTGGTTACATTGAATGGGGTGTAGGGAGGGGTGTGACTAAATGATGACAGCTTTTAATCTATGTGGTTTTAGTGTCATTTATTATTAATAACTTTTTAAATACTATTTAGGCAAACTTATTTTATTATTTTTTGTCTATTGTAAATTATGTATGTTTTTTTGATATCGGTATGAACTAGTATGCTCCTTAGTTCCAGTATCAATGTATATATTTTTTCTGTTGTTAGGATTTAACATCCGGAGCAGTTTATTGTCCCATTGCGCCCGCTGCACCCATTGTTTGTGGGTTGCGGCGGAGGTTGTGGGCTTTACTGCTTCCTGTGACACACCTGGGGGGTTCCCTCCCCCTTGGAGAGCGTGCGTATCGTTGCTATGATCCCTGTTGCCATGGTCACGCGGATGTGCGGCACACTCTCTCCCCTTGTGCTTTCGTCATTCCGGTTTAGCGTGATGACGTGCACATAACGTTTTTTTCAAACGAGGCTTGGTTTCCTCGTGGGGAGAGATGCGTGCGCACCCGGCGTTGGACTGGCCTAGCTGCACGTTAGCGAGACGTGGTTGCCTCGCGGCGTGATGCACGCGCGTGCGCGCGCTCTTCTTCGGGTTGGACCTTCCTCTGGTGTGTTCCCTATAAAGAGGGGGTGACGCAGCCCATCGCCCGTGCCCCGAGACGACGTGAATTTTCACGAAACGCGTAGGGCAGGATACGAGCTTTGTGCTGACGTCACCCTCCACTGCTCGGCTTCCACGGACGTATTTGTGTGCCAGCGCCTCTGACCGGTCGGCGCTGACGCACTTTAAGGCTGTCTTTTTAACTGCTTTTGTGAGTATGATTCCATTATTCCTTTAATAAATGTACACCAAGGATTTTACACTATTCGGTGTCCTTCCTTCTTTTCATGTTGATGTTGAACATTCGCATGAGGCTGTATGAGCTGTCGGGCTACTAAACCATTGAAGTTCATCATCTGCTGAAATCCGGAGGTTCCACTGAGTATCATTTGAGGCTGTTTTAGGTCCTCTGTCATAGGGGACCATCCCTTTTTGGTAAGCAGGAATTCTTACTGGTGGTGGTGAAAGTCACGGATTATAAGAAGATTTCTGTCGTTGGCTTTTTTGGACACTTACTCACGGGTGTTTTGTTTATTATGGACTTTTAGACGTGAACCTTGAGAGTTTCATATAGCAGTTGTGGACTATCATCTTATTAACTGTTTAATCATGGTTCACTCACCTTATTATTATTTATAATTTACAGATTTTTCATGGTTCTTCATTGAGTATTTATATGATTTATCACTGTTGGTATTTGGATTTTTTTCAATTATTCAGTGGTGGGCTTATGTTCAGTCATAAGTTAGCGCGACTATATATATATTTTTTCTTATTTACATGCACTGATGATTGTTTTCAGAATAGTTGCTGCTTTCCTTTATTTCCCTTTTTTCTAGTTAAATTTAATTATTTACCAGGTTTTACACTATAGCGCAGTTTCTTTATATTTTTTTCCATCTAATAATTGTGACTTCCATCCTATTACATGTGGCTTTAAACTACCCCTGAGTAGCTGATACCTACAATATTCTAACAATATCGGTAGTTACTGGAGCAGATATGTTGTTGTTTTTTTTTTCCTTTTTTCTCTAGTGTCAATAACGGCACTAATGTTAGGAAGGTCCCCCCCCCCTCTTTTTTTTTTGGGGGTTGGTTTTGTTCCTTGTTTTATATATATGTCCGTTTTGTTTTTAATTGTGATGTATGTGGATCGAGCCTGGGTATGCCCAATAGGCTCTGTTTTGTATCTCAACTTGAAACCCAATAAAAATAATTTTCCCCCCAAAAAAATGGCTCTGGGATTTAAGTGGTTAAGCATTCTAGCTGGCAGATGTAAAAAAGCTGATGTAAAAATGGATGAAAAACAGATCAAAAGCTGATGTAAACTTCATCCGTTTTTTCTTTGAAAAAACATGACTGAATTGATCAAACGAATGGTCCTCCGGTCCCATACTATCTTAGGGAGTGGGAGAGAGAATGGGACAGGAGTTCACTCCTTCAGAGGTTCAGAGGAGGATTACACTTACACATACCACTTCTGTTAGTTCTTGAATTCAAGAGTCATCGTTTAAATGTCTTACTAGATGGTACAGAGCCCCATCCCATTTAGTGCAGATGTTTTCGGCAGTGGATGCCTGATGTTGCGGGCACATTCCTCCATTTGTGGTGGTCTTGCCCCAAGATTAGGACCTTTTGGGAGGCCATTACCCCATAGATCGACCCATAGAAAGCTCCCCACTGCACTTTCTTTTCCATGGGGATCCATCCTCCATTAAGTTATATAAAAAGAGCATTACTCCGCACTTGCTCAAAGCAGCCAAATCCCTGACCCCAATTTTTTGAAACAAGCTGTAGATTTTTTAGAAGCAATGATGAATAGTCAGATGAATCATGTGAAGAGCTTGTTTATTCCAGCCAGCAGAGAGCCACATGTAAAACCTCTTTCTTCTAGTTTCACTTCATAACTTCCTACTTCCTGACCCCCCCCCCCCCCCCCCCCCAGGTCCTAGCAGAGCTATGTAAATACAACACATACATATTCTACAGCTTTCCCCTTTTAAAGAAAGGATATGCATATTTAAATGAAGTGTAATATAGAACCAACAAGGAGTGCAGCATAGCAAGGAACAATACTACTACAAGCTACAATATAAAACAAAAGATGCTTACTAAAGGCAGTGTGTGATAAAATCTTGGAACTTTGGATTGGGTTTACACACTCTTCCAAATCGAGTCTGGAACCTTTTGTCTGTTGCCATCATAATTTTGTTGTGGTTGTGTGTTACATCCGTTGTTGGAAGTGGATCATAGGCACATGGGCAGCAGCAGTGCGGTGCGATTCAGGTACCTGTAGGAGGTGACTGCCGCTCCTTACATAGTTCCTACCATCAGAATGGACAGCATAGCTGTTTGGTTGGCAGGCCTTTCCATGAACTGTGGCCAGTTTGTCAAACCCACGGGTTGTCTCCATCCTTACCCCCTGCCCAGGCTCCAGAGGGGAAAGACGTCTGGCTGATTTGTCAAGGCTTATCTTTCCTTTTTGCCTGAGTGTAAATAAAGCAGCCTGAACATCAGTCTCAACTCTTGGCAGGAGCTGGGATTGGACCATGGGAATCAGAGTACTGATTCATCGAGATAGTAAACATTGTCCTGGAGAACGCATGCCATCCCTAGGTGTGTTGCGGAGGTTGAGTAGGGCTGCATAAACGTCAGAACCATCACGTGCACATTTCTCTAGGAGATGCTTGGCCGATCTTGACATTGTCTAGTCTGATCACAGATTGACTATGTTAGATTTGTTCCTGCTGTACGAAATTATAAATACACCATGTATACCTGTGTATTTTTGTTTTCTGTATTTTCTTTGTCTTACATACAAAACTTAATAACATTTTGAGTATAAAAAAAAAAAAACGGTCCTCGTGTGAAAGGGGTGTTTATTCAATTATATGTGTATTGGGGTTTTTGTTTAAGTTGAAGTGCACAAAGTTCAGCATTTACTTAATGACCATCTTTTCTCGAAGCTACGTTTTGTTTACAGAATGCCACTGCATTGTAAAAGAACAGTGTGTACCCGTATCCCCAGAGATAGAATAAAGGTTGTTCATATACCAGTTAGGTATATTATATTGTCCTGATTAGGGATGAGCTTCGTGTTCGAGTCGAACATACGTTCGACTCGAACATCGGCTGTTCGATCGTTCGACGAAGATCGAACGATTTGGGCCGTTCGCGCCAAATTCGAGTGACGCGAACGGCCCACAATGCACTACGCCATCGCAGTGTCATCCAGGCGCTGTGATTGGCCAAGCATGCACTGTGACCCCGCATGCTTGGCCAATCACAGCGCCGGCAGCGAGGAGAGCAATGATTGGCCACAGGCAGGATGCCTGTGGCCAATTATTGCTGAGGGTGTTTAGTACACGCCCCACACTATAAAAGGCCGCCAGCACGGCGGCCTAGTGTAGTGTGTTCCGGAGCAGGGATAGAGCAGCATAGGCAGGGACAGTGACTGTTATTTCTTTCTTGCTTAACCTGGATTCCTTTAGTTTAGGGAAAGAGAAGGATAGGTAGGGAGAGTGTCAGTGTGTTTTGTGCTTGTGCTATAGTGTGCTTAAAAAAAACATTTATTCTAGGGACAGAAAACTGTAGGTAGGGACAGTGTCAGTTTCTTTCACTCTGCAAGTCCTTGTTTCCAGGGACCTGGAAGGACAGTGAGTGAATTGTCCTTGTGCTATATTGTGCTTAAAAAAACATTTATTCTAGGGACAGAAAACTGTAGGTAGGGAGAGTGTCAGTTTCTTTCACTCTGCAAGTCCTTGTTTCCAGGGACCTGTAAGGACAGTGAGTGAATTGTCCTTGTGCTATATTGTGCTTAAAAAAAACATTTATTCTAGGGACAGAAAACTGTAGGTAGGGAGAGTGTCAGTTTATTTCACTCTGCAAGTCCTTGTTTCCAGGGACCTGGAAGGACAGTGACTGAATTGTCCTTGTGCTATATTGTGATTAAAAAAAACATTTATTCTAGGGACAGAAAACTGTAGGTAGGGAGAGTGTCAGTTTATTTCACTCTGCAAGTCCTTGTTTCCAGGGACCTGGAAGGACAGTGAGTGAATTGTCCTTGTGTTATATTGTGATTAAAAAAAACATTTTTTCTAGGGACAGAAAACTGTAGGTAGGGAGAGTGTTTTTTTTCTTTCACTCTGCAAGTCCTTGTTTCCAGGGACCTGGAAGGACAGTGAGTGAATTCTCCTTGTGCTATATTGTGCTTAAAAAAAACATTTATTCTAGGGACAGAAAACTGTAGGTAGGGAGAGTGTCAGTTTATTTCACTCTGCAAGTCCTTGTTTCCAGGGACCTGTAAGGACAGTGAGTGAATTGTCCTTGTGCTATATTGTGATTAAAAAAAACATTTATTCTAGGGACAGAAAACTGTAGGTAGGGAGAGTGTCAGTTTATTTCACTCTGCAAGTCCTTGTTTCCAGGGACCTGGAAGGACAGTGACTGAATTGTCCTTGTGCTATATTGTGATTAAAAAAAACATTTATTCTAGGGACAGAAAACTGTAGGTAGGGAGAGTGTCAGTTTATTTCACTCTGCAAGTCCTTGTTTCCAGGGACCTGGAAGGACAGTGACTGAATTGTCCTTGTGCTATATTGTGATTAAAAAAAACATTTATTCTAGGGACAGAAAACTGTAGGTAGGGAGAGTGTCAGTTTATTTCACTCTGCAAGTCCTTGTTTCCAGGGACCTGGAAGGACAGTGAGTGAATTGTCCTTGTGTTATATTGTGATTAAAAAAAACATTTTTTCTAGGGACAGAAAACTGTAGGTAGGGAGAGTGTTTTTTTTCTTTCACTCTGCAAGTCCTTGTTTCCAGGGACCTGGAAGGACAGTGAGTGAATTCTCCTTGTGCTATATTGTGCTTAAAAAAAACATTTATTCTAGGGACAGAAAACTGTAGGTAGGGAGAGTGTCAGTTTATTTCACTCTGCAAGTCCTTGTTTCCAGGGACCTGTAAGGACAGTGAGTGAATTGTCCTTGTGCTATATTGTGATTAAAAAAAACATTTATTCTAGGGACAGAAAACTGTAGGTAGGGAGAGTGTCAGTTTATTTCACTCTGCAAGTCCTTGTTTCCAGGGACCTGGAAGGACAGTGACTGAATTGTCCTTGTGCTATATTGTGATTAAAAAAAACATTTATTCTAGGGACAGAAAACTGTAGGTAGGGAGAGTGTCAGTTTATTTCACTCTGCAAGTCCTTGTTTCAAGGGACAGAGAAGGACACCTGAAGGTAGCCCTTATTGCTTTTTTCCCATCTCCCTGCAGGCCATCTATTAGAATGTCTGGAAGGCAAACAAGGAGAGGCAGACAGTCAGGAGGCAATAAAAGAGGGCAAGCAGGCTCTGTGTCTGGGGGCAACAGTGCTGGTCGTGGACGCGGTGCATTGTCATCAGCACATGGCCATGGGACACGCTTGTCCTTCTTTTCGGCAGCTGGACATGTTGAGCCACATCATGCCGAAGACTTGGTAGAGTGGATGACCAAGCCCTCCTCCTCCTCCTCATCCTCTCTCACCCAGGCTCAGGGTACTGGAAAAGCAGCTGCCAAAGCGTCGTCTTCCCTGGTATCAATGTCAGACAAATCATCAGTCACTCCTTCCCTAGACCCACCATGTCCTCCTCCTGAGGAGTCCCCCGAACTGTTTCAGCACAGTGTTGGGTACATGCTCCAGGAGGATGCCCAGCGTTTCGAAGGGTCTGATGATGAAACCCAGCTAGAGGAAGGCAGTAGCGTGAGAGCAGACAGAGGGGATGCTCAAGAAGGACACCAATCTGGCAGTCATGTTCCAGCAGCTGCAGCATACTGCCAGATTGGCTCCAGTGATGAGGAGGGAGGGGATGATGAGGTCACTGACTCCACGTGGGTGCCTAATAGGAGAGAGGAGGAGGAGGAGGATGAGGAGGAGGCACATCTCCAACGAGGCAGGATGCCCTTTGGTGGCCAGCGTAAGGGCAGTACACCGACGGAATCACACCGCAGAGCTCCGCCTGTGCAGGGCGCTGCCTCTGCCCGTCATTCAAAAAGTTCTTTGGTGTGGGCCTTTTTTGAGGCTAGTGCATCAGATCGCACAGCTGCTGTTTGCAACATATGTCTCAAGCGTATATCGCGTGGCCAAAACATCAGCCGCTTGGGTACCACATGCCTGACCAGACATATGTTGACCTGCCATGCAGCTCGTTGGCAAGCCTACCTCAAAGACCCACACCAAAGAACAAAGCGGACCTCTCCTTGCACCGCATCAGCTGGGATCTCCAACCCCACTATAACTTCAGTCCTCTCTGAAACATGCACTGAGAGGAATGAAGGTGTAGAATTAGGTGTGTCACAGCCAAGTACTTGCGCCCACTCTGCTAGCAGTACACCGACGTCCGATTCTAGCAGGCAAATTTCCCTGCCCCAGCTGCTGGACCGTCGAAAGAAGTTCACTCCCAGCCATCCACATGCCCAGCGGTTGAATGCTAGCTTGGCTAAATTGCTAGCGCTTCAACTGCTGCCTTTTCAGTTGGTAGACTCGGCCCCCTTCCGTGAGTTTGTGCAATGTGCAGTTCCTCAGTGGCAGGTTCCCAAACGCCACTTTTTCTCACGGAAGGCTATTCCGGCTCTCTACCGGCATGTGGAAGGCAATGTCTTGGCCTCGCTGGACAGGGCGGTCAGCGGTAAGGTGCATATTACCGCTGACTCATGGTCCAGCAGGCATGGACAGGGACGTTACCTTTCTTTCACGGCCCATTGGGTCACTCTTTTGGCAGCTGGGAAGGATTCAGGACAAGGTGCAGTAGTGTTGGAGGTTGTCCCACCGCCACGCCTCCAAAATGCTACTACTGGTTGTGACACACCTCTCTCCTCCACCCCCTCCTCTTCTTCTTCCTCCATGGCCTCTTCCTGTGGTTTGTCCTATGAACCAGCGGTGCTCCGTAGCCGTTCACGGGGCTACGCAAGTACGCAGGCAAAAAGATGCCATGCCGTGCTTGCGCTGGTGTGTTTGGGGGACAGAAGCCACACTGGGGCAGAGGTCCTGTCTGCTCTGCAGGGCCAGGCCGAGAGGTGGTTGACGCCACGCCAGCTTAAGCCAGGAATGGTGGTTTGCGACAATGGCACCAACCTCCTCTCCGCCCTCCGACAGGGACAACTGACCCATGTGCCCTGTGTGGCTCACGTCCTTAACCTGGTGGTGCAGCGCTTCTTGGGCAGGTACCCGGGCTTACAGGATGTCCTGAGGCAGGCCAGGAAAGTCTGTGTGCATTTCCGCAGATCTTATAATGCCAGTGCTCGCCTGGCTGAGCTGCAAAAGGAGTTGAACCTGCCCAAGAACCGCCTTATATGTGACATGCCCACCAGGTGGAACTCAACGTTGGCCATGCTGCAGCGGCTGCACACGCAGCAGAGGGCCATCAATGAGTACCTGTGCGACTACGGCACCAGGACAGGGTCAGGGGAGCTTGTTTTTTTTTCTCCACGCCAGTGGGGCATGATCAGGGATGCATGCACTGTCCTGGCACCATTTGAGGAGGCCACGAGGATGGTGAGCAGTGACAGTGCATGCATCAGTGACACTGTACCTCTTGTCCACCTGTTGGAGCACACGCTGCGTGGAATAATGGACAGGGCACTTGAGGCAGAACAGAGGCAGGAAGAGGAGGACTTCCTTGCCTCTCAAGGCCCCCTTTACCCAGACAGTGTTCCTTCTGTCCCACCCATCGCACAGGAAGAGGAGGAGGAGGAGGAGGAGGAGGAGGAGGAGGAGGAGGAGGATTGTGTCAGCATGGAGGTGGAGGCTGGCACTCAGCATCATCAGCAGCAGTCTTTTAGGGATGATTTACAGTCCCAAGAAACCAGTGGACTTGTACGTGGCTGGGAGGAGGTGGCTGCGGATCATGTCGTCCTTAGTGACCCAGAGGACTCCGGAGCGAATGCCTCAGCAAACCTACGCTGCATGGCCTCCCTGATCCTGCAAAGTCTGCGGAAGGATCCTCGTATTCTTCGGATCAAGGAGAGGGACCATTACTGGCTGGCCACTCTCCTTGATCCACGGTACAAGGGTAAGGTTGCGGACCTTATGTTACCGTCGCAGAGGGAGCAGAGGATGAGACAACTCCGGGAGGCCTTGCAGAAAGGTCTGTGCAACGCGTTCCCAGAGACTGGGAGGTTGCAAACTCCTGGTCCTGGACAACGAGTTGCTGAGGCTTCGGCCAGTCAAAGAAGGAGCGGTGGGGAAGGTGGCCGTCTGACCGATGCGTTCAGACAATTCTTTAGTCCGCAGCCCCAAAGTATGATCGGTTCCAGCAACCATCGCCAGCGTCTGATAAACATGGTGCAGGAATATCTAGGGGCAAGGTCAGACTTGGACACCTTCCCCACCGAAAATCCTCTGGCTTACTGGGTCTTGAGGATGGATCACTGGCCAGAGCTTGCACAGTATGCAATTGAGCTACTGGCCTGTCCTGCATCCAGCGTTCTTTCGGAACGCACATTCAGTGCTGCTGGAGGATTTGTCACGGATCACAGGGTGCGCCTGTCCACCGACTCGGTTGATCGACTGACTTTCATCAAGATGAACCAGTCTTGGATCACCACCAGCTACCACACACCTGATGCTGATATAACAGACTAATTGATTTTAACATGTCACATCCCTTCAAGACTGATGCTGATGCTGAGTGCCTGTGCTGTTATGTTGACTGGCTATCCTCCTCCTCCGAGTCCTCAATGATACGATTGATGATGATAGCTTGTAAGATCATTTTTGTTTATGGGTGCCGCCACCAGTGCCTAACGCCCAATTTTTCAGCCCCTGTTTAACAGGGGCGTGTAATTACAATTTTTGAAGCAATACTTTGCAACAGGGCTCATTGCTGTGCTCCAAGTACAGTATCTGTGAGGAGTTGCAGTGTTGTGCCACCAGTGCCTAACGCCCAATTTTTCAGCCCCTGTTTAACAGGGGCGTGTAATTACAATTTTTGAAGCAATACTTTGCAACAGGGCTCATTGCTGTGCTCCAAGTACAGTATCTGTGAGGAGTTGCAGTGTTGTGCCACCAGTGCCTAAGGCCCAATTTTTCAGCCCCTGTTTAACAGGGGCGTGTCATTACAATTTTTGAAGCAATACTTTGCAACAGGGCTCATTGGTGTGCTCCAAGTACAGTATCTGTGAGGAGTTGCAGTGTTGTGCCACCAGTGCCTAAGGCCCAATTTTTCAGCCCCTGTTTAACAGGGGCGTGTCATTACAATTTTTGAAGCAATACTTTGCAACAGGGCTCATTGCTGTGCTCCAAGTACAGTTGCTGTGAGGGGTTGCAGTGTTGTGCCACCAGTGCCTAAGGCCCAATTTTTCAGCCCCTGTTCAACAGGGGCATGTAATTACAATTCTTGATCTAATAATTCACAGCAGGGCCCATTGCTGCACCCACCAAGAGTAACTGTCAGGGCTTACAGTGTTGTGGCACCAGCACCACCATCAAAGGCCCAATTTTTACTACCACTGTTCAACAATTATATGTAATTAAAATTCCTGATATAATAGTTGACAGCAGGGCGTTCCAGCACCAACCAAGAGTAACTGTGAGTGCTTACAGTGTTGTGCCAACACCAACAACTAAGGGGCCTATTTCTGCAGAGTATATACGGCAGGTCCCTACTTTCAAACATCCAACTTACAAACGACTCCTACTTGCAAACGCAAGAAGACAACAGGAAGTGAGAGGAAATCTACCACTAGGAAGGAAAATTCTCTCCTGTAAGAATAAATATGGGAGAAAGGTGTCTCCTCTGTACTGATGCTTTATCAGCAATCCTTGTTTCAAGAAAAACACCACATTTCAAAAACAGTTGTCATTGGGACGGAAAGTGAGGTGAAATGTTCTGAACAGGGGCACAGACAGCAAAACAAATGTTACAGGGGTGATAACCCTTACCTATGTTTTCCAAAAAGTTTAAATATAGATTTTTGGTCTGGAGCTACACTTCAACAATGTACCTGTTCAAAATTACAAACAGACTCTACATAAGAACAAACCTACAGTCCCTGTCTTGTATGCACCGCCTGTATAGGGCTGTTCAGAGTATATAGGGCCTTTTTTATTTTATGTGCGGGGTTCCCCTTAATATCCATACAAGACCCAAAGGGGCTGGTAATGGGCTGGGGTAGGGGGGGGGGGTCATGGGGTAGCTATGCCATTTTTCTTAAAGAATTTCATCCATATTACCGGGACCAGACATTACATTAAAGCCGCAAGCAGTTTTAAATGGCTTTTTTTTCCTTTAGAAGTGTCATTTTGTGCAGGGACAGTTCTAAACACGGGAAACACGTGGCACTTCACAGGCATACTTTAGACACCCCCCAGGTACGATATTTAAAGGAATATTTGACTTTTTTTTTTCACTTTATGCATCATTAAAATGACTGCTCCCGAAAAACGACCGTTTTTAAAACTTCTTTTTGCATTGATACATGTCCCCTGGTGCAGAACCCGGGTTCCCAAACCCTTTTTAGGACAATAACATGCATAATAGTTGTTATAATTAGCACTTTAGAATTCGAACGTTCGCATCCATTGTATTTAATAGGGTTCTAATGTTCGTTCGAACTTTCGGTCCGTTCGCGGGTTCTGGTGCGAACCGAACCCGGGGGTGTTCGGCTCATCACTAGTCCTGATTGCAACTATACTGCTGATAAACAATTTTACATTGCTGTATCCTTTGCAATATCTTAATCATTGTAGTAAAACCTCATCCTCTGCTCTTTGTTTCTGGTAAATGTGGGCCTAGCCTTGCTCATTAAAATTGTACCGTGGCTTGCTAATTTTGAACTTCTGTATCATCTGTGGTCTAGTCATCCATGTAGTAAAACACCTGCTTGTACTCTTATTGTCCAGTATATTTTGGGCAATTCTTACTCATTAAAAATGTCCTGCTGCTGGCTAAAATTCATGTTGCTTTATCATCTGTGACCCCCTAATTTCTGATAAGACCTTGATAGAAATTTGCCAGTGACAGGACCGTTTTGGATCTGATAGAAAACAGCAACAGCAAACTACTGGACACATTCTATCTGCCAGTCAATATGGGCCTATTACAGTTTGATTAAAAAGCCTTTTTTTCAAACTGAAAATCACATTGGGTTGCTGCTGCTGTATGTAGGCCAAACGAATTGTAAAAGAAAGAATCAATTCCACAGCCAAATATGCAATGTCAGTGAATGCTGTAGTGAATATTGTATTGCTCTGTAACACCACGTGAAGCTTTGAGGTATCCCCCCTACCAAGTAATTCAAAGGATTTTTGTTATTTCAATGTTGCCCTCAAAGCCACATTAAAAAGCCCTCTCTCCACTGTACAGTAATTTAAAAAAAGTTATATTTCACTGCTCGATGTCCCCCGTGGCACTGTGTAGCTTCCCATACCTTTTTGACGTTAATTGGTTTTTAGTCCTAAAAATGCCCAGGATTTAGGAACAAGATGCAACCCTCAGTCCAGGAGAGTAGCCTGTACAACTGCCAAAGACTAAAGTTAGGGTTAAAGTTTAGCTTTAAAGCAGCTCTACACTTTGACTGTAGGCAGGGCTTTTTTTCAGCTGGAACTTGGTGGAACTCAGTTCCACCACCTTTGGCTGAGGCCCTTCTCTCCCTGCTCACCACTATCACTTGTTAACACGGAAGTTTGGCTTCTGTATTTACAAGTGACAGCTTGTCTTCCAACAGCTCCCATAGATCTGATCTCCTGAGAGGCTCCCACTGAGTGCAGGATGGGGACCTGGGAGATGTAGGTGACTGGGGTGCAGTGCAGATGCTGACTCCCCCACTGGATGATCTCCCTGAAAATGAGCGAGACAGAGCCTCCTATAGTGTGCAGGGAGGTACTAGGGAAGAAGAGGGGTGAAGGTGAGATGTGGATGGAGGATGCAGAAGTAAGTAGCTGTGGAAGAAGGCTCTGCACTCTGTGTGTAGTGCACCCCTGAACTCTGCACTATGTGCGTAGTGCAACCCTAAACTCTGCACTCTGTGTGTGACCCTACCAAACTCTGCACTCTATACATAATGCAATCCTGGTATTTAATGCCCCTTTAAGACCCTCCCACTATTAGTATTATTTCACCATACCCACTATTTGATGTGGTTTGGAGGGTATGTGTGTGTGTGTGTGTGTGAGGAGGTTATAGTTGAGTTCCTGCACCTATTTTCTGAAAAAAAGGCCTGATTGTAGGTAGCATGCCCACTATCATTTGCAACAAGTGGCCAGCTTCTTGCTGTTGTCTCTGCTGCCTTGGCAGGTCCGGTCAAACATAACAAGTCTCCAGAGCAGGGTCACTTTCAGTGTGGGTCTATAGCAACAATCAGTGGTGGATTAACACCAATGGTGGATTCATTCTATGTTGGGCACTAAGTTGCTTTCAGTTCATGGTGTTCAATGCTGTTTTTTCAATTTTGTGTGCAAGTGATTGGATATTCTTTGCAAAGTGAGCAGTCTATTTGCACTTTAGCAAATTAAGCCCAATGCAGTTTGAAGAACGGAACTGGTTATGGCTTTCTGATTTTGGCACCCAGGAAGCCATCCTCCATTGTTCATAGATATAAGGATCCCTTACAGGATCATTGCAGATGGTGTAGGGGTTTTGAAGGATGCTTCTTTCCACCAGTAGGAAGGTAAAAGTTATATCAACTCTAGAGGTCCTTGGTCTTTAACAGAGCCACTAAGTTATGGGAGCTTGGGTCATAAGCATCCTCAAAAAAAACTCTCAGGGATGGCTATAGTCGTGGCAACAGGTAGGTCATGCCAACCAAGGCAGAGTACAAAATGAAAGGCTGGCTCATAGTTGTATTCAGCCCAAAGGTTGGCTGCAAAACAACTAAAGCAAGGTGCCAGAATGGAGACTGAAGTGAGGTCAAGAAAGAGACAGAGGCCAGGGCTGGAAACCATCAAATGAGAAGTAAAGGCAGGTAGGACAGCTAAATATTCTGTAGTGACTTAGGGGTTGGATGATGAACCCACAGTGAGTGGTGGGGAACACAGGCATCCATCATTCCTGGAAATGTTGAATGCTGAAGAGTTTGTGGAGGCTGTAGTGCTGTTAGGAGACATGTGCCATTGGAAAAGTGAATATAACAGCTCTTTTATTGCAGGGAACTGGCAAGTCAGCTTTTATAAGCAACTGACAGTGTTGCTTTAAGTGAAAAGATGAAGTCTACAGTGACCTCTTCTTGAATATTTTGCATTAACAAAAAATACAAAGATGTATTGAAGAAAATGAATGCTATCTTACATAGTAAAGACTGCCAGACCAGAACATCAGACAGGGTGCCAACCTCAAAGTTTAATTTACTTGCTGGTTGTTGATTCAACCTCTCACTTCATCTTAGAGCTCTGGGACACATCGCAGTGCTGGTGAGCAAGATAAACTATATGATGGGTGAGTCTGGACTATCCTATGTTAGTACATATTAGGGATCTTTAAGGTAGAAATAATGGGGGTGTTAATGACCTATGAGAAATAGACTTTTTTCTTGTTACATCGCATATACTGCATGTAAGTAAATTGGCTTAACCAAAATGGGTCTAGTATGTGTTTGTTTGGCTGTGGTGATAAAATAGGACTATAGAATATATTACTATCTTATTGTGGGATTTCTAATTATATTGTGCTAAAGCTGAATTACAGGTATGGCATTTGTTTACATAGTCACAATGTTCCAACTTTGACCAATGTAACTTTGCATATACCATACCCGTGAGATCCCGCTAGAAGCTGGAAATCACTGTAGTTGGCACTGCGACTGTCAGGAAAGCAATGCTCAAAACCATGTTCAAAGGAATGCCCATGCTCAAAGGAATGCGCATGCGTGCAGAAGGGTCCATGGAACTGTGCACAGCATTAGAACCCTGTGCGCAGCTATATGAGCATGTGCGCAGGAGCAGTAGTATTCTACAAGTGCTCATTTGCATGAACGTGCTTCTTTGATAGACTTTGGGACCCAATGGCCTATTTATAGCCTTACAGGTCTGCTCATTGCTGAGTGGTTGTCTGCTCTTTCTGCTTGTGATCTGATCCTGTGTTCATCCGTATCTTGACCCGGCTTGCTGTTTCTGCTTGTTTCTGAACCTCTGTTGCTGACTGTGGATTGTGACCTGACCCTGCTTTCTGCCTGCTGTTTGGGTGCTTCTTCTCCTCACCTGATGCTGACCTTGGCCTGGCTCTGACTCTGATCATGGTTCCTGACTCTGTACTCCTGCTGCCTGGTTGTTGCTGACCACTGACCACTGCCCATCTGACTACGCATCCGAGATCCAGAATCTACCTGCTGCCAGTTAGTCTACTTCAGCTACGCATCTGCTATCAAGATTTTCCAAACCAGATCTCCTACAGGCACCCGTGCCACTCTGTGCCCTGTTATACCCTGTCATAATTTGCAGGGGAAACACGACAAGAGGTGTAGGGGCAGCCTTCTCATCAACTCTGCCCCAACCAGGTACATGACAGCTACTCCAGTGATGTCCACTAGCTTTTTGGGTCCCGTGCCGAACAGTTGCCTTGCTGCATTCTGAACACAGGAGGTCAGCTGCTGGGCACAGGTACCATTTAGAGAATGCCTTATATTTTGTCAATGAATGTGATGCATTCTCTGATTGAGTGAGATGACAGGCAGGGTGGTGACATCATACTCTCAACCTCATCCATTAGAGAATTCTTTGCATTCACTGAGAAAAGGCAAAGCATTTTCTGAATGATGCTCGTGCCCAAGGACCCAGAGTACCTGAAATTTTTCTTTAAGCTAGCCATAGACATCGTCTGCAGACTTAAAATAGAAAATCAATCCAATCTTCCCATTCATGGAAGAATCTTACATTAAAAGAAGAATCGCCAAGACTGCATCTCTGATAGGATAAAGTCACTGTTCTGTCAATTTCCATGACTCTCAGTCAATTTTTAAAACAATATTTGTTTAGCAGGGTGGTGCCAACAAGACAACCCACAACTGGAATTCCATCTGATTCCGTGCCCTAAAAGTCATAATCCCAGACTAAATGCACCGGGGCAGAGCTACATGTTCTCAGAAGTGGACCGAAAGTGATGCTGAGGCGGTCCGGATTGCTCTGAGTCTGTTTTACTGTTTAGTGTTTTTTTCCTATATGTAAGTGCATTGTGTATGTTTAATAAAATCGCCCATTGGGTTTTTATACTATTGGAGCGTTTGGTCTCCCGTTTTCTTCTTAACTTATACAGACATGGTGGAGGCTGTCGAAAGACATTTGTGGGCATATGTGTTTCCTGTTAGCGGTGGATCCTGCCACGGAGAACCAGGAGGTTTACCTTTACCAGACCAACATTCCCATACATCATATATGACTTCTCTATAATCTGAGAGTCATATATCTCCGGTAAGCCTTCATTTGTGACCATATGGTGGTGGAGCATTTTTCTTTGGAGTGGGATGCACTATCCAGAGGTTCTCAGACGCAAGGAATTTTGAATAATTCATGGCGTGGACTTTTTTTTTTACTCGTGGATTGGACTTTCATTTTTGTGTGGGGAAAGTTTATATTTCATTGTGTTTTCATGAAATATGTGTATTTTAGCGCAACACAGGGATTGATTTACTATAAGCAGGCAAATAATATTATTTATTAATTTATTAGTTATAAAATAAGGTAAATAAGCTATTCAATTTTATCCAGACCTTAGTGAATAAGGGGAGTCCTGTGACTTCTATCATTCAATCATGTGCATGCAAAAATACTGTTCTTTTATTTTCCTTGCATGTTATTGGGCATTCTTTGCAAAGTGAAATTTCACCACATTTCGCAAAGATCTGGGGAAAAACCCCTTCCACGGTGGAAATTCCCTTGCAAAGAGAATAGCCTGTTTGCCCTTAAATCAGCCTCATACGCTCTGTTTGGGCAGTTTTTTTTTTTTTTTACATTAGCTAACTGTGAGCCAGCTAATTGCAGCAAATGTGAAAAAAACACAGCCAATGGTAATGACTATGGCTAGCCTGCTTTTGTGATGTACACGCATGTATTCCAAAATATTCCTCATCAGAAATTGCTTTGTTTGATTAATATGTGTAAATGCATATTGTCATCTTTCACGGATGGTCCAGTGGCGGTAAAAAAAATTGTAAAATGTAAAAAAAATGTAAAAATTAAAAAAAGTAAAAAGTAAAAAAAAAGATTCTGCAGTTCTAGCATTTTATATATTATTTAAATAATATAATATCAAACATTGGTAATAGGAAGTGATTTCGTTATGCATTTTTCACACAAAATGTATTTTTTTTTTTTTTTATATCATTAACAAGCGTTTTAAATAAAAAAAGTCTTGTGCTGACAATTTTAATTATTTTTTAGCAGATCAGCCACAGTTAAGCTAAATCCCAGAGATCATCCACGGAGCACGGCTGCATTCACCCATGTGAATATACATATTCAGGAATGCATGAGAATGAAAGCATGATTTTAGCAGGGGCAGACAGTAGACGCTGCTCAGTTCAAATGTAGTAAATGAGACCACAAGAGGTGCTTTTTGCTTGCTGCAAAGGCTGCTGGGGCTGATTTCTAAAAATGGCAGCGCAAAAAAAAAAATTATTATGTTGTCGCTGCCAGCAACCAATCAAAGGCTGGCTTTTATTTTTCTTGCCTCCGACTAAGAAAGTGAAATCAAAATCACATTTCTATTAAGTATAGCCAAATTCTACTAACAACATGTCTTTAGGCAAGGCTAAGCAAACCTTTTCTTAGAAGAAGGAACAATACATAAAAAAAAAACAAAAAACAAGGTGTGAATTTAATTTACAGCTCTCTAGCTGGCGGTTATTTCTAGCAGTGAGTAGTTGTTACCGAGACCAACAGCCATCGCTTCAACTTTCTGCATAATGAAGAAATTAATATATTTCACTGTGAGCTCTGTAATATTAATGGATCTTCGACTGTTTGTACAAAATGACACTTTAAGTTATCATAACCTTAAAAGATGTTTGCCTCCAGCAATGTTATTCCAGACATGCAAAAATCAATATCCCAGATTAATAAATACATATGGAGCAGTTAATGTTCCCAGGAGGCTGTGCCTCTTATACATTTAAATAAATTAGAATAGTCATTGACTTGAAAGATTTGCAAAAAGAGCCCAGAGTAAAAAATTAAATAAAAAATAAAAATAAAAATAAAAAGGGGGGGGGGGGTAAAAGAAACAAAACCCAATTTGGTCCCACATTTCACTACACAAAGAAGCATTTATTTTTCTTTCTCATAATCTTTAGAAGCGAAAGCACATATTTTTCCGGTACAACTCCAAGAAAAATCTGTCTGCTGCAAATTCATTGTCAGCAAAAAGTCATTAATCATTTAAATTCTCAAAAGACTGTGCAGAGTACATTATATTTAACTGGTTCCTAAAAATATACAATTTCACATGTTATCATAATATGATTTTAAAATCTTAAATGTATTATTCGTAATTGTTATTTAATCATTTTATTACTTTAGTATTAATAATATGTATTATTGTTATTATTATTAATATTATTATTATTGTTTAAAATGTTAATAAAATAAAATGTCCAATTTCTTTTTTTAAACAGCATCTTTTAGTAATAAATCTTGCTTATTTTTAAGATGATATATTCATTTTCCTGTATGTAGAACTATGTTATCACTGTCAGACATCACTGTTTAGTCACAACCTATTTAGAAACAAATTAGTAATTTCCTAAAGATTTGCAAGCAATCCTTATGGTCTTTTTACACAGCCAGTGGGGGGGGGGGGGGATAATTTTCTTTTCTTTTACATGATTGGATGTTTTAAATCCAGACAGGTCACCTTATCTGACCAATCACCCTCACAGTTGCAACAGTGACACCTACAGGCAATACAGTACTAACATTCAGAGTGCTAGTGTTGGTTTCTTGAAGAGTGGGAGGCATATGGGGGTCGTTGACTAATGGCTATATGGTTATATGACTTCTGTCGACCTATGCTTTCTTCTTCTTACAGCCATTTAGGTTAATGGGAAATGTAAAACCCTTTAGTAAACAATCTTCTTACTGGTTCTGTAAAGTGAACACAGGCTTACAATACTCATTCATTATATCGTATAATGATAAAAACAAAAGAGTACCTAAATAAATATATATTGAATGTATAAAAGGTAAAAGTATGTAAGATGATAATAGTAACAGTTTAAAAATATGAAAAATAATGCATTTTAAATGTAAGTATTGCAAACCACAGTTTATAAAATCGGTTTAACAAAAAATGCAAAAAAATAAAAACAACAGAAAAAAAAAAATGTGTGACTTTACAGGCACAAATAAAGATTAAATAATATTTAAACCTAACATCACATATTCCTGATATGTGACTGCTGTACCATGTACTTGTATGAAAAAGTATCCTGTTCTCTATGTATTGCTTCCTTGTGTGACATCCATGGTGTTCCTGCCAGTCCCACTCCTCCCCTTTTAAAAACTGACCACACTAGGCATGAGAGCACAGCATGGTCAGTTCGCTAGCTGTGCTGGGAACTCAGCCTGCTCTTCTCCAATCAGTGATCTACTGATATGCACCCCCCCTGTACAGCCATTACCTGGGAAGACCAGTGTGCTGTTTTTTCTCCACCCTCAAGCTCTCTGAGCACCTGAGCAGCTGAGAACAGAGGGCACATGATCACTTATAAAAAAGGGAAACAAAAGGTATTTATAATGTTTTTTTTAATATATTTATACAAATATGTTGCCTTTCATTTCTATTTTAAAGGGAATGGGTTGTTTTACAAGGTGAGGGTTTATGTATACTTAAATTCAACATTATCATTGTTAAAATCTAGATCCAATTTTTATACAAATTTTATTAAAACCATATACTTTGATGATGCTATTGTAAAGGTTACATTACCTAATACTGCCACATCCAACACGCCATATATCCTCAAATAGACAGAGCTCACATGATTAATACATTACAGTGTTGACAATATATTCAACAACAACTGTATGGAAATAAATAATGGGATGGTAGACTTTCTACTCTACACGTTTCGTAGAGCAACGGTTCACTTCATCAGGACATGATCAGGATGTACATAAGTATATGTGCAGCATAAGAGAAGACCTTGAATTAAAATCATGGGGTTGATTTACTAAAACTGGAGTGCAAAATCTGCTGCAGCGGTGTACAGTAGCCAATCAGCTTCTAACTTCAGCTTGTTCAAATAAGCTTTGACAATAAAACCTGGAAGCTGATTGGTTTCTGTGCAGAGCTGCAACAGATTTTGCACTCTCCAGTTTTAGTAAATCATCCCCTATGTGTCAGCATCCATTCATGTGGCATCACCAATGTCTTTGTGGGGGGCTTCAGGAATTATAACTGACCACTACAAAGGCCAATAAGGGACACAGAAGAAGAGGAAAGATAAAGAAACCAATAAAAAAAATCCTCAATGATGAACTTGATCCATAGTGATATAATTATATATTCTCTCCATGTTGTCTTAAAAAAAAATTGTGACAATTAAGAACACCCTAACTGGACTCCAATACACCCCACCCCCCTTCAGGGCCAAAAGGTAGATTGAGGACTCAACTTTACAAAATATACAGCAACATAATATATGTTAATAAAAATTTAGTGAACAATAAAATGAAGATATTATATCTTTTGAATAACTCCTCAAATAGATTAATATTTTATGTCAGCACAGAGTGGTACTGTGGGCAGTGCCACGTCCTGAATTGAATAGTATAGGTTGGTACAGAGAAAAATGGACTTTAGTGGCACAATAAAACTCAAATGGCTATGATTTTGCACCGGTAAAGTGACGTGAAACGCGTCAGCGGTTGTGTTTTTTTTCTGATTATTGCATGGATTAACTTTTCAATAAAGGAATTTACTTGGAGTGTGGCCATCCGGACTTTCTTTGTTCACAAAACTCAAATACCATTAAGAGTTAAATATTCTATTATTTATACAAAAATTGTCAAAATTGATATCCATATAACATCACACACAACAAAACCATCAGCCCAAGTGTAAGGTGGAACCCCACAAAAAACTAGATATAAGGGTACTACGAGAATGAAGCTCAGACCCACTATTGCACAGGGGTCACCACTTAAAGGGATGATGAGAAGTCCTGCTCAACATGTTTCACGACAAATGCGCTTCTTCGGGAGTTTTAGGGTTAAAATGATTTTTTCTAAACAAGGTGAAAACAGTACAATCAGTGCTACACAATGGTGTACGGTATTTAGATATTACTGTTTGTATCTGACACTGATTGTACTGTTTTCAAATCATTTAGAAAAAATCCTTTTAACCCTAAAACTCCTGATGAAGCGCATTTGTCGTGAAACATGTCGAAGGAGGACTTCAAGCTGGATCTTATCATCCCTTTAAATGGGTACTCCTGTGCAATAGTGGGTCTTGGCTTTATTCCTGTATAACCCTTATATCTAGTTTTTTTGAGGGGTTCCACCTTACACTTGGGCTGATGGTGGTTACCAGCAATTGTTTTGTTGTATGTGATGTTAAATGGATATCAATTTTAAAAAAAATTTGTATAAATAATAAAGTATTTAAATTTTAACAGTATTTGAGTTTTGTTGTTTGAGTTTTGTTGTGCCACTAACTCCTCAATTGAACAAATGAAAAATGATTCTTTAATTAATGAAAGATGTGCACATTGAAAGCATACTGTAGCTAATTTTGCATATTTCTCCCAAAGATCAACAAGGCTGAAGCTGCAAAACACTGAATACAGTAAACACATTCCCAAAGAAATGTAATGATCTACATGACCTTAGGAAGTCTTCATTAAACATACAATATCATCATTATCGCTGTCGGAGGTTGGTGGTGATGTACATTTTTAATGTTTTAATACTGACCCATTTATTTTTTATGTACATTACATTTAATTATATTTAGATGTAGCTTAGACATTGTTGAATCAGATTATTGCATACAAAAACAATATCAATACAGCAGTGAGTACATAGTTTATATAGAATTTAAAGCAGTATTAAACCCAAAACCAAAATCTAATATATTGCAGCTTAACAATCATTCGATGTGGAGGCTGCATTAGTTTTATTTTTTATATCTGTTTTCACCTGGTGATCTGGCCAGTTACACACCTCCTGTATTAGAGTGCCCCCACTCTGAATGAAAAAGGAATAAAAATACCTTTGGACAGCAGCATTGTTAATCTGGGAATGGAAGATAATGTTGAATGTACTAGCAGATTAAAGGGGTTGTAAACTCATAAGGTTTTTCACCTTAACCACTTCAGCCCCCGAAGAATTGGCTGCTCAATGACTGGGCCATTTTTTGAATTCGGCACTGCGTCGCTTTAACTGACATTTGCGCGGTCGTGCGACACTGTACCCAAACAAAATTGACATCAATTGACAGCTTTCTTTTGGTGGTATTTGATCATCTTTGCGATGAAATTTGTTTGCGCTATAAACAAAAACAGAGGGACAATTTAAAAAAAAAAATATTTTGTACTTTTTGCTATAATAAATATCTCCAATTTAAAAAAAAAAAAAAATACATTTTTTCTCAGTTTAGGTCGATATGTATTCTTATACATATTTTTGGTAATAAAAATCGCAATAAGCGTATAGTGATTGGTTTGCGCAAAAGTTATAGCGTCTACAAAATAGGGGATATATTTATAGCATTTTTATTATTATTATTTTTTTACTAGTAATGTCGGCGATCTGCGATTTTTATCGGTACTGCGAGATTATGGCGGACACATCGGACACTTTTGACACATTTTTGGGACCATTGGCATTTATAGAGCGATCAGAGCTATAAAAATGCACTGATTACGGAAAAAATTTCACTGGCAGGGAAGGGGTTAACACTAGGGGGCGATAAATGGGGTAACTGTGTTCCCTGGGAGGTGTTTCTAACTGTAGGGGGATAGGAGTGACCTAGTGGTTCCTAGCTAGACAGATCGTGGTCCCTAGCTATTAGGAACTCACAATCTGTCTTTCCTCACAGAACAGAACAGGGATTTGTGTGTTTACACACACACGTCCCTGTTCTGCCTCTCGTCCCCGCAATCACTTGTGGCAGTGGTCATCGCGACCGCCGGTCACGATCATCTGCACCCCCACGATGCAGCGGGCGCGCGCACGCCTGCTATCCCGCTTAAAGGGACCGACGTACAGCTACGACGGTTCGCGGGATCGTGCCGACCTGCCGCTGTATAACGATGGCGGTTGGTCGGCAAGTGGTTATTGCATTCTATGCATTAAGGTGAAAAACCTCCTGTGATGCAGCCCCCCAGAGCCCCCCTTTTACTTACCTGAACCTGATCTTTCCAGCGATGGGGACAAGCACACCAGCTCCAGCCGGTGTCTCAAGTCTTGATTGGATAGATTCATAGCAGAGCAGCCATTGGCTCCCACTGCTGTCAATCAAATCTAATGACGCGGGAGACGGGGGGGGGGGGGTGGTGAGTCCTACATTCTGTGTCAATGGACGCAGCGGCAGGACACAGGAGCGAGTCCGCACGAGTGCCCCGAGGGAGAGTGCTTCTCCAACAAGGCACTCGAGAAGAGGAAGAGCCAGGAGCGCCACTGAGGGACCCCAGAAGAGGAGGATCGGGGCCACTCTGTACAAAACAAACTGCACAGAGGAGGTAAGTTTGACATGTTTGTTTTTGTTTTGTTTTTGTTTTTTTAATGAACCTTTACATATTCTTTAAAATACACTAACAAATTGCAGCCAAACTGCAGCTCAGAGTTTATAATCGGTTACAGCAGTTTCCTTTTTGGCATAAAGCTTTTACATAAATAAATAAAAGCTGACCATTGTGAGCCCCCCTGTCAGTGGCAAATGTTTTGTCTCAACCCTATAACTGCTACATCTGCATGAGAGCTTGAAAAACAATAGACTTACTGGCCAGATCACCAGGTTAAAAAGAAACAAAGCCTAAAAAATAAAACAAATTAAATTATCATGTTTATTAATTGGTAAGCTGCAGTATAATAAAATGTTTGCTTCTGGGTTTGATACTGCTTTAAAATATGCATAGAGAGATAAATGGAAGAGGGCAGAAAAGTAATGAAGAGAAAATAAGGAAGAAATGAAAGAGAGAGAAAGAAAGAAAGAAAGAAAGAAAGGAAGGAAGAAAGAAAGAAAGAAAGAAAGAAAGAAAGAAAGAAAGAAAGAAAGAAAGAAAGAAAAAAGGAAAGAAAGGAAGGAAGAAAGAAAGAAAGAAAGAGAAAGTTTGTTAAAAGGAGTGACAAATAGTTCTAGTCTGTTCCAGTATACTTTAATCTCTGGTTATTGTCTGCATTGCGGTTAATTTACTAAAGGGGTACAGCATGTATACTTTGCAAAGTGAATTTTCACTCTGATTAGTGAATGTGCTAAAAAGTCAATGAATTCACGTGCAAAGAAAATTAAAAATATATAAATAAATAAATAAAGTATATATATATATATATATATATATATATATATATATATGGTTCTGGAGGGGTCTCCTGACCTCAATATCATTGAGCCACTCTGGGGAGATCTCAAACGTGCCGTTCATGCAAGACAGCCCAAGAATTTACAGGAACTGGAGGCTTTTTGCCAAGAGGAATGGGCAGCTTTACCATCTGAGAAGATAAAGAGCCTCATCCACAAATACCACAAAAGACTTCAAGCTGTCATTGATGTTAAAGGGGGCAATACACGGTATTAAGAACTGGGGTATGTAAACTTTTGATCAGGGTCATTTGGGTAGTTTCTGTTGTGATTATGATTTAAAAAGAGTAAACACAGTTGATTGATAATAAATGTCTTCAGCCAAACACTAACCATGAGTGAAAGAAATGTTTTTGTGTTATTTATATTCTCTGAAAAATGGGCAAGAAATCATCAATTCTGCCAGGGTATGTAAACTTATGAGCACAACTGTATATATATATATATATATATATATATATATATATATTATTGATTGCACATGATTGGATGACGGAAGTCAGTAGAGCTTCACCTCATTCACTAAGCTAATGGAAATCTTTTCAAAGTTAAAATTTTCTTTGCTAAGTGAACAGCCTTTATGCCTTTAGTAAATCAACCCCACTGTTCAAACAGTGCACTGTGGGGTTGATTTACTAAAGGCAAATAGACTGTGCACTTTGCAAGTGCAGTTGGTCCTGAGCTTAGTAAATGAGGTAAAGCTTCACTTTATAAAGAATACCCAATCACATGAAAGGAAAAAGTAAAAAAAAAACAGGATTTTTGCTTGCACATGATTGGAGGATGGAAGTCAGCAGAGCTTCCTCTCATTTACTAAGCTGTGGAGCAACTACACTTACACAGTGCACAGTCTATTTGCCTTTAGTAAATATATCCCTGTATGTTTAAAAATATGATTTAGTCTTTTCCCATGTCATGTAAACCCACTGACTTTTTTCCCATTGAGATCATTGTTGAAGACATAAATAGTATGGGTTTTAGCCATTTACAAAATCAGAAACAAATGGCATCAAAGTGATGCTCTTGCTTAAAATTCAAGCTTTCATAGCGGCTGATATTTCTTCATCAGGCAGCTAATTTTTTTTCACGATGATTAGTATAGTCTTACAATTCACAGTAAGGATGAACATTAAAAATTTGGAAAATATTTTGTTGCGTTTCCCCTGTAATCAATGTAAAAATTGGAAACTTGGCCACAACATCCCCTCAAAATTTCATTGCTAGTCCTGGGCATGTCATACCAAGGAAAACACATTATAAGTCTTCTGGATAGCAGCACTCCAAAAATAAAAGCCTTTATTTTAAAATTCAGGGATCCAAATACACACTGCACATCACGTCACACTGGTCAAAAAACTGGCTAACGCGTTTCACACTGTACCAGTGCCTATTCATAGCTATGATCAAGCACTAGTACAGTGTGAAACGCGTTAGCCAGTTTTTTGACCAGTGTGACGTGATGTGCAGTGTGTATTTGGATCCCTGAATTTTAAAATAAAGGCTTTTATTTTTGGAGTTCTGCTATCCAGAAGACTTGTTTGTTCCTGTTTGCTGATATTGGCATTGCCTGCACCCTTGGTTGCTGGGAGGAGGTAATTTTGAGGATTTCTACACCTGAGTGGCTGCCTTTTCTCTGAAAACACATTATAGTTTGTGTTTTTGGACGTATACACACATGTAGTAAACTTCTGCTTGAGCACCTGTAAACTACCCATTCCATTGTGCCCCACCAACTGGTCAACCTGGGACGTGCAATTCACGAGACACAGGTTGGGTATAGCTATTTGAATAAGCTATTGTCTAATTTGCAAAAACACTGTGATATTGTAAAGGTTAAAAAAAGCAAACACCACATTAATAAAGGACAAGGTAAATAAATAGAAAAAACACTTGACTACAGTATAGGCTGCACCTTGCTAAATGGGCCTATTCATCACGGCTGTAATTTCCCCTTAACCAGGAGTTATTTGCGTTGGTGAAATCTGTGGTCAAATCATTTTAGGTAAACTAATATAGTGTAAACCATTATTAGACCACAAACACAAGGCAATCAACGCTATTGTTGTTAAATTAATCAAATGAGAGCGCTGAGTCATTCCAATGCTATGCAGTCATGTTGCTTCAGACCTGCAATTAGTAATGGCAGTTAACTCTGACAACAAGATGTATTGGCAGCTATGTTATTAAAACTATTTTAAGCACAGTAGCATATGTAAGATTTTTTTTCCCTTATTAGAAAAAAAAAAAAAAATTGATAAAAAAAATCTGTATATAGATAGATATCTATCTATCTATATAGATATAGATAGATATTTATATAGATATCTATAACTATATAGATATCTATCTATATCTATATAGATATATAGATATCTACCGTATATATCTATATGGATATATATATATATATATATATATATATATATATATATATATATAAAAAAAATAATAACAAATTGTATTTTTTTCTTAAAAGTTACAAAGCTTGTATTAACCTTATGATTTTTTATGTGAAAGTTGAGCAATGATTTGACTATAAGTACTACAGCGTATCAAAAGAAAGATATTATTCTGTAAAACAAATCTTGCAGAAACTCCTATATTAAGGCCTATATTGTAACATCCGAAATTTGGAAACTTACCAGATCCATTTTTATATGTATTTAAATCCTAATTCGGTAATATACTTATAAAACAAAACTTTGAGTTGAGTTTTTCATTTCAGTTCCCCTGATGAAGTCACGTGACCGTGACGCCACGCGTAGGGACGAGTACAGGAACTGGAAGTGACGTTCAGTAGACGAGCTCGCAGCTCGTGGTGTTTTATATACATTGTGTTACTGCCAAATGTGAGTACCACTGTTTTTAATATACGTTGACCAATAAATACTTTTAAAGACGTTCTACACTATATAGTATCTTCCCTCTTCATTTATACCCCAGGCCGGCATATGAGTGCATACTCCAGAGGGAGACCACAAGTACACCGGCATCCAGCTCTTTGGAGACAACCATCCCAAACAACACACGGATCCCCATAGGAACCAGGCAAGAGGAACACAGTGCATTTTTATGCTACATGCTGTTACCTCTCTACCTACAGGTAAGAGGCCACCTTTACCAGAAGTCACCATCACCGGAGTGCACTAGCACAGGAAGAGGAATACGATATTCCCATCACACAACCACCCCCTCCCGCCCCCCTGCGTTCCCTGCATCACTGCACCTTCTGCACAGGATAAATGAACATTTATTTGCACCATTCACTATTGACAAAATGAACTTTGTCTGCACCTGATATAGTCGCACGTATTGCAATTTTTGTGCGATCGCTCTGTATTATTTATAAACTTGAGGATGCATGCTACTGCCCAGTTCATCTTGTTATTCCAGCACGCGAGGACACACAGAGACCCTCTGCACTTTGCACTTTCCATAGTGCAACATCCCTTTCGATTGTTTTATGCAATTTTGCACCGGTTGCACTTATGCATTTTGCATCCACATTTGGATCTGATGTTTTATTGTCTATGATTTACTTGCACAGCTTGCTATTTATTTGCGATTTGCACATTCTTGATTTCTCTGCACAGTGTTTATATTCTCTGCACATTGTTTACATTTTTAGAAGACTTATTTGATGCTTACTATTTGATGATTATTTATTTTGCGTTTTGCACATCCCTGATTATTCCACTCAGAAGATTTTGCCATTATATGCTTATGTGCGTTTTGCACCTTTTTGATTATCTTGCACACGGTTTTAGAAGAATTTTATTCAATCCTATTTAATTTTACTGAACAGCACAGCACCACCCACCCCCCTTTTTTATACACCTATCTCCTTGGGTATGATCTGACCCTCCCTGGTGCCTGCAGCAGTTTGTACCACCAGCTAGCCCTCTCCGTAGTAGCGCAGGAATATACCCAATATTACATTTCAGTTATTTTTCAGTTTGAGCTGTAAATATGTAATATATATTTTATTTTAATTTACGCACACACACATACCCTCGCAAACATGTTATTTAAAGACAAAAGAATTCAAAAATATTAATATTTAAACATTCATCATACTTAAAAATAAATGGGTTGAGTTTCGGAAAAAAATTATTTCGAAAATCTTATCTAAGAATTTTCGTTCGTATTTCGCACCATTAGTGGGCTGCAGCAACAGCCGATTTTCGTGCGGCCATTGAATTTTAATAATCAGACATTTTGGAATTCTATTGAAAAACAAACGATTTTCTAATCAATCATGGGAGAATCGCGCTAGAAAAGTAATTGAAGAATAAATGCGCATGTGCAAGAAAAGAAAATTCCCGGAAAGAAAAGAAGATTCCCAGACACGAAAATTATTTTCTGTAGCAACATGAGGTGAAATTGAAGGTTTGGTTGGTCGAATTTCGAAATCAATGGTGGCACCATCGGTTTACAAAACGCACAAATTTTCTGATTTTCAAAAGGAAATTCTTTCGAAATTCGACCCGTGTATTAGTGCATTAGTCTTATTTCTGTTTTTATTTTGGGACCATATAAAATCAATAAGCAAATAAATGCAAAAAAAAAGATAAAATTGTCTCTATCACAATACCTAACAATTAAAAAATGGATGACGTTAATTATACTTTGCTTTGGTATGAGAAGTAGCTTATATTGTTTGTTGCATAGAAAACTATTTTGTTAAAAAAAAAAAAATCATTGATGTTCCCCTGCTTTAGTGATTGAGTGGAGACCACAATCATAGCATGATGATTTATGGTAAATATTGATTTATATAAAATATTAAAACATGGATGATGGTAATCATACTTTTTTGTAGTATAAAAACAATTATATATTGTTCACTACAAGGAAAATGATTTTGTAAAAAAAAAAAAAAAAAAGTAATTGATGTTCCTCTGCTTTACTGCTTGACTTGAGACCACAATCATAGCATGGTGATTTATGTTAAATATTCCCTCCAATGCCAACTGGGACATGGTCATTTTATTGCACTTCTTCACGTGGCTTAGCAATTTTTTATAGCTGATATGTGAGTTCTTTGGTAAACCACCCCATATAACTGTAGCATTAACAGCTCTTTATAGCTATAACTGTTGCTAACACCTTTCAATACAGAGGAAAACAGTGTTGAATTTTGAAAGCTACATACTTTCCAAAGAAACAGCTGTTCATTTCCGTTTTGCAAAAATCTCCTGTGGAATTAATTCTGCACCGTTAAGTGCTTAAAAAAACAAGGATATGCTATGTATTTTTAACAAAATATATGGATTAGTCATAATTAAACTCAATCGATAGTACATGTCTAGGAAAAAGTTATGCAATATAAAACTTTTACAGTAAAGAGAAAATATGAATGATAAAAAAAAAAAATACATCCTTTACTATTTTAAAATCACAACTTGCTCTTTCAACAATATAAAAACTCACTATAAGCCCATTTGTATTAGTTAGTTTGTCAGTTAGTAATAATATTCTCTTTCTTTGTCACTCAATCTGAGGTTTACATGATATGTCTGTGCCAATTGTGTAATTGTTGGAAAAGTCAAAATATTTTTATGTAATTGATTTTTTACAGTATTTGGAAAATGGAAATACAGAGCTCTGCGGAACATCTGGAAACGTTAAGTCATCGGGTATAAAATAACTACTCTTTGTTTTAATGTAACTGAAGCCCTAATTATTTTATGAAAAAAAAAATGGCTTGATGTGATTGTGATTTATATTTCGATAGACACTTTTATATCTAAACTGGTACTTCTTTTTCACATGTGTTCATTATTTATTTTGAGGGATTTATAGGATAGAATAGTCAAAATATATAGGCAGATATAATGTAGACAAATGTGTTTGTATTGAATAATTAAAGTATTAATGTATCAAAAAACGAATTATATTATTATTTGGGAGATTGTTTGTGTAGAGGGAAAATAATTAATTAGCCCCCCAAAAAAAAGCTTGCCCACCATGGGTGAATTTGGCACAGATGGGATCAGCACCAATGCCTCTTTCACGGCCAATTGGTGAGGGTTCCAAGTGGAACATTTTCTTTTCTAAACGTGGAAAATCTCTTTAAAGGAAGTAAAGAAGTTGCCATTGTTAACCTCTTCTTGAAAATGTTCATTGTTGGCTGTCCTGGTCATCCAATGTGGTTGTTACTAAGAGCAAGTATGCAGATTAGAACTTATGATTTCAACTCTGATTTCCTGGTCTACATGCTTGTTCCAGGGCAGTGTCCCAAAGTACCCAAACCAAAAACTGCCAGGAAATAGTATTTTTGGAATAAGGTTGCAATGTCCAGTCTGAGTATCTCCCTCAGTACCATCTACCTTTAAAGAAGGCTTATGGCAGAAGAAATACCCATGCATCCACTGCTGACCTCTTCTTTTTAAAATGCTAGTTTCTTGGCTGTCTTGGCTTCAAAACTTTCTAAGCAATTTACTCTGAACAATCATTTTTTTTGCATTGCAGGCAGCAGGAATGGCAAATATTTAAAGACCTACAGGTATGGTTTCCATAGGTGCGCGCACAGGGTGTGACGGGTGTGTCTGGGCACACCCTAATCACCCCATGTACATTAGCATTATCCAGAGGCGGCACAAGGTGGGTGGTTGGGGGTGCCAGTGGCCAGTGTAAGTGCCCCCATTATATTAAAGGCTAGGTTCAACCTTAGGAACACATTACACCCGTATTTAGGGTGTAATATAATATAGTCCCAATCAACTGTCTCCCACCACCAGAGCCTCCTCCCTGTGACTGCAGGTGGCACTCATGTGTGTTTAAACTTTGGGGTGCACACACTAATGCAATAGGCTGCGCACACCTATGATGGTTTCCTATAGTTGCTAAAGCAACAGGGTCACCTTAAGCCTTCCTAATAAAATGGGCCATACTTATTAGTCTTTGGATATCCTGATATGACTATAGAGCTCATTCCCTTGCTACATCTATAAATATGACTTGAAACCAAAAAAAAGTGGAAAAAATTACCACTAGGTCAGACTTTAAAGGCAGATTGGACCACGATGTTTTTAAAAGTCATATTTTATTGTATTGTACAATAAAATATGACATTTTATAAACATTGTGGTCCAATCTACCTTGAAAGACCCACCTAGTGTTCCTTTTTTGCCACTCGTGCTGTGCATGCTTCCACCTCATGTAGAGTGTAAATGCTCTCCTTACATTATTGACCCCAATAATAAATCAAGGTCAAATAGCAATTTTTTGCTTCTTCTTGGGCTATAATGTCAGCGGCTCCCGGACGAACCCCTTGTTTCCTTGCTTCCTTTTCTGGCACTGTACTCATGGGCAAATAACATGCAAAACTGAATGGGACTAATAATGCTCTCTGTATATAAAAATTTATTAAAAAGCCAAAGATAAAATATACTCACATAAATAAGCACACCAAGTGCTATGATAAAATAATGGATGCAAGCATTGATACATCAAATGGCGCCATCCCTTCCTCACTATTCAGACTCTCCTGACCCACAGATAGCAGCAATCAAATGTCACTGGCGTGACCCAGTATATCCTTCCAAAACCTGCTGTGCCCCAACAGTAAAAAAATAAAAGTATATACTCCCCAGTTATAGGAATGCAAAATATGCATCGAATGCTGGAAGGCTCTGGATGGAGCTGGATGTCACTGGGGGGTGGGGTTTCTTTAGGGGGTTAGGGGAAACTGCAGCAAACTTAGTGGGCCTGTAGGGGCTGAGTTTTCTGGTGGGAACTGTAGCAACTGTGGGGAATGCAGTCTATGGAGGGGGTTGTGGTCTCTTCAGAAGGCTGGAAGCTTTGCAGGGACACTGTTGGAGATTGGTGGACACTGCAAATTTTGAAGGGTACTGTGGGAGGTTGGGGGGCACTGTGGGACACTGTTGGAGGTAGGGGCACTATGTGGGGCTGAAGGCCCTGCAACAGGCTGGGGGGCACGGTAGGAGCCTCAGAGGCACTGTGTGAGGTTGGGTGGCACTGTGAGAGGTAGGGGAGCATTGTGGGGACTGAGGGCTTTCAGGGGCCTGGGGACAGTGTGGGGGTTAAGAGACACTGAGGGTATTATGGGAGGATGGAGGCACTATGGTAGCTGGGACGCGCTGTAGTAGGTTATGGGATTTGCAGCTGTCTTGAGGCCTGGGAGAAGGTAGGCTTTCGACCCGGTAGTGGTCAGCGGATGATTTACTAAAGGCAAATAGGATGTTTACTGTGCAAAAAAAAATGTTCACTTTGATAGAAAATGTTCACTTAGTGAATGCAGTGAAAATTTATTTTGCAAAGGATACCCAATCATGTGCAAGGAAATTACATGGAAACAACATTTTCTTTCTTTGTACCTAATTGGATGGAGGAAGTCAGAGCTTCCCTTATTTCATTAAGCTAAGGGAACATTCCCTTGCAGAGTGAAAATTGCTTTGACTTTGGTAAATTCACCTCCTAGGATCCAGCAGGAGAAATGTATTTATGAACATTATATTTAAAAAAAGAACTTGGTTTATATTAAGAACTTCCCTAGAAATACAATAATGCAATATTTTGTGTATAACTTTGTGAGTTAGGTACCATATATTAGTAAACAGGAGTCTGAAGAAGGATACTGGACTGGATGTTGACTTTTTTTAACCATTGAATTGCAGTACAAATGGTGCAAAATTATGAAACGTTGCTTAGAACTGCAGCCTACCTGCTGTTTTGTGTTGTATTTACTTTATGAATGCCTCCTGTAAGACAATAGCCCCTCTGGATTAAAATTCCATTGTCATAACAAGTGTATTATTCAATTTGTTAGGGACTCTCATCCCTTTCTTAAAGGATAAGTTCACATTTGGGAACATGTTACATGTTCCACCCATTTTTAGGGTGGAACATGTAACATGTTCCCAATGCTGCAGCTGCTGCCCGCTGCTGCCCGCTGCCCTCTCTCGCTGTGGCAGTAGTATGGGAAGAAGTTCCGTACTAGCTTGCACTTTTTGAAATCAGCACAGCCGTGCATGGCTCCGCCCACGCTGACGCGTCATTCATTCACACAGCTCTGTGTGTGAATGAAATACAAGCCCCAGCATCCTTTGTGGATGTCGTCTTGTAGTTCTCAATGAACTACCACAGCGCTGTGGAGCAGCCTGGTAGTTCATTGATTTGTTCCTGTCATTGTATCTGCCTGTCTGTAAGGGATGTATGCAGATAGACTGACAGATCTTCTGATCGCTGGTACAATGCTTTACAGTCTCCCAAAAGGTAAAAATAATAAATGCACATTTTTTTACCTGCAAAAAAAAGTGAAATTATAATTTTTTTCTAAAAGGTGAACTTATCCTTACTTACTGTGGAATGGGTTAAACCTTTGCATTGTGTAAAAATGCTGTTTGGTCAGTGGCGGCCCAACCATTAGGATTGCCCGGGCGCAACCCCCTCTATCCACGCCCCCCCCCATATAAAAAGATAGATTCATTAATAGCATGACCTCTTTCCAAAGCCGCTGCGGCCACCCCCTATTCATGCGTCTGGCCCCTTTCAGGACGCCGGGCGCATGAATTACAGCGGCGGGGGTGTTTTTTTGAAGCACCTGATTAGAGCCAGAGGCTCTAATAGGCTTCAAAATAGGGTGGACTCGTGGCGCAGAGCATTACGCCAGGAGCCCACCCAGGTGATCCTCAATCCGACCAATCAAAAGTAGGCCTGAGACCCGTTTTCTGATTGGCCAAAAAGAGAAGAGTCCCAATTGGCAGCCGAAGAGAAGGGAGGAAATGGAAGCCGCTGCGATGCCTGTGGAGAGCAGGGGAAGGGGAAGCCAGGGAGAAGCCCTGCCCACCATAGCTGAGGTAAGTGATTCAGACCCGACCGAGTGGGGAGTAAGGGGGGTGGCACTGTTTGTCGCCCCCCCAAAAAATGACCACCGCCCACCGCTGTTTTTGATCTTGTTTTCTCTGACCCTCCCCTCATTTTACTGTCCCCAATCCATCTGCTGATAGTAAAGAACCTTGGAGGCACTCTGCACAAAATGCTATAAAACTGAATGAAATATATTTTTTTCAGTATAGGTCTTTGGTGTTTAAAACGGAGCTCCACCCTAAAGTGGAACTTCCGCTCATCGGATTCCTCCCCCCCTCCAGTGTCACATTTGGCACCTTTCAGGGGGGAGGGGGTGCAGATACCTGTCTAAGGTATTTGCACCCACTTCCGGGCATAGACTCTGCGGGAAACTGCGGGCATTACGCCATTCCCCCCCCCGTTGTGTTCTGGGAGACACTCGGCTCCCACAACACAGCGGGGACCAGTGAGGACGGCACTGCGCGACTCACGCATGCGCAGTAGGGAACCGGGCAGTAAAGCCGCAACGCTTCACTTCCTGATTCCCTCACCGAGGGTGGCGGGCGAGAGATTGCTTGTCTTCTGCTACCAACGTCGTTGGACTCCAGGACAGGTAAGTGTCCATTTATTAAAAGTCAGCAGCTGCAGTATTTGTAGCTGCTGCCTTTTAATATTTATTTTTTTACGGCGGAGCTCCACTTTAAAGGCAATAAATAATAGATTTTTAAAAACTGATCAAATTGGAGATTTTGTTAAGGGAAGAAACATGTAGAGGGTTTCAAAGATGTGAGATCTTCCACAACCCAACTACAGTCATATATATAACTTAAAAGGCAGAGAAAGCATAATATAGGTCGACTAATACATAGATTGTTCTAAAAGCATTATTCTTTTTGATCATTCTGGACCTGAACTAGCTTATAATGTCAATGTTTACAAAGTAGCAAAATCTCCAATTATGGACAATCGCCAGATCATTTATGTACATATATTGTATATTGTAGTAAATAGCTTTATTATACAAGATAAATTGTGTTTTACATTTTGTAATGACCTTATAAAACAAGTGATCTGATACATTACTTATTTTATTCCTTAAAAGCGCAGAAATATAGAAACTGTTTGCGGCTCATTTTTATTTTTATTTTCATTCTTGTATGTTTTATATGGGTATTTTTTTTTTTATTACTGTCCCTAGAGTGCTACTAATGTAATAGATCATTATGTTTCTTTTGCAATGACTTTTACTTTAAATATTGCAAAGCCCCAAACATTATACCTTTTTGGCAGTCGTTCTTTAGCGGCAATCAAATGAGAATTAAACTACTATTTAACCTTAAATCTCCTAGACTGTATATGTTTATTAATTGGAGCACTCAGTGTATTCTATTTGCTCTTCATCTGAAATTAATTAAGCGTGTAGAGTTACATGGTGGGTGGACCGCAGGCAGCCGTCCAGGCTCAAGTTAATCAAAAGGGCATATGTTGAATGCGAACAATTTAGCGAAGGTTAATCCATTGAAGATGATCCCTCACTGGTCCTAATTAGGTGATAGATTGTGGAATGAGAAAATAGGAAGGAAGGGAAATTCTGCCCCATTGGCCTAACAGCATTTTCTAATTTAATTTCAAGGACTATTTTTACAGAAGCCAAAAAAGTTTTAAGTTAATGCAAAGACCACACTGCACGGATGTTTGCTGTGTAGGATTCTCATTGTAGAGTTGATGATAAATAAAAATTGTCATTATTGTATTCTGCACCATTGATAGGTAACACCTAAAGTGTACCAGTTATTAAAAATAAAAATAAAAATGTAAAAATATATATATAATAATGTGCTACTGTTGGTTGACAATTATACTGTATATCAGGCAAAGAGCTTTTGTGAAAGCAATTATAACACGCACTTTTTTCCCCTTAAAATCAGGGGGAAATCGTGGGTGTGCGTGTTATACGCCGATCCCCCGCTGAAACGAGCGAGCGGAGCCGAGATACACAAAGCCGAGGTACACTCGGCTTTACTCGGCTCCTCTCGCAGTCCCGCCCATCTCCACTGATTGCGCCGCTGACATACAGAAAGCCGAGTTTACTTGGGCTAGTCTCGGCTCCTCTCGCAGTCCTACCCCTGACTGTGAGCAGAGCCGAGTCTAGCCGAAGTACACTCGGCTTTCTGTATGTCAGCGGCGCAATCAGTGGAGATGGGCGGGACTGTGAGCAGAGCCGAGTCTAGCCGAAGTACACTCGGCTACGCTCGCTCCTCTACGCTCAAATCGGCGCCAAATTAAAAAATGCAAAGAGACTGGCAAGGCTGCAAAGGCACTGGGCAAGGCTGCAAAGGCACTGGGCAAGGCTGCAAAGGCACTGGGCAAGGCTGCAGATGGACACTGGACAAGGCTGCAATGATGGACAAGGCTGCATTTAAATGTAAGTTTTTTTCCTTAAACTTCCCTCCTAAAAGTTTTTTCCCTTAAAATTCCCTCCTAAACTTGGGCTGCGTGTTATACGCCGGCATGTGTTATACGCCGATAAATAGGGTATATTATTAAAGTATTTTATTAGTATATAAGTAAAAAAATGTATTTCTAATTTTGGATAGAGGGAGCCCTCGTTGGCTTTATACTGCTATCCGGAACTCTATTGACAATGGTTTTGCCAGACAGAAAGCAATGGAAAATCTGCAATAAGGGTACAAACAGAAATAAACATCTGGCAGGGGCTCTAGCTATCCCCTACTCTTCGAAAGAAAAGCAGTTTGTGTTTTTGTCCTTTTTCACTGTTAGAGAGACCCTCTCTCACCTCCTGCCTAGTAAAACGTAGTCAGCAGAATAGAAAGTGAGGGTAAGTCTCTGTAATGGAGTCTCAGATGACCTGTCATGGGTTCTACCTCTTTCCCACTCAATCCAAAGCTAAGAAAAAAGTTTTTGATGGCTGTACACTTAAACTTTGAAGGTACAAAATATCATTGTAACCATAAATGTAGTCCTCTTACCACTTTAACCTCCCTGGCGGTAATCCCGAGTGTGGCTCGGGGTTAGATTTCAGTACCATTAGCAGTAACCCCGAGCCACACTCGGGATTGCATTGCAGAATCCTGGTCCAGGTTACTTACCTTGTCCCCAGGATCCTGTGATGTCCCCCCGCTGTGTCTGCGGGCTGTGTCCTCCGCCTGATGCCTCTGTGTACCGGGCTCTGTTCCCTGCGAGTGTCGCGGCGCATGGGGGTGGAACCCGGCGGCAAATTCAAAAAGTACACAAAACATAACACATACAATACACTGTAATTTTACAGATTACATTACTGTATCAAATCATTTCACATCCCTTTTGTCCCTAGTGGTTTGTCCAGTGTCCTGCATGCACTTTTATATTATATATACTGTTCTTTCTGCCTGGAAACTTGAGATTGTCCATAGCAACCAAAAAGTGTCCCTTTACGTCAAAAGTGGTTTTAGAACAGCTGGAAAACAGCGATAGTAAATTAAAACACTTGCAGAATTGAGCGAAAGTGAATCGTGGGGAAATTAATTTTATTATTATTATTATTTTTTAGAATTACAGTATTTATAGTTATTTATTATATTATAATTTATGATTTCGTGTTTCAAACTTTATTATACCCGGGATGTCTACTAGACTCTTGTTTGGACAGATTTAAGTGTGTTATTACTAAGAATTACATGCCTACAATAAAAAACGCCAAATTTCTATGCAAAACAATTGTACCACTTTGAGACTCAAAAATCTGACATAATCATACCGTTAATTAAAGTAAAATTTTAAAAATCGTAATGCTTTGTGTAAATAGCTTGGTTCCATATATTCCAATGCTGATTCAGTTTGGCATTTAGAAATTACCAAACTGTTTTGGCAACTTATTTCCAACAAATATGATAACCTCATGTGATATGTGATGTCAAAAGCCTTTCTGCATTCAGGACACCCAGGGCTTATACTAGGCTTAGACAACTAATCAATCCTGGGCGTATGCAAGAATCTAAATATTCAGTCTTAAATAAGTATAACTGTGCATGTGTACTTTTGAAAGATATAAGCAGACCTCCCCCCCTATTTTATTTTGACATTTACCTGAACCTGGTTTGTGGTGGGGGTTACACTTTGCAACAGGAAAGGGAAGAGTGGATTGAAAGTCCATTGATGATAAGTCTAGGGACTATTGATTCATCGTCAATTGAGCAGATCTTGGTGATTGTGATAGTACCTATTTACCAGAGGTAAAGTTGATGCTTGGAATAGACTTCCAGCACCGGTAGTGACTCAGTTATCAGTAAGTGGATTTAAACATGCTTGAGACAAAGATCTATACTCAACCAAAAAATAAATATGGGGAAGACTCAAAGGGCCACTTGGTCCTTTTTTTACTGTCACTCTTTTGTGCTTCTATATCTAAATAAGTGGGCAACTCTAAAACTTTTACGGGTTGGCCTGGACATGTAAAGCTGAACAAAAGGCACAAATACTCAGCTCTGCTTCAATGGTCTGAAACCTGCAAAGTCCCTCACTGGTGCAGGCATCTTCTCCCTGGGTTCTTCTTGGTGCCTGTTAGCTGACACAGGATGATGTCACTCCAACGCAATATGTAGATATTCACCAGCACACCAAGGATCATCAATTTTGTCCAAACGTTTTTTTTTTATTCAAGAAAGATCACATCACAAAACAGTGTAGTGCAACGTTTCAGAGCCAAGCAGGACCCCTTCGTCAGGCATGTGATCATCATACAGGTTCCAGTATCCAGCTGGCAGTCGCTACAGCACTCAGTACCTTAAGAGCTCATTGCAGGAACGTGTACGATGGGAATATGGACTGTGGTCACTCCCATGCAGTCTTCCTGGCAGTGTGCCAGAATGTAAACTGAGCTGCTCAGTGTCCCTTCTACAGGGCATTGAAAACAGGTAGGTAAGTGTATATTGTTTCCAAAGAGGCAATGCATGTCTCTTCTGCAACAAAAAGCCGGCCTGTTCAAAAGTTAGTTTTTTTTTTACTTTAGTTCTGCTTTAAATTTTCAGATATTCAAATATACTATAATTCAAATTCAGTATTTGAATCATTTGAATATTCGATAATCAAATATTTGAATATTAGAATATTTAAATATACAAAATATTCTTGATTTAGCTGGCCATGGATATGAGATTACCATTTCTGTTTTTTCCAGATCAGATAGCTTAATTAAAGAAAATTATGTTTAGTGGCTTTTTATAGGACACCATCTCACTTTGAAGTAATAATCTCTACAACTGCAACTGTGTATGTATAACCATTGGCAAGATATTGCATTTTTATTGATAGGATTAACACACTAGATATCTAACAAACAATAGGACTTTTAGAGTGTCAACTATATAAACTAAATAATATTTTACATGAAAATATATTTCTATTAAAGGGTACCATAAGATAAAAAACACTGAGATGTATTTCCATATACAATTGTGGTTATAGACATATCTTTACCTGACAATACCATCTTCTAGATCAGTGGTCTCCAAACTGCGGCCCATTGCTAGCCTTTATCTGGCCCTCGGGGCCCATATTCCTCTCACTGACACCAGTCAGGAGGCACCATTCCTTCCATTGAGACCAATAATGGGGAACCATTCCTCTCGCTGACACCAAAAATGGGGCATTTTTCCTTCCTTTGACACCAATGATGGGGCAATATTCCTCCAACTAATACCAATGATTCCTTCAACTAATACCAATGATGGGTCACTATTCCTTCGTCTAATACCATTGGTGGGGCACTATTTCCTCAACTAATACCAATGATGGGGCACTATTCCTTCCTCCAACTAATACCAATGATGGGGCACTATTCCTTCCTCCAACTAATACCAATGATGGGTCACTATTCCTTCAACTAATACCATTGATGGGGCACTTTTTCCTCAACTAATACCAATGATGGGGCACTATTCCTTCCTCCAACTAATACCAATGATGGGGCACTATTCCTTCAACTAATACCAATGATGGGACAATATTCCTTCAACTATTACCAATGATGGGTCAATATTTCTTCAACTAATACCATTAATGGGGCGCTATTTCCTCAACTAATACCAATGATAGGGACACAATTTTCTCCTTCTACTGACTAAAGGTGCTATGTAATTTTTTTATTTTCTTAAACTGGCCACCTGGCCTCCCTAAAGTCTGAAAAACAGTAAACTGGCCCTATGTTGGGAAAGTTTGGAGACCCTTATTCTAGATTATATCTGTTACATAGCATATATATGTCATTATGACAATAGGTTCACAACAAAATATTAAAAAGCAAACATGAAGTGACAATGGTAGACAATTCTTCAATGGGTTTCATCGTTAAGCTTCATCAGGAAAATATAATCAATCATGGTAAAGATCTGTCACACAAACAATATACTGTGTTCTGTGTACAAGTTCTAATATATCACATGACAAATATGTGTTATAATATATAACATATATCTAAATTATAATATATTAGATGACAAACATCAAGTATAAAAACCATATATTTGTGTAAAAATATATGTAAAATATAAAAAATATTTGTGTAAAAGTATATAGAGTTCTACTTTTTCAGGATTAATATATTAGAGAGTAAATGTTTTTTTTAGCACAGACAAGCAGATATGAAGTCCAACTGTTATGCTTCCAATGCAATACACCTGATTTATGTATATTATTTAGATAACAATGTTCCTTTAAGGTGGCAGGAGGACTCAGCATTAAATGTTTTCCTCCATATCCCGGTTCATCTAAAACATGTGAAATAATTTGCCCTATTTTTCTATTTAGTGATATATCTGCACACAAGTGGACAAATCTGTTTCTGATTTATTACCATTTGATCCCTTGGTTTCCTGCCATTGATCAAGGCTAATACTCGGCTCACTTGATGAGTTTTATATGAAACCTGATATTCCAGGAAGAAGAGAAGGCACTTTTTTTCTTTTGGGGATTTTTATATGCCAGAGCTTTCAAGAACACATAGTATAAAACTCTACCTGGATCTACATGGAATAACGAGTACACACTCAACCAATGTTTAAAAAGAAATTTGCTTTTAGTTGTTTAAACTATAAACATATCTACTTGTAACATTCACAATATAGGTGTTCTTCTATTATTGAACAGAACCATTTAGCTTTCCGTTGGAGAGACAAATCTGCTAAAGTCACAAATTGTTTTTATGGGCTAAATGTAAAAATAAACATTTTGAAATACTTAAAACACATAAATATCTTTGAAATAGAGTGTTTCTATGGTATCTATCTATCTAGAGTTTTATTGAGTAGAGGCATTTAGAAAGTAGGGAATATTAATGTAGCACAAACGTTATGAGTAGATATATTAATGAATAAAGAATAGTAGACATCATATATACAGGGGTGTATCTACAGCGAGGCAAACAAGGCATTTGCCTTGGGCGGCATTTTTCAAGAGGGTGGCGAGGCGGTGAAGAACCACTTCCGTCTTAGGGTCGTTGTACCAAGATGATGCCTGCAGCCAGCGGCGGCTGGTGGGTCGGCCGATTAGCAGGCACAGTGGATGCACAGGTTGGTGGGATGGTCGTCCGTGTCTCCTCTTTGGCATCACGGCGGCCATGCGTCCCATTCCTCCTCCTCCTAGACCAATAGGATCGCTTCTCCTTTCGCCCAATCGGGAAACAGGTTTCCTGATTGGCTGGGAGAAGAATCAGTGTGACAATAGCAAATATTAAGTTGCTATTGTCACACAACTGGGTGAGATCTGCGCCCCAAGCCCACCCTATTTTTAAGCCTATTAGAGCCTCTGGCTCTAATCACGTGCTTCAAAAAACATACACCCCCGCCATTGGAATCCATGCATCCGGTGCCCTGTATGTAGATCAGGGGTCTGGATACATGGATATGGGGTGTGGCGCCCGTGCGCCCCTAGTGGAAGGGCCGCCACTGCCTGCAACTGCAGGCATCACCCTGGTATAGTTTTTTAGAGTTGGCGGTTGGCTCTCTTGCAATAGCAATCTGAGCAGTTACTAGCCCCTTGATTGCTATTACAAGCAGTCGAAGGGGACATTCACCCCTCCCACCCCATTCCATGGCTCTCTCATGCTCTCCCATCCCATCGGGAGACCTGCATGACCAGCCGGCGGGGCCGTCGGCTGGCCGGACAGACAAGCAAAGCCGGGATCAGCTGTTTGCAACAGTATACCGGAAGCGATGACATGGCATCACATCCTGTTTACTCAGAAACCTTCGGCGCCAGTTTTTAAAAACCTGAAGCATTCAAAAACACTGATCTTGGTGTTTTGACTGCTTGTAAGTGCAGAGGAAGCATTTGGGGTCTTATTGACACCAGTTCTCTCCATAAAGAGTACCTGTTACAAGCCTTTTGCTGTCACAAGGATGTTTACATTTCTTGTGACAGCAATAAAAGTGATAAAAAAATTAAAATAAAGCAACAGTGTAAAAATAAAATAAGTTAATATTTTAAAAAAAAGTTAAGTGCCCCTTGTCCCCCCATGCTCGTACACAAAGGCGAACACACGCCTGGAGAAGTTGTCCACCCGCTGTCACTGGGGAGGGGGAGAGGCTGCAGCTGCTGGAAACATGTTACATGTTCCACCCTAAACATGGGTCGAACATGTAACATGTTCCAAAAGGTGAACTTATCCTTTAAAACTAAAATTAAAATTTTGCCTATCGATACACTTTAACTACCTAGCAGGGCTGTGCAGGATTTATATTCATTAATTACAAGAAGGGAGCAGTTTGGGTCTATATTGAATTTATGGGTAATATGCATATATGATAATTAGATAATGACTTATCCTTATATGTTACTATGATTGGTTGATTTTTTTATTAGATTCTTTTCTCTTTATTTCTATGATTTCATTCAGTACAGTTTTTCTTTGTATAACGTACTTTGCATAAAGTTTTTTTTATTGTTTTTAAATAGGTTTTTGTTATTTATGTCATATTGCTCTGACGTTTTATAGCATACCTTTTTTGAATTGCAGAAAAGTGTAATGGTTCTTGAAGTTTTGGACTGTAGCAGAAAATAAATGGTTGAAATAATTTTATTAGATTATTTTCTCTTTATTTTTATGATTTTGTTTAAAACAGTTTTTCTTTGTATAAAGTTTTTTGTTTTTTTAATAGGTTTTATTATTTATGTCACACTAGTATTGTTTTGACATTTTATAGCATACATTTTTTTGAATTTCAAACTATTGAAGAAAAGTGTAATGCTTCTTGAGGTTTTATAAATTAGATTATTTTCTCTTTATTTATATGATTTTGTTTAATACAGTTCTTCTTTGTATAAAGTATTTTTTTTAATAGGTTTTATTATTTATGTCATACTAATATTGCTCTGACATTTTATAGCATACATTTTTTGAATTGCAAGCCATTATAGAAAAGTTTAATGCTTCTTGAAGTTTTGGACTGTAGCAGGAATTAAATGATTGCAATAAACAAGCCTTTGCATACACTGCAATTAGATCAGAAGCCTTGCTCGCCTTCCTTTTTTTCCCCATTCTACACAATTACCAACCTATGACGGGCTGCTGGGAAATTATTTGTTACAATCATCCCTGCTTATTTGATTTTTTTTAAATATAAAAAAAAAAAACTCAAATGCACATTTTTGATACTGCTATATTTTCTGTTAATTAATATCAAAATTGTTATTCTCTTATGTAACCTGACTTTTCCTAGTGACGATTCTATGAGCTTCCTTCACACAGTGATAATATATTCTTATTGGTGTGAGTTGTAAATATGTATGATTTCAAAACATCCATTTCTACAGATGAGTAGCTGTCTGGCTGCTATTTATTGCCTACTTAAGTCCCGGTCAGCAGGGTCAGCTTCTGGGTAACATCTGTATTTAATCCTTATGTACACAATAGGAATCATACAAGTGTGAGGCCAGCGTGTAATGGTGAGAGAAGAGCACTTAATATAATGCCCATAGTGACAATATTTATTACTTGTCCATTGCTGTCTTATATGAAATGTGAAACAGTCATTTATCAGTAACAGACTGATATACTAGAACTGTGTAGAAGTGTGTAATAATAAAAGTGAACATCCTATTTACCAAGTGAACAACCTATTTGCCCTTAGTAAATCAACTCCATGGGTCTCTAGTTACAGCAGACTGAGATTATCGTAAACTGATTTGGTCCATTTGGTTACCAATTTAAGGGGTTGACTTACACTGCAGTGGTGCAACCTCTTCTGCTCCCCCTGCTCACATAACATGGTATATAATGTAAATTCTGAAGCCAAAGATGACACTTAGGAACAGAGCTGTGTGAACCAGTGGTGGCTGTGTTTTTTTTTTTGGGGAGGGGGGTGGCACACAACCCCTCCGGCCACTGGTGGAGCGGCACCTAGCACAATTGCCCCTACCCCCCCTGGCAGCAGCGCCAGCGTGGCACTAACACCCCCAGAACCCCCCACAGCACAGCAATAATACCCCAGCAAACCCCCCCGGCATGACACTAACACCCCCAGCAACCCCCCCACCCACTGTCTGGTCAGACCTTACCCTGGATGCAGCCATCTTCCTGTCCCTGTCCTTAAGCGTAGTGGGCTGGGGGAAAGCTACTCCGGTGTCCTCTCCTGGAGCAGCTTCCGGGGTGCGTCCCTTCTCTGCTTCTCCCGGCGCTAGGTGTCCAATTGGATCGCCTGACGTTTTGGCCAATCGGGAAACGGGTTTCATACCTGCTTCCTGATTTTCCGGGAGGAGGATCAGTGTTGCAATAGCGAATATTCATTCACTGTTGCAACACATGTGGGTGGGATCGGAGCACATCCTCTGTGACCCGAGCCCACCATATTTTGCAGCCTATTAGAGCCTCTGGCTCTAATCAGGTGCTTAAAAAAAAAACACTGCTGTAATTCACACGCCCGGTGCCCTGAAAGGGGCCGGAAGCATGAATAGGGGGTGGCCTATGCATGAATCTATCCATTAAATATAGGGGGGTGGCCTGGCGAGAGGGGGTGGCGCCCGGCTACCCCTAATGGACGAGCCGCCATTGATGTGAACCATAAAATAACTAAACAGTTGCCTCTGGCTCAACAGGTAGGAGAAGCCCACCATCAGACAGAGCCCCTCCAACAGTCCTGGATTATTGGGGCAAAGCTCTATGTAAAGTTGGAGGAGTTTGAGAGGAAATGTCCCACTACAGTGTTTTCAGTGATGGGCAGAGGGACTAATGCCAGGCAAATCTGAGACTGTTGGGTTGTATAGTGGTTGTTTTAAGAAATGCAGGGCTCTTTTGTTCACCTGTCCCAGACATCATGGCACCATGGGGGTTTGAGTATGTAATTAGAACAGGGTGGTCTCACAAACGTTTACACTTCCTGTCTTCTTGGGCAATCAAATTCTGGTGATCTGATTAAGGTGACTGTTACCATTGTGGGTATAAATTCTAGGGTACAATCCTGACAGTCATTAGAGATGTGAAAGCTACTTGAATGAGTGGAGAAAAATCTTCAACCCTACAGAACAAGTCCAGTTAAATGTGACTAATTAGTACTAGGTGTACATCAACAGGTTTTCACAATTGATGCTAAAAATACAGTAATACAACACTAACCATTCAAACAAATCAAGAATATAGGATTCACATTGGTGTGCGCAGACTATTGCATTAGGGTGTGCACTCCAAAGCTCAAACACATATGCGTGCGTGTATACATATATACAATATCTCACAAAAGTCAATTCACCCCTCACATTTTTGTAAATATTTTAATATATCTTTGTGACAACACTGAAGAAATGACACTTTGCTACAATGTAAAGTAGTGAGTGTACAGCTTGTATAACAGTGTAAATTTGCTGTCCCCTCAAAATAACTCAACACACAGCCATTAATGTCTAAACCGCTGGCAACAAAAGTGAGTACACCCCTAGGAGAAAATGTCCAAATTGGGCCCAAATTGTCAATATTTTGTGTGGCCACCATTATTTTCCAGCACTGCCTTAACCCTCTTGGGCATGGAGTTCCCCAGAGCTTTACAGGTTGCCATTGGAGTCCTCTTCCACTCCTCCATGACGACATCACAGAGCTGGTGGATATTAGAGACCTTGCTCTCCTCCACCTTCCGTTTGAGGATGTCCCACAGATGCTCAATAGGGTTAAAGTTTGGAGACATGCTTGGCCAGTCCATCACCTTTACCCTCAGCTTTTTTAGCAAGGCAGTGGTCATCTTGGAGGTGTGTTTGGGGTTGTTATCATGTTGGAATACTGCCCTGCAGCCCATTCTCCGAAGGGAGGGGATCATGTTCTGCTTCAGTATGTCACAGTACATGTTGGCATTAATGGTTCCCTCAATGATCTGTAGCTCCCCAGTGCCGGCAGCACTTATGCAGCGCCAGACCATAACACTCCCACCACCATGCTTGACTGTAGGCAAGACACACTTGTCTTTGTACTCCTCACCTGGTTGCAGCCACACACGCTTAACACCATCTGAACCAAATAAGTTTATCTTGGTCTGATTGGACAACAGGACATGGTTCTAGTAATCCATATTCTAAGTCTGCTTATCTTCAGCAAACTGTTTGCGGGCATTCTTGTGAATATGCTTCCTTCTGGGACGACAGCCATGCAGACCAATTTGATGCAGTGTGCGGCGTATGATCTGAGCACTGACGGGCTGACCCCCGACCCCCCTTCAACCTCTGCAGCAATGCTGGCAGCACTCATACAGCTATTTTCTAAAGACAACCTCTGTATATGACAATGAGCATGAGCACTCCACTTCTATGGTCAACGATGGCGAGGCCTGTTGTGAGTTTGGGGGTCCTAAATAATTTTCTAGCAAAAAATACAGATTTTAACTTGTAAGCAACAAATGTCAGAAATAGGCTTAGGCATGAAAGGGATACACATTATTTTAGAATTCATTCTGATACACATGACATGATGTGATTGTAGTGCAATTTGCTTACGTACTGCACCTCATCTGCCAAATGATTATGAATGATGAGAACTACAGTGTATGTATATGTGCTTTTTGGTTTTAATTCAAAGCATATTTTGGCGATAGAACACCATAATTGCTTGTTTATTGCATGGAGCTTATTTACCATTGCTTTAATAAATGATTACATGAATCCTTGTAGATGTTTTCCTGTGTAATTAAGCTTGATGATGGATAATGTCTGCGCCATGATCTAGAGATAATAAATTACGCTGCATTTCTCAAGTGACTGCACACATGCAAGATCTGATGGCAGAATTACAGTGCTGACGGTAATACACTTAGCATGCAAATGCACAGCTGTCTTCCAAAAATAAGGGTGATCACAGTAGGATGCACGGATCCAAAGGTGTCAGCTGTTGGGTAGATATTGTGTGATGGATGTGATGACTCAAAATACTGAATAGCGTCATTTAGCAGAAGACATGGGGGACGTGTCATGTTTGTCAGTTCTATAACTTAGTAGCTGTAAACCCTAACTGGATGAAATTTGGTTTACTAGAACACTATTAGATCAATTTACAAAGTTAAACACACCAGGATAAGTATACTTATTTGAAAAAAATGACAGTTATTTTCAGAGGTTTGAAAAAACATTCACATGGATTAAATTAGAGAACTTTATTTTTGTGCTAAAGCCTAAGTCCATTCCAAAGTGAGCAAAGTCCTTTCTTGTATTAAGTGAGGTATAGACTCATCTGGAATATGCAATTCAGTTTTGGGCTCCAGTTCTCAAAAAGGATATCGGGGAACTGGAGAAAGTGCAGAGAAGGGCAACCAAACTGATAAGAGGCTATGAGGAAAGATTAGAGGAACTGAATTTATTCTCTCTTGAGAAGAGGAGATAAAGGAGGGATATGATCAACATGTACAAATATATAAATGGTCCATATAGTGAACTTGGTGTTGAGTTATTCACTTTAAGGTCATCACAGAGGACACAGGGGCACTCTTTACGTCTACAGGAAAAAAGATTTTATCTCCAAATGCGAAAAGGTTTCTTTACAGTAAGAGCTGTGAAATTGTAGAGAGGTGGTTCTGGCGAGCTCAGTAAATTGCTTTAAGAAAGGCCTGGATTCTTTCCTAAATGTACATAATATAACTGGGTACTGACATTTTTAGGTAAAGTTGATCCAGGGAAAATCCGATTGCCACTCGGGGGATCCAGAAGGATTTTTTCCCCCTGCTGGAGCAAATTGGATCATGCTTTGCTGTTTGTTTGTTTTTGCCTTCCTCTGGATCAACCGTGGGTTTAGGATTGTGTATATGGTATTGTATGTTTTTTTTTTACTTTTCATTTTATTGGTTGAACTAGAAGGACTTGTGTCTTTTTTTCCAACCAGACTAACTATATCTCCTTTCACTTTAACCGCTTCAGCTCAGGACCATTTTGGTGGTCAAGGATCGGGCCACTTTTTGCGATTCGGCACTGCTTCGCTTTAACTGACAATTGCGCGGTCGTGCGACGTGGCTCCCAAACAAAATCGACGTCCTTTTTTCCCAAATAGAGCTTTCTTTTAGTGGTATTTGATCACCTCTGTGGCTTTAATTTTTTGCGCTATAAACAAAAATAGAGCGACAATTTTGAAAAAAATGCTATATTTTTTACTTTTTGCTATAATAAATATCCCCAAAAACATATATATAAAAAAAAATTTCCACAGTTTAGGCCGATATGTATTCTTCTACATATTTTTCGTTAAAAAAAACGCAATAAGCATTTATTGATTGGTTTGCGCAAAAGTTATAGCATCTACAAAATAGGGGACTGTTTTATGTCATTTTTATTAATATTTTTTTTTTTACTAGTTTTGGCGGGGATCAGTGATTTTTATCATGACTGCGACATTATGGCTGACACATCGGACACTTTTGACACCATTGTCATTTTTACAGCGATCAGTGCTATAAAAATGCACTGATTACTGTAAAAATTACAATGGCAGTGAAGGGGTAACCACTAGGTGGCGCTGCAGGGATTAAAGGTTTCCTAGGGAGTGATTCTTACTGTGAGGGGGCGTGACTACACGTGACACGTCACTGATGACAGTTCCAGATCACGGGGAACGGTCATCAGTGACAGTGTCACTAGGCAGAATAGGGGAATGCCTTGTTTACAAAGGCATTCCCCTGTTCTGCTCTTGCCGACCGCAATCGTGGGACTCCCGGGAACATCGAGTTCCCTGGACCCGCTGCCGCACTCGCGAGGCACGCGGCGCGCTAGCGCGCCTGCAGGGCCGCAGATTTAAATGGACGTACCTGTACGCCCGCCAATCTGCCTGCCCGTGCCATTCTGCCGACGTACATCGGCGTGCGGCGGTCAGCAAGTGGTTAAAGTGTAAATTCCCCTTTTTACAAAATACTGGATTTACCTCTGTGATTAGCTGTCTCTGCCCTCGTAGCTGGTTTAGTGGTCCAGAGATTTGACCCGATAGAACACCTTTGAGATGAATTAGAACGGAGAATGCGAGCCAGGCCTTCTTGTCCACATTAGTGCCTGACATCACAAATGCACTTCTGGAAAAATGGCCACAGTCCTAAACCTTGTGGACATCCTTCCCAGAACAGTTGAAGCTGTTATAGCTGCAAAGGGTGGGCCAACTCAATATTGAATACTACGGACTAAGACTGGGATGCCATTAAAGTTCATGTGCGTGTAAAGGCAGGCGTCCCAATACTTTTGGTGATATAGTGTATTTAAATTGAAAGAAAACATGGACCTAGACTTTAAAGCTGAATTTGGGGTTAAGAAAATATTGACTAAATATAATTGGCATGTGTATTCTTCTTTGAATCTTGGTGCGCTTTGTTTATTTCTTCCAGATCTGTGCAGTAATCCTGTGTGAGACTTTCCCTCTGTGTAAGAGCTTCCGGTAATAAAGACCGCTCACTGCTGCTTTCTCTCCTTGTGCATAGTGAATGGTCTTTGGTATTCGGTTTTCTGGTCTCCGCCCACCTCCTGTTGTTTTCTGTAGTGGGTGGAGCCTGCCAGGTCCATCCTACAGCTTTGTTCTCTGCACAAGCTATGTACAGCACAGTGAGGATTTCATCAGAATTTTTTTATTTCTCAATAGAAATTTTTATTGAAGATCTGAGTAAGTCATAGAAGTATGAAAATATTGTCAAGGTAGCATCATGACATAGCTATAGTATACATCTCAGGTTAACATACATATACCAGTGCGTGAAAGCTATTTCTTCCTGTTTGGATGGCCAGCAACCAATGGGCTACAGTCCAACTCAGAAATGACATAGACGTAATTTTCCACCATAACTTTTACAAGGTAATATCAAGGAATGCAAAGGCATTTAGTGCTCACAAAGATAATTTATATTCTTTGTGACTATTGAGGAATATATTTCAAGGAAAGTTTTTGTGCACAGAGTTCAGCCTTAAGGCGTTTGTTACCCCAACACTTCATATTCCCGATATGTGGCTTCTGTACCATGTATTAGATAGATAAATGTTTTTGCAATACCAGAAAGACTAGTGAGTTTGCCACATCCCTGTATATATAGAGAAAGTTTGGATACCCCCCATTGGGAATTTACATTGGCAAAAACACAAATGGAATGAGTAAAATCGTTTTATTGATAAAAATGGAAACGAAAAAATCATCATACAATGATTGCTAAAACAAACATGTACATCAGACACAAACACACATAATACAATATCTTGCAGTAGAATACAAAAGTACGTATATAAAGTCGTTTCTCTCCAATAACCGAGAACACTTTCCGGTAACAAAATCCAGGGAAAGCTGTCCGGTATCCAACACGTTTCAGGTTCAAAGTCCTTTCATCAGGGGTATTTGTATAGGAGAATTTAAATTCGAACGAATAACAAAAAATAAAGTAAAACATAACATAACAGACTAAAATTAACATTGTCAGTGGATGGTGTATGTGGAGGTCTAATTCAACCTATAGATTTGAAATAATATTTTTCTGCGGGCCGTTATATTTCAAATTTATAGGTTGAAATAAACCTCTACATACGCCATCCACTGACAATGTTAATTTCAGTCTCTCATTACAAACTATGTTATGTTTTACTTTATTTTTTGTTATTCATTAGAATTTAAATTCTCCTAACAACCGTGAAATTGTCAGTTAAAGCGACGCAGGGCCAAATTGTAAAAAGTTCTCTGGTCAGGAAGAGGGTAAAATCTTCCGGGACTGAAGTGGTTAAAGCGCCCCCATCCCTCTGTGCTCAAATACAGAAGGGAATGCATACGTAAGTCATGCAAGTATATGTAAATGGTGTTCAAAGCACACATATGAGGTATTGCTGCGATCGTTAGCGCAAGACCTCCTCTGTAACTCTAAACAGGTAAACTGTACAATTTTTAAAGCATTGCCCATTGAGTTTTTTATTTACCGTAGTTTGTTGCCATTCCACGAGTGTGCACAATTTTAAAGCATGATATGTTAGGTATCTATTTACTCGGGGTAACATCATCTTTCACATTATACAACAAAAATTGGGCTAACTATTGTGTTTTGGGGTTTTTTGATTCACTAAAGTGTAATAAAATAAAAAATAAAATTTCAAAGACTGTTGCGTAACTACAGTGTGACATAAAATATTGCAAAAGTCGCCATTTTATATTCTAGAATCTCTGCTAAAATATATATTTTTAATGTTTGGGGGATCTAAGTACCGGTAATTTTCTAGCAAAAAAATACTAATTTAAACTTATAAACAAAAAGTTCCTGAAAAAGCCTGGTCTTAGTGGTTGTGACGGGAGGGCCAGTGGAACCCAGAATCTCTTGAAAAGTATGGGATACCCTTGTTTCAGCTCCCCATGCACCTGTGTCTATTGGGGCACAGGGTGAGCAAGAAAATAATGAACCCTGAGAATAAGATTGGATTACTTCAAATGGGACAGTAATATTCATTAACAATATCTCTCAAGCCATATTAGAAAGACTGACTGATTCATACTGTTAGGAGGTGCTGATGTCAACGCCAGCCACCTGTCTGTCTGTTGTCTGTTATAATGTAAATGAGCCTAGTGTGGCTTCTTTTTCACCCATTGTCGTCTGTGCTAATTGACCCTGCAATTGTATGATTAAGTTCTGTGTTGATATGTATGATAATGTGTATTGTAGTTTAGGAGACAGCCACGCTAGGAACTCAAAGGTCATGCCTAGGCTGTCTAAAGGGATTAGTTAATGAGCTCATGTTAATTAGGTTTCTGGTCACAGGTGTTTTCCAGAGTAATATGAGCAGGTATGCACCTCCTCTTTCAATAAAGATTCTTTCCTGCTTGACCCTCAAGACAGAGCTTCGTCTCGTATTTGGGGGAGAATTATTCGTATGGGCTTTTCGTTCGGCTGATTGGAGTGTCTGGTAGCTGCCTTGTGTTCCGGAATGGAATGTCCTAAATGACTTTAACCCCTTTCATACTCGGGGTGTCGTTACAGTGGTTATAAAGGTAAAAGTTTTTTTTTCTTATATATTAATGCATTGTCTGCATTAGGTACAAAACCTTTCAAAAGTTGCATCCCTCTCCCCTCCTAAAAACTATTTTAGGAGGGGAGCCCAATTTTGATCCAGCACTGTGTCCGTCTGCAGCGGCTCTTCTACATTCTCTCTCTTATCACAGGAGTCTCTGCAGCAGAAGGTGTCATTGTCTCCTGCTGCTGTCAGTCAAATCCTGTGGGGAGGGAGCAGAGGGGTGGGGCCAAGCTATGCTGTGTGTGCATATAGACGCACACAGCCCAGTTTAGAATGGAGCCTGCATGAGTGCCGCCATAGCAAAACAACAGGGGGTTGCTATGGGGGAACACAGAGCAGAAAAGGAGCCAAGATCGCCAGTAGAGGACCCCAGAAGAGGAGGTTCGGGGCCGCTCTGTGCAATACCATTGCACCATTGCACAGAGCAGGTAAGTATAACATGTTTGTTATTTTAAATAAAAATTAACATTTAAAGTGTTACTAAACCCACAACAGTAAAACCAGTCTGTATATGCAGTAAAGCATGCTTGTTTAACTCACTGTGGAACCGAAGGGGTTATTCCTCTGCATTGTGTAAAAAATGTATTTGATCCTGTCTTCTCTGATCCTCCCCTTCTTCCACAGTCTCCAATCCATCTCCTGATAGAACAGAACATTGGGGACAAGCTGCACATGCTCAGTTTGGTGTGTATTGCTAGAGTTTTTTTTCTTGGGAGGGTGTATGTAATCAGCACAGGGCCAATCAGCATTGTCCAGACAGAGGGTCAGGGGTCCTGCAACCTCATAGGACAGTCAGAGCAGAATAAAAACACCTCCAAGCTTTAACCAGACACTAATAGAAAACTGCTATATACGGCTGTTGAGAAAAGGTATTTAGCAGTTTATAATTACTAAAATAATTGCATTTCCTTGTTCTGTGTACTGTGGCAGACCAAATATAGTGAATGCAGGGTGCTGGGTTTAGTAACACTTTAAAATCATTTTATGAAAATTGTATACAAAGAAACATAATTGCAAACATTACGGAAAAACTGATTTTGAATTTTGTACACTTTCAGTAAGAAATATGCATGTATTGCAGAGATTTACTAGAAAATGTTTTTTTGTTTAGTTTTTTTACCCAGAGATACACAATGGATAAAGAAGAGACATTTATTCAGAAATTATAAAATGTTTTGGATGGAGTTTTACCTTAAAGCACATCATCTTGTTCTTGTAGTTGAAGACTCTTGATTCCCTCCCAGGAGATCAGAAAATCAGCCTAGCACATCCCTATCTGAAATTAGGTCACATATTGGTTTTGGAGCAATTCTGCAGATGTTGAATTAACCGAGCAAATAAATAAGCAATAACTAACTAGAAGCACATATTTTAATCTCTTCATTGAAATATCACATTTCATTTTTTTTCCAAGCCACAGCGTCTGGGCAATAGAAATTAACTCACCCTTTCATAAACATACACTATTTAACTAAGAGGAAATTGTAGACTGATTTCATTTGACTTCATGATCTCTTATGGTAAAAATTGTGAACATAAGAAAATGTCTACTACCCAAAAAGACATGGAAAAAGTCCTACTTTAGTGATGTTTTCACTGAGCTTCGCATAGCTTGAACCTTAGTCATTGTTTTGGAATTACTCCAGAAATTTCTCTATACGATTTAACTTTTTATTTTTTACATTTTAATTTATATTTTATTGTATTTTGCCTAAAGGGGTTAAACATCAGACCACCTCCCCTACATAAAGTAATAATCACAAATTATCCAATCCTTTAAATAGTTTTAGAATTTTAATAGACAGAAATGCAATTACACTTATTAAATTATTGTATCTTGCTTATTATTCTGGTAAAAATAAAAGGTAATAATATTTTATTACTTCACAGAAATCAATATTGAACTAATGAAGTACAGCATTAAATTATTAATAACAGTATTAATTTTCTATTCTTGGAGTGTCTGGTTAAAAACTCAAGGAGATCAGCAGGCAAGGTAAAAAAATAAAATTTATAGGATTTGTACACTTTTTTTTTCAATCAAATAATTTTTATTGTTTTTTTATAAAATATCACATAACACATATCCCACTAACCCACCCCTAATGACACCCTCCAAAAAAAAAAATAAAAAAAAAAAAAAATTTAAGTTATTTCCTATTTTATTTTGCCTATTTGCAACTCACCAGACTACACTTCCGTCTTTTCTCAAGACCACTCTTCACATTAATACTCCTTAATTTCATATATATACTTATGCTTAACCCCCTTTTGTATCATTAATAGCTTTCTTCAGTATCATTAATTCACTCAACTGATTGTTCAGACATGTTAGAGACTAGCCACCAATGCCAAATCTTTAAGATTTTTTTTAGAGCTCCTCCTATGCTTGTATGCCAATTCCTCTCGCCTTAAATTAAGATTAATCGTCTTTATACATTTATCTATCGTTGGCGGATATTTTGATATCCATTTTTGTAGTATCATTTACGAGCCATATACCGTATATACTCGAGTATAAGCGGAACCCTGTATAAGCCGAGGTACCTAATATTACCCCAATAAACTGGGAAAACGTATTGACTCGAGTATAAGCCTAGGAGGGAAATGTGCCCATTGCCACCTCACTGTGCCAATTGCCCAACCTTACTGTGCCCATTGCCACCTCACTGTGCCCATTGCCACCTGACTGTGAAACCTTACTGTGCCCATTTCCAGCTTACTGTGCCCAACCTCACTGTATCCATTGCCACCTCACTGTGCTACCTTACTGTGCCCATCCTCACTGTGTCCATTGCAGCCTCCCTGTGCCCGAGTGTACCTGAAAATCTTCTTATACTGCGGCCGGCGTCCATTGTTTAAATACCTCGCCTTTCTCCTGGTCCCTTCCGTGACAGGCGTTTCCAGCAAACACTGTGTTGAGTGTTCCACCTATCACGGAGATCCTCTCATTCTCGGACTTCGTTTCCCAGCAGGCACTGTGTTCAGTGTTCCGCCAATCACGGACGTCTTTTCATCCTTGGACAAGAGAACATCCATGATAGGCGGAACACTGAACACAGTGTCTGCTGGGAAACGGAGTCTGAGAATGAGAGGTCCTTCGTGATAGGCGGAACACTCAACAGAGTGTTTGCCGGAAATGCCTGTCACGGAAGGGACCAGGAGAAAGCCGTGATTTTTAAACAATGGACGCTGGCCGCAGTATAAGAAGATTTTCAGGTACTGACTCGAGCATAAGCCGAGGGGGTGTACTTTCAGCCCTAAAAAAAGGGCTGAGAAACTCAGCTTATACTTGAGTATATACGGTACATAGTTCTCAGCCACATCACATGCATTTCAGCTGGAAAGGTACCTTCCGATATAATCCCTAGCAAAGCTATTTTTGGTTCAAAGTGAATTTGTGTTGAACATAGCAAATTTTAAATATCGAAAACACCCTCCCAATAGCGATACAGTTTAGGACATCGCATATGTATAGGTGTACCTATCTCAGTAGTACACCTTGGACAGTTTGGTGTGTCTGCTTTGCCCCAAGAGTATAATAATTTTTTAAAGGAGTATAATTGGGATCTATAAATTATAAATAGCTAAGTTAAGCATTGTGAGGAAGATAAGGATACTTCAAACAGATTCTTCAGAACTTGTTCCCACTCTTCGTCCCTAAGGCTTCATGTACACGGGACATTTTTACAACCTCTCCTGAACGATTTAACTTGACAGATTCTAACCCACGTTTAAAAGGTCTGTTTTGCCGCGTTTACATGCCGCGTATTTTTTTTTTTTTAATGGGTAAAAATGAAAAACGCCTATAAACCAAATGCTGCTAAACGAGGGTTACCACGTTTAGCCGCGTTTAGCCGCGTTTAGAAGTGTTTGGCGTCTGAAACGTCAGAAACGTTGGCGTAATTAGGCCTCATGTACACTGGTGCTGGTAAACGGATGTTTAGGAACAGTTGGGCATTTTTTTCAACGGCTCCTGAACTCTCCTCTATGTTATCCTATCAGTAAATGTACACAGGGTCGTTTAAAGTCGTTTCTAGGCAGTTGAGTTTAGAGGCTTTTTTTGGAACCCAAAAAAATGCGTTCAGAAGCTGTCTTCAGAGGCATTTCAAGGGCCAAACGCTTCTAAACGTGGCTATACGCAGTAACTCACGTTAAGCAGCGTTTCATTTACAAACATTTTTCATTTTAACCCAAAAAAAATTAAAAAATTTCCAAACGCTTCTAGACGCAAACTCGGCTAAATGACCGTTTTTAGATGCTGGTTTCTAGATGTCAAGTTAAGTCGTTCAGGAGAGGTTGAACAACTTCCCGTGTACATGAAGCCTAGTGTCTCTAGATCCCTACACCACTGCCCAAAGCTGTTCACTTGTAGATTAGTTCTAACTGTTGTTTGGAGAGAAGAGTACATGCTTCCTATAAATCCCTGTTTATAGCGTTTTACAGATACTGCCAGAGTTAAAATAGATGAGTGAATGCATTTTAATAAAAAAGTCCTTGCTTGACTCTGCAAAGCATGTTGTAGTTGTAGATATTGAAAAAATGTATTAGGCAAATTATATCTTTCTGCCAGTTTATCAAATGGTTGCAAAACTTCATTGTGAAAAAGCTGACAAAGAAACAAAATTCCAGCCTTCTTCCGTAAATCAAAAATTAAAAAAAAAATTGAAATATATAAATGTTATTAATACACTAAAAGAAGATATTTCATAAAAGCAATTTAGAATGTATTGCATAAGATTAATACAATACAGTCCATATGAGTACAGCACAATGATATATTTCCCAACATGTTTTGCCCTGAAGATGGGGCTTTCTCAGGGGATGCTGTACAGTTGAGTAACAGAGCCTTCCCAGACTACAATATTTGCAAATGATAATGATTCAGGGAGTCAAGCAGACATCAAAGGACCAAACACCGGACTGCAGGCAATCACAGGAGGCATTAAAGGACCAGAGAGTCTAATCTGAGAAGAAAGAAGGACACGAGGAAGAGAAGCTCCTATTGGGAACACTTAGCTTATGATCTGAGGTCTCGTACGAAGTGTATGTCTCTCCTCGTGGTTCCAGCTAGCTCACTTCAAGTCTATTCACATTGTTTTCAATCAAGCCCTGGTGATGGGGCATTTTTGAAATAAAGTTGTATCTGGACCATTTAGTAGTTGTGTGTTGACTACATTTTCCATTTTTGTCACCTTACACTAGTCTATAACCAGACATTGGGGTTGATTTACTAAAATTGGAGAGTGCAAAATCTGGTGCAGCTGGGCATTGTAGTCAATTAGCTTCTAACTTCAGCTTGTTCAATTGGGTTTTGACAATAAAACCTGGAAGCTGATTGGTTCCTATGCAGAGCTGCACCAGATTTTGCACTCTCCAGTTTTAGTAAATCAACCCTAGTGAAAGGAGAACCAGCAGACTGATGATGTAATTCCTCCACTCTCTCCTCCTATCAGCATTCTAATTGTTTCACTTTCACTTCCAGGTCTCCTTCCCACCCCCACCCTGTGACTAGACAGTGAAAGAAGAAGAAGCAGACAGATAAGTTCATTTCTCTTTCACTCCTCTCTCTCCTCCTATCAGCATGCTACTTGTTAGCACATGAGTACTGTCCTCATTCTGCTTCTTCCTCTCCCATTCTGAGCTCTACTGTATGGGCAATAGCAAAAGGCTGCTACAAGGTGCAGTTCAGGTACCTACACAGTTCATATGAGGTGGTATCAAAAAGTTTTTAGACATGTTTGTAACACGCCAACAAATGGCAGCACAAGGCTGCACACACAGTCACAGGGAGCACCGACCTTCATAAGTCAGTGTGCCAAAAGAAATTGTCCTCTGTACATCGGGAGCTGTACAACTGGTGGTAGTCTGACCATGTGTGTTACCACCTCTGCTATTTCATCATGGACAGCAAGTTAGAACAAAGAGAAAACATGAAATTCTGCATGAAACTGGGCAAATCTGCCACAGAGATGTTTGACACGATTCGGCAAGTTTACAGCGATGCTGCAATGAGCCGTTTAAGGTGTTTTGAGTGGCTCGCGCGATTATTCCCTGACAATGATCATGCACAAGTTGCCGAATGATTTTGACATTTTCCGGGGTTGAGCTCGTTGAAGGTCCTCCTGATCTCTTGTCTTCTGGCGATGTTCTTCCACTCTTGAAGTGCCATTCAAGATACCGTATATACCCAAGTATAAGCCGACCCGAATATAAGCCGAGGCACCTAATTTTACCACAAAAAACTGGGAAATGTATTGACTCGAGTATAAGCCTAGGGTGTCCATCTGCATGCCTCACTGTGCCTCACTGTGCCTCACTGTGTCCATGTGCATGCCTCACTGTGCCTTATTGTGCCCATGCCTCACTGTCACTGTCACTGTGGCCAGGCCTCACTGTGGCCAGGCCTCACTGTGCCCATGCCTCACTGTGC